>WAAF01000885.1:152937-256499 GCA_013400475.1 Tricholaema leucomelas
AGAAGGGGACACAGTCTCAAGTTGTGCCAGGGGAGGTCTAGGCTGGATGTTAGGAGGAAGTTGTTGGCAGAGAGAGTGATTGGCATTGGAATGGGCTGCCCAGGGAGGTGGTGGAGTCTCTGTGCCTGGAGGTGTTGAAGCAAAGCCTGGATGAGGCACTTAGTGCCCTGGTCTGGTTGATTGTCTAGAGCTGGGTGCTAGGTTGGACTGGACGAGCTTGGAGGTCTCTTGCAACCTGTGTGATTCTATGACACCCCTTTGTGTGAGCCCTTGAACCCCACTTCTCTTGTAGGCAAGGCACATATGGAGTGCCATTAATGTCATTGTGGGCACCTGGTTCTCCCTATGCCTGCAGCATCTCCATCCTCACACAGCTGGCAGCAAATGGCAGAACTCATTCCCGATGTGCACATCAAGGTCTCCAGGAGGCCTCTAACCAGTTCCCAGCACCACCCCGGAAACATTTCAGGAGCTTGCTGCCGTCTCACATCGCCCGACAGTCCCTTCTCTTGGGGTCTTGCCCACGGAGCAGAGCTCAGCACCCCCACCGCCCTGAGCCTGCAGGGAGGATGAGCAGGGCTGGAGGCAGTTGCCTTGCTTTAGGACTGCTCCTGCTCGCACCGCGCCGTGCTCGGCCCCGCATGGCCGCTGCCTTCCCCCGGTGGCGGGGCTGGAGCGGGAGGAGGAGCAAGGAGGCAGGTCCCGGCAGCGGGGAGAGCAGAGCAGAGAAGGAGGAAGAGCGTGGCGGCCGCCGCCGTGCCGAGCGAGCGCCACACAGCCCAGCCCCTGGCACCGGGGAGTGGGGACTTCGGTGTGGGTTCTGTCTGACCCCACGCTGCCACCGCGACGGGCAGCGTGCGACGGGTAGGACTGCCAGTGTGCCGTCGAGGTTCCGCTGCTTGGCTACACCCCTAAAGCTCAGCTCCCTGCCCGCAACACCCTGCCAGAGCCACGGGAGCCCTACACTGCATCTGCGAGGGACGGTGAGTGTGCTGGGCAAGGTCTGCCCTCCCCCTGTGCCACCAGGGCACCAGCGTGGCCTGTTCTTGCCGCGCCGGGGTGGTGGCCTTGGGGCCGGTGCAGCTGCACGGGGGGATTACCCCATGGGAGAAGACTCTTTGCTGATCTGCTCCTCTCTGCCTCCATGCACCCTGCAGGCTGGAGCCCCCCACGATGAGGAACATCTGGATGCCCAGCATCCCCCAGCTGCACCCCTGGTCCTGCTGCTGCCACGCCACCTGGTCACGAGGCACCCAGTGCCCATGAGCATCACCTCAGTGGCTGCACATCATCCACTGGGACCTGCAGCCAGCACCTCCTTTGGGCACCAAGGGGCTGATCCTGCCACACTGCTCCCACCTTTGCCTTCAGACTCCCTACCGTGTGCCAGGCATTGGCTGGTATCTGCTGCGGAGCCCCGATACGGGGCTGGACCAGTGACACGGCCCAGCTGCTGTCCCACTGCTTTGAAGGATGGCAGCAGCAAGCTGGTACCACCGGGACATCAGCCGGGTGGTGGCAGAGGAGCTGCTGGCCAAGGCTGGACGGGATGGCTGCTTCCTGGTGCGGGACAGCGAGTCGGTCTCTGGGGCATATGCCCTCTGTCTTCTGTGAGTCACCTGCCTGGCATCTGCTTATGGCTTCTGTCTCTTGTCCCTTGCTGGGGTCCCTCTGTCCCTCTTCCCGCTCTAGGCACGGCAATCCTGGCACTAGCCCTCGTGCTAGAAGTGCCAGAGCTTCGTGGCAGAACCCTCCGTGGGGATGCTGGTGGGGTAAGCAGGGTGCCAGCTGTCTGGCCATGGGGGTTTTTGGGTGATCCCCACTTCGGACGGGTAGAAAGCTCCCTGTTCTCGGGAGCGGGCAGAATCCTGGGCCAGCAGCCCTGCCCAGCAGCGGGGTTACTGAAGGCAGAACCTGGAATCCAGGGCACACCAAGCTGTTTTGGGCTGCCCGCCATCCCATCCCCGAGCGTAGGAGTGCAGGAGGCTGACTCTGCATCACCCTCCCTCTTCGAAAACAAACATCCTCCTCCCTCCAGCC
The DNA here is from genome assembly GCA_013400475.1 of Tricholaema leucomelas. Classification (NCBI taxonomy): domain Eukaryota; kingdom Metazoa; phylum Chordata; class Aves; order Piciformes; family Lybiidae; genus Tricholaema lacrymosa; species Tricholaema leucomelas. The sequence goes on from WAAF01000885.1 coordinate 154,978, forward strand.
CCCAGCGCGGCCGCATCCGGGACACAGCGCCAGCTCTTAACGTCTCGGATGCCGGGATCAAGGCTGCATCCCACTCCATCGTGGGGACCCTTCATCCCCATCCCGTGCCTGGAACCAGGCTTGCAGCCTCTGAGAGCATTGCTGCTCGGGCTGCCTTCACCCCTTCCCTGTTGCCAGCACCCCCTTTCTTGTTGCCAGCACGCCTCACAGTCCGCAGCCCTCCTTGCTGCCCTTCCTGCTCCGGACCGGCATGTCTGCAGGAGGGCAGTGTCGGGGTGGGTTTGGCAGGATGTCTCCCCTTTCCTCCAGCTGGCCTGGCCCCACGCAAGGGATAAATGACAAATACATACTGCTGAGGGGCACGGGGGAGTGTGGGACACTCCCAGGCTCAGCTGGCAGCCCCAGCTTTGCCAGCATCCCAGCACTAAGTCAGGCTGATACCAGACAGGATGGTGGTGTGAGCAGGGATGTGCCACCTCAAAGTGAGCGTGACTATGATATTGTGGCTACCCAAAGCCCCTCACTGCCACGTGGAGACACCGGGCTGTAGGGCCCCTAGAAATTCTGGTGGGAATATGGCTTAACCCCTGGCATGCCATGGCCCTGCTTTGGCAGTGCCCGCTGCAGGCAGGGCACTGTGCCTCCTCCCCACAAACAAGCGCAGTCAGAGCTCTGAGTGTTGCAGTTCCTCTCTCTGCAGAGAAGATGGGCATTTGCATGAGGGCTGGGTGCTGGGCATCCCCTCCACTCTGCCGGGGTGTCACGGGGGACCCTTGTCTGCTCTCTTCTAGGTTCCAGCGGCACGTTCACACCTACCGTATCCTCCCCGATGACGAGGGGCTGCTCTCTGTCCAGGTGGGTGCAAGCAGTGGGTGCCCAGAAGCTGGTCGCCTCTGGGGTGCACTCCTTGCCCTGGCTGATACTGCTGGGTGCCATGCCAGGGCGGGCATGGGCTTCGAGCCAGGCTGTGGGCAGGATGCAGATGTGAAGGGACAGGGAGATGATGTCTGCCTGCCCTCCCTGACACACCAGCACCACAAGCAACCCGTGTGGTTTGACTTTCACATGAGCTGCCTGTAGCACCCAGCACCACAGGATGTGAGCACTTTACAGCCACCCCAGCAACATGGAGCTCTCTGGGATGGCTGCCTCCTCACCAGCCAGGATGGCACAGCAAAACACATGTCTCTGCCACCATCCACTGACCCCCACCTGGCCTCATGGCCGAAGCCATACCACATCTGTCCTGGCCAGCAGCTGTCTCACTTCCCCTCTTCAGTGTCACTTCACAGTTTCTCCCAGTCCCCAGCTCCCTGCAGCTGCCCTTTCTAGCCCTTCTAAAAAGAACGTCTATAGGGTCCCTGGGGATCACCCCCATCAGCTACATGAAGCATGTGTCTCCACACTCCTCTCTTTGCTCAGCTGGGACTGGGGGGAGCTCCCCCATGAAGCTGGCATCCAGCTGGAAGTGGCTTGCCATGAGCACATTTTGAGGGACAGACCCACTCGACACGGCAAGCTGGTCCACTGCCAGGGCACACAAAGCTGGCAGAGATGGGGACGTGATGATGCTTCCACTTCTCTGCCTCTCCAGACCATTCAGGGCATCCAGGCCAAGTGCTTCCGAACTCTACCCGACCTGATTGGTGCCTACCAGCAGCCCAACAACGGGCTGGTGACACCTCTGCTCTACCCAGTGCACCGGGCAAGGCAAGCGGCCGATGAGGACTCGGGTGAGCTGGGGGCCGTGCCAGGGGCCGAGCCAGGCTGGGAGTGGGGAGGGGGATCACACTGACCTGATGATCTTCTGCCCGCAGATGGGGAGGATGGCCGAGGTGGTGGGCATGTGGCAAGCACAGCCCTGGCTGGTGCAGGCAGCACGGGCACATGGCTCAGTGCTCCCGTGGCCAGCCGGACCCACATCTCGCAGCAGCTGCACCAGAGGCTGCAGGAGCAGGTCCGCAGCAGGTAATGTGCCTCAGGTTGATGGAGGTGATGGGGTGGGCATGGCTGGGGATCTTTCCAAAGAGGCTCACCCTGCTTGCAGCCCAGCCAGTGACTTCATGGGCTTCATGGCTGAGTACCTGAACCACCACCTGCAGCTGGACCTGGAGGCACTTCGCCATGGGCACCCACAGCTGCGGCACCTCAGCACCGCACTCGTCACTGCTTGTCGGGCACTGCACAGGCGAGTGGCCCAAGAGTGGTGGGGCTGGAAGGGGAACAGCCCCCAGAGCCACCCACCTTGTCCCCCTCTCCTTTGTGGTGGCTGAGCATCACCCACCAAAGCTCAGGAGATGCCAGGTCTCACCCAATCCTCCTCCTCCCTGCAGCGAGATCGACTTCACGCTGGCGGGTCTAGAGACTCTGGCCAGGGTGTTTGACCCTCCTGCGTCCCCTCGGAGCCCAGTCAGGGAGCAGGTGAGCTCCACAGGATCACCACAGCCCCGGCCGCTTTTGGGTGCCCCATCATCACTGGGTGCAACTGGTCTGGAGGAAAGATGGTCAGGGCAGTTTCTGTACTTGTTGGCACCTAAAGGTGCTGCTGGTGGTCCCTGAGTACTGCCTGTGCCAGAGGGGACTTGGCTCCCTGTGGCCCGGGGAGCCAGAGCCACTGGCCCACCAGTCTGGTGCTAGCACGCTGCTGCCAAAACATCTGTCCTTCCCCTTAGGATCTCCTAACCAGTGATCCAGACCTGGAGCTGCTTCTCAACAAGATATCTGCTGTCAACCATCTCCTCTCTTCTCTGGAGAAAAAGGTGTCTGACCCCACACTGTGATGCCAGGCCAGAGAAGCAGCTGGCTGCAGGGGGAGGCATGGCCACTGCTAACCACAGCTGCTGCCAAGCTCTGCTGGCACCCTGGGCTGGAGAACCTTACTCTGCTCCAGCAAACCCTTCACTTAAACGCTTCAGAAAAGCAAGGCGCTGGTTGTGGCACAGCCCCAGCATGCCCCTTGGGGCAGCACAGGCTGGCTCAGGGTTCTCAGAGCTCCCTCTTATCCCAGTGCTCCAAGACCAGTGCCTGTGTCTCTGGCAGGTGCTGAAGTCACTGCAGGAGACCGTGTCAAGGCACAACCTGGTACTGCCCAGTGTGGCAGCAGTCCCTCCACCTGCTGCCAAGCCCTTGGCTAAACAGAGCTTTGAGGTGAGGACAGGAGGCACAAGAGGACCCTGGCATCGCTGCTTGGGCAGGGCAGGCAGGGCACAACCTGGGACCCACGCCTCTGTCTGCAGGTGAAGATGGGCAAGTCGCAGCGGGCAGCCCTGACGGTGGACGTGGAGGCAGGCACGGTGGCCATCAGCAAGAGGGGTGGTGGGTCCCCGGAGGAGACCATCCCACAGGACAGAAGTAAGAGGCTGCTGACCCCCTTCACTGACTGTGGGGTTCCCTGGCACAAGCCTGATGGGTTGCAGACCTGGTTGCACCCCCCCCCCTGCCCCACCAATCTCCATTGGCCCCCGTGGCAGGAACAGGATGCCAGTGTTGCCCCTTTCATACCCCATGTTCAGTCCTGCAGCTGATCAAATACCAGAGCATGCAAAGCAAGGTGAGGCTGGTGTACAACCGGGAGCTGCAGAAGAGCCTGAGCAGAGACTTCGTCTTCACCAGCGCACAGGTAAGGGGCACTGCCTGGGCTGCCTGGCCTGGGGGGATGGAGAGCCCTTACGGAGCAGTGCAGCAAACGAGTCAGCTCAGGGCTGAGATCACCCCTGCCAACTGGCTCCTAGGGCTCATGTCCTCCTGATCCTGCCACCAGCACCTTCCCTAGTCCCCAGCTCCCCTCTGGGACTCTAAGACACTTGCATTGCCCGGCAGAAGCGAGAGGCCTTTTGCCAGCTGCTGCAGCTGATGAGGATCCAGCACTCCAACCTGGATGAGCCTGACCTCATCTCAGTGTACGTGGGGACGTGGAACATGGGTAAGGTTGCATTAGCCTGGGAGGCTGTTCTGGCTCATCATGAGCCTAGGTGGGTTTTGGGAAGTGCAGCTGCAGGCAGCTGCCACAGGAAACATGAGGTCCAAGATAATCCTTCATGGGAGAAAGAGGCTGGAGAAGGCCCTGACATGGCCACTTTTGGGTTTATCTGTCCCATTGTGATGTCCTCAGTGGCTGTCAGGCATCATCCTTCTGGTACAGCCATAGGTTAACCACAGGGCTGGCATGGCCAGCAGGACAAGGGAGGTTCTTCTGCCCCTGTGTGCAGCACTGCTCAGGCCTCACCTTGAGTGCTGTGTCCAGTTCTGGGCTCCTCAATTCAAGAGAGATGTTGAGGTGCTGGAAGGTGTCCAGAGAAGGGCAGCAAGGCTGGGGAGGGGCCTGGAGCACAGCCTTGTGAGGAGAGGCTGAGGGAGCTGGGGGTGTGCAGCCTGCAGAAGAGGAGGCTCAGGGCAGACCTCATTGCTGTCTGCAACTACCTGAAGGGAGGCTGTAGCCAGGTGGGGTTGGGCTCTTCTGCCAGGCAACCTGCAACAGAAGAAGGGGGGACACAGTCTCAAGTTGTGCCAGGGAAGGCCTAGGCTGGATGTTAGGAGGAAGTTGTTGGCAGAGAGAGTGATTGGCATTGGAATGGGCTGCCCAGGGAGGTGATGGAGTTGCTGTTCCTGGAGGTGTTGAAGCAAAGCCTGGCTGGGGCACATAGTGCCATGGTCTGGTTGTTTGGCTAGGGATGGGTGCTAGGTTGGACTGGATGATCTTAGAGGTCTCTTCCAACCTGGCTGATTCTATGATTCCCATCCCAGCATCTCCTGCAGATGGGTAGGGTCTGAGGCTGGAGAGGAGCTGAGGAGCCTGGCATGCTGTCACCCCCTCAGTGACTCACTGTCCCCTGCGTGCAGGCAGCACACCCCCGCCCCGCTCCCTTGCCTCCTGGCTGACCTCGAGGGGCCTGGGGTACACACAGGATGAGACCACCTCCTGCATCCCCCATGACATCTACGTCATCGGCACCCAGGAGAACTCCTTGGGCGATCGCGAGTGGGTTGAGTTCCTCTGCGCGTCTCTGAAGACCCTGATGGCCATCGACTACCGAGTGGTAACGGCGGGGGGCAGCCTGCACCCCTCTGCCTGCGGTGCCACCCGCTGCTGGGCAGGCTGCAGACGTGCCCCAGCAGCCTCAGGGAGCTGGTTACCATCAGCCATCACCCTGCAGCTCTTACCCCTGAACCCAAGGTCCTCTCCCACTCCACCTTCAGCCCCGAGAACCGCTCAGAGAGTGCCCGCCCCAAGAGCCACCATTCAGGGAGGGGTTGGCTGAATATGCTGCTTGGCTGTGGGGTGGCACTGAGTGGGGAGCAGGCAGAGCCATTCCCTGTCCTCCTGCAGGTTGCCCTGCAATGCCTCTGGAGCATCAAGATCGTGGTGCTGGTGAAGCCTGAGCATGAGCGGCGCATCAGCCACGTCCACACCTCCAGCGTGAAAACTGGCATCGCCAACACACTGGGTGGGCATGGGGATGGGGTGGGAGGGTGCCCCAGAGGGAGGGGGCAGCCTAGGAGCCATCCCAGGACCACTGGGACCCTCAGAGTTCAGTACCTGGCATATCCTTGCAGGGAACAAGGGAGCTGTGGGCGTCTCCTTCCTCTTCAATGGGACCTCCTTTGGCTTTGTCAACTGCCACCTGGCCTCTGGCAGTGAGAAGACTCACAGGTGACAGGGGGCTGGGGAGGACGGGGCTGCCCTGGGGCAGGTGGGTGTCCTGGGGGTGTGGAAGAGCCCTGGGCCTCTGTCCCCCTCCTGTCAGGGGCAGAATGAGCTGCCCCCCAGGATGGCTCACAGGTGCTGCCATATCTCCCCAAGACGTAACCAGAACTACAGTGACATCCTGCGCTTGCTGGTGCTGGGGGACAAGCAGCTCGCGGGCTTTGACCTCACCCTGCGTTTCACTCACCTCTTCTGGTTTGGGGACCTCAACTACCGCCTGGAGATGGACGTGCAGGTAGGACCCCATGGGCACTGTGGCTGGGGATGGTGGCACACTGGTGGCAACGCTGGTGTAGCTGCAGGAGGAAGAGGAGCCAGGGCTCTCTGTGCCTTCCTCTCCTGGCGCAGGACATCCTTGCTCACATCACCAAGAAGGAGTTTGAAGCCCTCCTGGCTGTGGACCAGCTGAACCTGGAGCGGGAGAAGAACAAAGTGTTCCTGCGATTCAGTGAGTGTGTGGGCAAGGACACAGCTCCCCCCCACCGAGATAGTAACACCCAGAGTCCCCATAGATGTTGCCCTGTGCCACCTCCAGCTGTGCCCTGTCCTGGTGCAGCCCTGCACACGGTGCCCAAAGCCTGGTCCTTGCTGTGCCCCATGCAACCCCTCTGAGGCATGGATCCATGGGTTCTGCATTCCAAGAGCATGCAAACATGAGGATAGGTGGAGGTGGACAGGGGTGCCAGCTGTTGTTGTGTGCTCCTGATGAGGACCATGACATCCCATGTCTGTGGGGACAGGAAGGGACACTGGTTCCTGTGCCACCTCTCACTCTTGGTCCCCAGGTGAGGGCGACATCTCCTTCCCACCCACGTACCGCTACGAGCGGGGCTCCAGGGACAGCTACGTGTGGCAGAAGTTCAAGCCCACGGGGGTGAGTTCCTGCAGCCTGCTTCCAAGCTGCAGGGTACTGCAGAGGGACAGGGGTGGTGGCCGTGGATGGTGCCAGGTGGGGCTGCATGGTGATGCAGAAGGGAGCTCATTTTTGGGGGTGCTAGGTTGCTTTTCTGGGCTGTGGGGAGCCAGCTGTGAGGGACACTGAGGCCACCTCCCCATTTCCAGGTGAGGATCAGCGTCCCCTCATGGTGTGACCGTGTCCTGTGGAAGTCACACCCAGAGACCCATGTGGTCTGTAATTCCTATGGTGAGTGAGAACCCAGGACTGTGCACACTGTGGGGTGCCCACTGCTGCCCAGGACCTCAGGACTTGGGGAGCATCACCCAGCTGCCTCCTCCCACTCCCCAGGCTGCACTGATGACATCGTGACCAGTGACCACTCGCCTGTCTTTGCCACCTTTGAAGTGGGAGTGACATCGCAGTTTGTGCCTAAGAAAGGTAAGGGTTTGGGGACTGTCACCCCCAGTACCTGGTTTGGTGCAAGCCTCGGGTGTGGGTTCTCAGCTGGCACACAGCAGCCTGCTGGTACCTGTCTGCAGCTCCTGTATCCGAGCCTGGCCCCGAGCCGCTGGCCTGCATCGAGTGGGAGAGCATTGAGGCGATCGTGAAAACCACCAGCCGCAGCAAGTGCTACATCGAGTTTCACTCCTACTGCCTGGAGGGTGAGGTGGCCCTGGGCTGCTGCGGCTGTCCACCAACACCAGCTGCAGCTGTGCCCACATTTTTCCCTCCCTTCCCCTCCAGAGGCTCAGCGGAGCGGGGAGAACACCTCCCAGAGCTGTGACATCCCTGGCTTCCTCAAGCTGGGCTGGGCTGCGAAGCATCTGCCTGTGGTATTGCCCACCCCCCATCCCTCAAGCCTCCTCCTTCCTCTTCCCCATCCTTCCTGCTGGCTCCATATCCTGAGCCTCACCATCCCCCACCCAAGAAAGAGCCATCTCTGTGCCAACCTACCCCGTAGCATCCCTCTTTCTGCCTGCAGCTGAACCCCATCCTGCCAGACCTGGAGTACCTGGGGGACCAGCACCTGCTCCTCAGCATCAAGGGAGTGGACAGCTGCGAGTCCTATGGTGTGTGCAGGATGGTGATGTGGGGGCACTGCTGTGGCATGGGGGGGCTGCTAAGCATTACTCCCACAGGGCTTAGGTAACAGCCTGATAGATGCAAGGTTTTGCAGCTGAAGCTTGGTCAAAGGGACCCTGGCACCTACCTGGCTTTGGGGTGCTGCTGCCACCTGTGAGTGGTCTTGCTTGCCCCCCACAGCTGCCCCTGGGGGCTGACACAGCCACGTGCTGTACCTGCAGGTGAGTGCTGCATCGCAATGAGGTCCATGATTGGCAGCATGGCCCAGCAGTTTGAGACCTTCCTCTTCCACCGTGGCGAGGAGACAGGCTCCATCCGTGGCTGGATGAAGGTCCGGGTCCCTAAAGACAGACGCAGCACCCGTGAGAGGCTCTATGGTAAATGTGGCCACTTGCCAGCCCCTTCCCATCACCCTGGACATCTTGGGCAGGAGAGCTGCCCGTGCCCACACTGCCCTCCTGAGGTGCCAGAGCATGTCCAGAGAAGAGCAGCAAAGTTGGTGAAGGTTCTAGAGTCATGTGAGCAGTGGCTGAGGGAACTGGGGGGTGTTCTGCATGGAGAAAAGGAGGCTGAGGGGAGACCACACTGGTCCTTACAACTCCCTGAGAGGAGGTTGGAGAGAGGTGTGGGTAGGTCTCTTCTCCCAAGCAGCAAGCAATAGGATGAGAGGAAATGGCCTTAAGTCATGCCAGGGGAGGTTTAGGTTGGACACAAGGAACAATTTCTTCCCCTAAAGGGCTATCAAAGCCTGGAACAGGCTGCCCAAGGCAGTGGTGAAGTCTCCATCCCTGGAGGGGACACAATGCTGAGGAACATGGTTCAGTGGTGACCTGACAGTTCTAGGTTAGTGGTTGGACTGGAGGATCTTAAAGATCTTTTTCAGCCAAAACAATTCCATAGAGAGGCTGAGGGAGCTGGGGGTGTGCAGCCTGCAGAAGAGGAGGCTCAGGGCAGACCTCATTGCTGTCTACAACTACCTGAAGGGAGGCTGTAGCCAGGTGGGGTTGGGCTCTTCTGCCAGGCAAGCAGCAACAGAACAAGGGGACACAGTCTCAAGTTGTGCCAGGGGAGGTCTAGGCTGGATGTTAGGAGGAAGCTGTTGGTAGAGAGAATGATTGGCATTGGAATGGGCTGCCCAGGGAGGTGGAGTCACTGTCCCTGGAGGTATTGAAGCAAAGCCTGGATGAGGCACTTAGTGCCATGGTCTGGTTGATTGTCTAGGCCTGGGTGCTAGGTTGGAGTGGATGAGCTTGGAGGTCTCTTCCAACCTGCTTGATTCTATGATTCTGTGGCCCTGGGCATGGGCAGGGGCCCTGTGGTTCACAGTGGGGAGAGGTCAGACTGTGGTGCCTTTGCAGAGTGGATCAGCTTCGAGGAGGAGGATGCTGAGCCAGCAGCAGACAGCCCAACGTGCCCCAAGCCACCCCTGCAGCCCCCCAGGTACCCCCACTGGGCTCAGCCCCACCACAAGGCTCAGCTGTGGGGTGGTTCTGAGCCTGACGATCCCTGCTGTGCTTTGCAGGAGCCGTCCCCGCAGCCTCCCTGAGCCGGCTGCTGGCTACACCAACCCTGCCTACTTCATCTTTGAGGGGATCCCCAACACGTGGCTGCCACACCCTCGTGCTGGCGATGCCCACAACAAGCGGGCAGGGAGCCCAGCCAGGGACCAGCAGCACTTGAGCCCACTTGGAGCATGGGTCCCTTCATCCCCAGAAGAGCGGGGTGGTGGCCAGCCTCACTGTGTGCCAGGGCACTTGTCCCGAGGGCAGCTGCTCAGCCCCCCCGCTGTGGGCCAGCAGAAGAGACCCAAATCAGCCATCTTGGCGAGGGACACACCAGGGCTGGGTGACTGCTCGCTAACAGCGCTGCACATGGCCACTTACCTGAGCCAGCTGGACCAGTTGTCACCAGATCGTGGAGGGGACAGCCAGAAGACTCTGCTGTGCCAGACTCGCAGTGCCCTGGAGCTACCCCCGCGGCCCTGCCGGGAGGTACCAAGGCACCCACTGGATGCTCGCCAGCACGGCCACCTTGGAGAGGTACCACTGTGGTCTCTTAGCCAAAGGGGACTGGGGAGCTCAGAGAGGGCAAGGGACCTGCTTTTGGCCATTAGGCCACCAGCAGATGCGAGGTTCCATCCCCATGGCAGTGCCCAGCCTGATAGAGCCCCGCTATGTGGACAGTAGGATATAGCGGAAGGCTGAGGAGCAGCAAGGTGCCCTGCTCATGAGGGATGAGGACTTTATGGCTCTGTTGTGACACTGCTCTTCTCCTCCAGTGGCACTGTGACAGGAGTGAGTGGTCCCATGATGTCAGCAGAGGCGTGGGCCAACTTGGCTGGCAGCAGAAGGAGGAAGAGCTGCAGAAGCATGGCTGGGACCACCTGGAGATCTTCAGGTACCCCCAAGAGCTGGGAAAAGGGAGCACCCTGCAGGCCAGTTCCTGTGGCCTCTGGGTCACTGGCAGAGACCCACATCCCAGGTGGGAGGACAAGTGAGGCTTGAGGTGGGGATATGTCAGAGCAGACACCACATCTCCATGGGTGCCCCAGCGCCGTGTGGGCTCCTCTCGCATGGGTGACTTCCCTAGCACTTGGTCCCCTTCACCTCACGTGCAGAGATGTCACAGAGTGAGGCTGGCTGGGGCAGGCAGCTCAGCCCATCCCTGGCTCATCCACAGCAAGCCTGGCGAGGGCACCACTGTGAGCCTGCCACGGAGACCTGACCTTGGACCCAGCACCTAAAGTGCCCATCTCTGCCCCAGCACTCACCTCTGCTCTCCTCCCTGGAGCTCCTGGGCAGGGGCAGGCAGACACCCAGGACTGGACCACGCTCCAAATTTGACCTCACTGGACAGCAGCTCAGTTGGAAAGTCTCAGGAGGCTCTTGTGGCTCTGGGGATGGACATTTTTCAGGTCCTGCCACCTGTCTTCACCCTCCCTTTCCCAAGTGCTGGAAGGACCACACTGGCCAACCCAACAAGGAAAGATGGGGGACATGGGAGGTGTTGAAGTCCCTTGGGAAGTGGAGATTGCTGAGTGCTTTGGACTTTGAGGCTCAGCCTCTTCTGGAAGCTCTCATGCAGCCTACAAGGGCACGTTGGCTTCTGTGGCCAGCCCAGCCCCATGCCCCCATGTACCTTCAGCCTCACCAGCTGCTTCCTCCTCCCTGGGCTCAGCCCTGGTAGGACAATGTTCCAAAGGACTTCTACAGCGGACACTCCTGAGGCTGTGGCACCAGTCCCTTGTGAGATGCTTCTTGCTATGCCCATACAGAAGAAAGTCTCAGAGACATTGGGGTGCCTGTGTCCAATGGCTGGTTTTGTGCAGGGGGGCAAGGAGGGAGCGTGCCAAGATTAGCTGAGCAGAGCCAGGCAAGCCAGATAAGGAGAGCACCAGGTCCTGGTGGCCCAGCTGCTGCAGGGGCGTTGCTGCCCAATATCCCCATTTCATCAGGGACCCCAACATCCCCAATCTATGACACTGCCCTTACCTGGTGTCTCACGAGGCTCCTACTCAGAGCTGGGCTGGCTCTGCCGTTGGTGGCACAGTTGTGGCACAGTCACCCTGTGAACGATGCTGGCTCTTCCCGCTCAGCCCTGCACACTTGGGGTTCTCCTCCACGGCTGAGCACCCCCAGGCTCTTGCCAAACCAGCCACCCAGCCTTTCGTGCCTCTGTGTCCTCCAAGCTGCCCCATATCTTGGAGTGCAACCATTTGTCACCTGTGTCACCTGCTCACGGCGATGCTGACGTGCTGGCACAGCACCCATCCTTTGCCCACCTGCATGCACAACAAAGGGGTTAAATCTGGCCAGGCACAGCTCTGCAGCAGCAGGAACACGCAGTCCCCTTCCAAAACGCGAAGACACCCCGGCCTGGCAGAGCCACAGCTCCTGCGACGTCCAAGGTTTTGGGGACACTATGCCCAGGCTGGCCTCAAGGTGGCAGTGGCCACCTTTGTCCCCGGGATTGCCCCGCAGGGCTTGGGTGCCAGCAGGGCTCAGGGTGCGGGCACTGCCGCGACTCGCATGGCCCCTGGTGGGCAGGGCGGTTGCCCTGAGGTGGGCAAAGAGCCCCGGTCCCCATGGGCACGGGGCTGCGGTCCTCGTGGCTGAGGACTGATGGCTTTCAGGGTTGAGGGACCATGGTGTCCCTGAGTAAGAGGCAGCAGTCCCCGCGGCCACAGGTTCTCGGCCACCAGGGGAATGGGTTGCGACCCCATGGGTGAAGCCCACGCGTCCCATGCCCAGGGGTCTGCTGCAGGGGTCGTAGACGGCCCGAAGCGCTGGAGGGTGACAGCCGGGAGAGCGGCAGGGCAGAGCCCTGCGGGCAGCCCCTGGGGCAGGGACACACATGCCTCCACCTCTGCCCGCCTCCAGCCCTGCCTCTCTCGGGCACTTTGCTCCCGGCGGTGGGAGCGCGGGCACACGGCAGGGCACGGCGAAGGGCAGTCCACAGCCCCTCCAGCATGGCCCCCAGCACTGCGGAGTGCTCCTCATGGGTGCCCTGCTCCTGAGAGCCACCCCAGCCCAGGATCTCAGGTGAGCCAGGGCAGACCACGCTTGGTGGAGAGCAGAAGCTGGGATGGCCGTGCCACGGCCATGCAAACCCAGCTGGGCTCTGGGTGGCCTTGTGGGGAACAGCTGTGGCCCCTCAAGATATGGGGGTCGGGATCCCCTGGGCTGGATGGGTGTGGGGTCCGGGTCAGCCAGTTCTCCCCCATTCTTCCCCCATGCTCAAATCCAGTGTGCATCCTCCTCCCTCACCTGCCACTGCCTTCTTCCATCGTCAAGGACCTGCATCCTTCCCGGTGCGGCCACCTCCTCTCCACACACACCCCCACCCCCGCTCACCAGGGAGAAGTTGACCTGTAGGCTCCTGCCCTTCCCAGGTAGGTTGGAGGGGCAGGGACAGCAAATCCAAGGGTGAAAGGAAACGCTCACCTTCCACCCTGCTGGAAAATGGGGTCACTTTGAAGCAGGGGACATGTAAGGAAGCACCCAACCCTGTGGCATCCCTGGGGAGGAGGCACCAGCCCCCCGGGCAGCGCAGGCAGATCGTGCCTTGGCTGCTCTTGCAGACAAAGGCAAGGATCAAAACAAAATTAGGTCACAGTCCCCTTGTGCCGGGGCTTTGGCTGCAGGAACCACGTGGGGATTAGGGACAAGGGTCCTTCTACAGGATGGTTTGCATAATTTCTCCTTGTTTTGCAATTTCCGAGCGCTTAGGCGAGAAGAAAAGCTCTGCTTCCCCTCGTGCTCCCAGGGGCAGCTCGGCCCGGGCTCACCCAGCGCCCTGTCCCTCAGTGCCTCCTCGCTCTCCTCCCAAATCCGCTCTGATGCGCCCCTCTGCACAGCTCCTGCCTGCCACACCGCGGTCCCTGGCTCCCTGGCCACCCGTTCCGTCCTGCCAGCGGGCAGGACTTTGGCTCTGGGGCAGAGTCTGCCTTTGGCGGCGCTGCCCCACTCATTCATTTCATTGGTGTCTTTCCAACATCCCCATAAATCCCCAAGGCAGGAAGCCTTGGCCAGCGGCTGGGAGACCCTGGGCTAGGGCTGGCCTCTGGCTACCACTGGGAACAGCACATTCCCAGAGAGTAAAGGGTGGGTTCAGGCTGGGCACAACCGTGGGGCCAGGAGCCAGGGCAGAGCTCCTGCTCGTGTGGCAAAGAGCCCAGGGCAGCATGTGCCCTCCCAGTACCTGGTCCCGTGGCTGGCCCATGCCCTTGTCCACGGGTGGATGGCCGTGCAGAACCCCTCACCGCTTCCTGGGGGCCAGCTCACAGGCACCATCCCAGGTGATTGCTAAGGGCAAGGGATTCCCCAGCACCACATCTATTGTGCATCCACACAACTGGCAGGACAGGAGCAAGCATCACATCCCCAGCTCCATGTCCTCTTCCTGCAGCACCTTCCAACTCCTGCTCCAGCAGCAAGTCCAAACGCTTGGCTCAGACCTCACCATAGCTGCAGACAGTCCCTCTTTGAAAGGTCCACACTGGAGAGGCTGTGGCCAGTGAAAGCCTTGCTGGGAATGGCAGAGTAGGAACAGTCCTGGTGGTAATGTGTCCTCTGGGTGGACTGGTGGCAATCAGTAACTGGAAGCACTGATTTTGATTGTGACTGAGATGAAGAAGCAGGAAGTCTGTTCAGATAAAGCTTGCCAAGTGTCATCTCCTTTTGCAATGTTCTTTTTAAGCTTAGGAATGGTTAAATCATGCTGCTGAGCATTGCCCACACTCAGGCTTTGCCTGCTGCCAGAAGCTATGTAACTGTGCTCTGCTCCAAGTAGCCTGGCACCACAGAGCTGCTCTGGCTTCTTCCTCATGCATTTCTCACACCAGGTTATTACTTTTCCTTTATTGACTTCATATCTTGTTTGTTGACTCATGTCATGGGCATTGGCTTTGGTCACTGAACCATGCAGCATCTCCGGTCTGGCCAGACTGAAGGCTTCATGCTCACTTGCACTAGGAGGTTGGAAGAGAAAAACAAATCTCCTGGTGCTTCATGTCCTCAGCAGCATCACAGCTTGGGGAGAAGCAGCTTCTGGGCTGGGACCAGCATGAGCAGCAGAGCACCCCATGAGACCACCACTCAGAGGCTCGAGTTTTCCTAACAGCTGGTTTTTGGTTCTAGAAGACAGAGCAAGTTCTTCACACTGTTAATATTTGATCAGGACCTGCCTGTTGCTCTCTGAACTCATCTCTGTAATAAATCCAGGCTGCTGCTTGCACCACCAGACACTGCAGAGGGTGGCTGATATCAGCCCAAAGCTGTGGCTCAGCCCAGAACTCAAACAGTGTGGAGGTGTGGAGGAGCTGGTCCCAAAGCCACCTGCCTGCCCAACTCCCAGCTGATTCATTTATGATCATCTCTGTAAACACAGAGATGTCTCTCCAGGTGAGGCTCTGCAGGGAGACGATGGATGGCAGTTCAGCTGACCTCACGGATACACACTATGGGATGCTCCTGATAGTACTTGCTGCAAGAAGCACATCTGGCAAAGGCAAGAGGACACCAGGAGGATGGTGTTAAAGGAGCCAATAGATAAAGGAACCTGAAAGGACACAACCTTTCACCTTGTACCACTGACACCAACATCCTGCTAACTCTCATCCGCCTGAGCCCTCCTCCATTCCAATACACATGCACTCCTGGATGAGCTCTGGACCAACAGAAACTGGAGACACAGCAGAGTACCCTCCATCAGATACCGTTTTGGCTTCCCTTTCATCTCAGCTGGCAGCATGGGAGATGCTCTTGCCCCCAGGTTACTCATGCTAGCATCTGTCCTTGTCAGCAGAAGCAGCTGCTCCAGTATTGCTTCACCGGGTGTGGTGGCAGGCATTGGAGGGGCCAAGACACGGGCAGCTTTTGCTGGTCCTTTTCTGGGCACCACAAGGGTGGCAGCAGCTGCTTCTTCCCTCTGGAGGAGTGGGCTCTGACCTTCAGACACCCTGAGAGGTGAACGCTACCCTTTGGCAGCTTTCTCTCGTTCCTCAGCCCTGTGGCTTGATGTTCCAGGAGGATTCTGATCCCATGTTCCAGGAAGATTCTGATCCCAACCCTGCGAGAGACAAAAAGTCCTCCTTGCCTTCAGAACTTGCACTGTCCTGAGCAGGGCTTTGGCTCCAACGTAGCTCCTCTCCGTAGGGATTAGATCATCCCTCTCCTACGGAGAACACTCAGCAGCTGGGGCCCCTCACTGTCCACTCTCTCCCAAAGGCTCCTTTAGCAGCTCCCTAAGGATTTCTCCAGGCCATAATATTCCCCCAGACAAGCCTTTCTTCTCCTCCCGCTTTTCTTCTGTCAAGGAGTCCTCTGGGACGAGCAGCATTGTCAGGATGGTGCCAATTAGGCTGAGGCAGCTTCCAAGAGGCTGCGCTGGCAGCGGCCGGGGGCTGCTGTTGCTCATCAAGGTCTCATTGTTGGCCGCGCCGTGAGGCTGCTGCCCGGCGGGGCCGGCGCTGTCCTCTGTCCCAGGCACGCTTCCCGGCCTGGTGTCACTGCCTGCTCCTCAAAGGGTGATTAATGGGTGTCACCGCGGGGGCTGCGAAGGGGAGGATGTGTCGAGCCTCCCCTCGGCTCCCCGCAAAGGTCCCCAGCGCCGGAGCTGAGAAAAACCAGAGAGCCATCAAAGCGGCCGGAGCTCCTGGAGGAGGGGAGGGGTGGGGGGGAAAGCTGGCATCTTTGGCTCCCGTCCACGCTTTGTGCCTGACAATAGCGAGGATCGACGACTGATGTGCTTGTATTAACTGCTCCCCTAGGTCTGGCTTGGAGAACATGGCCACTTCTCCAGCGAGGACGTTCCCAGTTGCCCTGTGGACAGCGACGTCGGCTCCCTGGCTAGGAGGGAACACCACGGCGGCGGCAGAGGAGGCAAAGTGCGTCTTCGACGAGGAGTTCAAGTTCATCCTGTTGCCCATCTCCTACAGCATCGTCTTCGTGGTGGGGCTGCCTCTCAATTTTTGGGCCCTGTGGATGTTCATCTCCAAAATGAGGCCCTGGAACGCCACCACCACCTACATGGTCAACTTGGCCATCTCCGACATGCTCTACGTCTTCTCCCTGCCCACCCTGGTCTATTACTACGCCGACCGCAACAATTGGCCTTTTGGGACGTGGCTCTGCAAGATCGTGCGCTTCCTCTTCTACGCCAACCTCTACAGCAGCATCCTCTTCCTCACCTGCATCAGTGTCCACCGCTACATGGGCATCTGCCACCCCATCCGCTCCCTGAAGTGGGTGAAGACCAAGCAGGCCCGCATCATCTGCGTGGCTGTCTGGCTCGTCGTCACCGTCTGCCTCATCCCCAACCTCGTCTTCGTCACCACCAGCTCCAAGGACAACAGCACCCTATGCCACGACACCACCAAGCCTGAGGAATTTGACCACTATGTGCACTACAGCTCGTCCATCATGGCCCTCCTCTTTGGGCTCCCCTTCCTGGTGATCGCTGTGTGCTACTGCCTGATGGCCAAGACACTCTGCAAGTCCAGCTTCTCCAGCCCTGGCCCCCGCATGCCCTCCTACAAGAAGCGTTCCATCAAGATGATCATTGTGGTGCTCACCGTCTTCGCCGTCTGCTTCGTGCCCTTCCACATCACCCGCACCTTGTACTACACTTCCCGCTACTTCCAAGCTGACTGCCAGACCCTCAACATCATCAACTTCACCTACAAGATCACTCGGCCCCTGGCCAGCATCAACAGCTGCCTCGACCCCATCCTGTACTTCATGATTGGGGACAAGTTCCGGGGGCGGCTGCGCCGTGGGCCGCTCCAGCGCCTCCGGCCCAATCCTCCAAGTGACCTTTCCTTGGTGTCCCCCTCCATGGACAACCTCGTGAGTGGCAGCCACGCTGCTAGTGATACCCGAGGGACGGGGACAGCACAGAGCAGAGGTTGATGCTGAGGGGTCAAAGGGGGTTCCAGTAACCTCATCTCTAGTCTCCATGAGTCACAGTCCCACTGGGCTCCCATTGGGGCACCCTGGCATCCCCCGGCTCCCCAAACCGGACCTGCCCTCGCACAGCCTCTGTGGGACAGAGACCACAGGGCTGAGGGCTGGTGGACCCAGGCACCCAGGGACAGAACAAGAGGACACAGCCTCAAACTGCACCAGGGCAGGATTAGGCCGGACATTAGGAAGAAATTCTTCATGGAAAGAGTGACCGGCATTGGAATGGGCTGCCCAGGGAGGCGGTGGAGTCCCCATCCCTGGAGGTGTTTCAGAGGAGGCTGCATGAGCCACTTAGCACCATGGGTTAGTTAATTGGAAGGGTTAGGCGATAGGTTGGACTCGATGATCCTAAAGATCTCTTCCAACCTGGTTAATTCTGTGATTCTGTGACAGGAGCTTGTCCCAGGCCTGCCCCGGGGTGCTGCGGGAGGAGGTTGACAGGATATGCCAGGACAGACTCTGTGTGCTCATGGGAATGGGAAGAATGCTGAGAAAGACATTTCGGGGAGGCAAGCTGGGGTCCCAGCCCAGGGCACTCCCGGGGGACACACGTGGGGCTGACAGGTGACTGAAGGGACACTGGTTCCTCCCTGGGTGCACACAGCCCTTCCAGTCTGCTCGGCAGCGGCGTGTGGGGACTGGAGCCAACCTGGGGCTGGAGCCAGCGCTGGGCTCCCCATGTGCCTGGTGAAGGTTCTCAAAGCTGTCCCTTGGGAGAGGCAGGGAGGGACATGGCACAGAGCACCTGCTGCCCGTCACTGTAATAAAGCCTCTTCCCCTTCCTCTATCCTCGGGCTTGTTCCTCCCCACAGCAGCAGGAAGAGGGATGAGATGCCCCAGATCCTTGCCCCAGAAGGCATTTGAGAGGAGACAAAAGCCACCGGACACCTCAGCACCAGCCCTGGGGCAGGTGAGGAGCGAGGAGCCGGAGCAGCGACACCCTTGGTGATGGGAGAGTCCCTGGGAATCTGCCTTTATGTGTGTTTGCTTCCCAAATGTTTACCCAGCCCTTTGTTTGACCAAGTGCCTGCGCAGAGAGCAGCAGACCAGAGATAGTTATCAGCGCTGTGGACTCTCCCACCACAGCCCGGGCAGGGATGGGACAGGGCTGTCCCCACCCCACAGACACCTGGGAGAGGCTGCCTCCCGTGAGTCCTGCCACCACATGCTTAGGGAAGGGATGCCCACAGCATCCTCGGTGTGCCACCTCCCGGTCATGGCCCTGCCACATCCCACTGGAAGCTGCCCAGGTCACACAGGATGGGAAGGGGTTTCAAAGATGCCACATCCCAGCCCTGCATTCCCATTCCACCAGACAGCACCCAGAGAGCCACTTACTCACCACTGAGCTGAAGCCAGAGAGAGGAGGAGATGTCCCACCACAGCCCAGCTAACACAGAAAGAGCAGCTGCTGCCCCTTGCATCCTATTATAGCTGATGTGGCCCAGGTGGGGCCAGGAGCTGCTTGGTTGCACCTGAGCAGGGCAAGGGTTCCCACCAAGCATGGCCCTCAGAGATGGGGCTGCTAGGGAGGGCACATGGATGGGTGGTAGGGACATCTACCCATGTGGTGAGTGCAAGGGTACAGCCACGGTGCCACCAACCCCCGTCCCCCAGCACACACAGGCAGCAGTGGGGGTATGTGGAAATCTGTATTGGGTACAGAGGCAGCAGCAAAGGCTCATCTGGGGGCAGACAGCACCTGCCCCTTGCCCAGGGCCACACAGTCCCAGTTGAGGCCATTTCCACAGGTCTCCACATCCAGGAGTGTCCTCCCTCCACCCCAGGGCGGGTGCTTCCCCATCTGAGTCCCACTCACCATCAAGATACCACCTCAGAGAGCACATCTCATTCCCAACTCACATGACACCCTCCCTGCTCATCAGCTCATGGTGTCCTGGTTATCTTGGGGGGACCATGCCCATAACTGGCCCCCAGCATCACACCAGCCACCCCCACATCCGCCCTGCATCCTTTAGGGACAGCTGTGTCACCCACAGCCCCTCCAAACCCTTTTCAAAGGGAACCCTTCCCCAGTCTCCCCTTCCCCTCGCTTCCTCCTCTCCTCCCACCTTCCACTCGGGATTTTTGGCTGGAGGAGCGGAGGGTCGGGAGTGGGGACCGCGCCGCGTGTGCCCCTCGCCCTGAGCCAGCTCAAATCCCCACCCACAAGTGCCAGCTGCCCTTGTAAGCCAGGATGGGGCCGCCGCCGCCGGCCGGGCTCAGAGGATGTGCAGCTCGTCCGTCTCCAGCAGCCCGTACTTGGTCTTGTTCTCGTTGAAGAGCTTGAGCAGGGAGCGGATGTAGAGCTCGTGGTACTTGTCCACTAGCTCACGGCTTGGGTTCTCCACATGGGGCACCGGCACCGGTTTCCCAACTGCCGGGAGGGGAGGGAGGTCAGGCTGGTGGCAAGAGGATCTTCTCGGCTCAGCAGGGACACGAGCCGAGGCTTGCCTTCCAACACCACCCGCTGGGAGGTGTCCTCCCCCACCCCTCCGCCTTCTGAGGCTCCTCTTTGCCCCCTAGGAGGTGCTTACCCACAGTGGTGATGGGTCTGGCGTAGGGGAGGAAGCCCCGGGACCGGACAGAGGTGAGGCCCCGACCGTAGAAGACGCAGGGAGCAAACCCTATCATCTTCTGAAAGCGCCGCTGGACGCTCCTCATCCAGCTGCCCTCCTCGAAGACCACTTGGCGGAAGAGGTCATTCTCCCCGAAGGAGAAGGATGGGACGAGGTGGGCCCTGTGGAGGGGACAGGGTGGGTGGTGATGGGGCACTGGGACCGCCGGCCCCTCACGGTAGCGGTGGTGCCCGTGACTCACCCGTGACGCAGAGCCATGCGGACGAAGCCCTTGCGGTTCTTCAGGATGAGCGTAGTGACGCCAGGCCGGCAGGAGAGCGACTCGGCCGCGCCGCCGATTACGATGGCCACTGCGTTGCCGGTGCCTTTCTGGGACAGCAGGTAGCCGATGGCGCGACGCGTCACCGGGCACAGGCCTGTGGCAGAACAGACCACACTGCTGCTGGGGGACTGCCTGCCCGCGCAGAGCCAAGGGAGCCAGGACCCTGCCAAGGACCCCACAAGCGACAGTGGCTGGTGGCACCTTCGTGGGACCAGGGTGGGACTGTGCAAGGGCGCCCCCTGCTGGGGGACAGCTCCCAGGGAGGGGCCGAGGCCCTCTGCGCTGCCAGGCTTGAGGGCTGGGTGCGGGCAGAGCGCAGACAAGGTGCGGGCAGGGCACAGGCAGGGTACAGACAAGGTGCAGGCAGGGGGAGGGTGGAGCTCGGGCTGGGCACAGGCTGAGCATGAACCCTGCCCTGCCCACTCCTGGGGAGCACACAGGCTGCCAGTCCTGGGCTTGTCACAGAAGGGGCCGGGGACACCTGGAGCCCTGCCGCCCGTGGTCACTGTCCCACTCCAGGCTCTGCCCCTCCATGGCAGCAGGCAGAGGTGGGCAGGAGTGGGGCAGGCAGAGGTGAGCAGGAATGGGGCAGGCAGAGGCGGGCAGGAGCAGGGCAAGGGGCAGCACTCAGCTCAAGCCATGACTGCAGGCTGCCCATGAGGGCAGGGTGGGAGACAGCTGCCCACAGAAGCTCACCCCCGCTCATCAGGTACTCCCTGAAGATGGGCAGGCGGAAGTTGCCGGCCAGGGTGGCGAGGAAGGGCTGGATGCCTGGGAACATCTCACTGAAGCCTGTCGAGCCCGTGATGAAGTTGCAGAAGGCACCGACGCAGAGGATGCCGTGGGGGTGGGAGCCGATGATGTAGTTGTGGCTGGGGGACAGGTCATGTGTCTTCACGAGCTGTGGGGACAAACCCAGGGTGTGTTCCCTGTGGTAGCACTCACCACAGGGTGAAGATCCCCATCCAGCTCCCCACAACCTACCTTCACAGGGAAATAATCCCGAAAGTGCCTCCACACAGACCAGCGCCGCAGGCATGGCAGCCTCCTGCCCCCTGCAAACCAGGAGAGACCACAGCAGATGATGTGCAGGACCTGCTGCACCCCTCTTCCCCTCTCAGGGTGGTGGAAGAGAAGAGGGGAAGAGCAGCTGGGATGTGGTGTTCCCCATTTGCCATGCTGTGGTGGAGCTGGAGAAAGGGCAGATCTCACAGCCCACCCTGCTGCAAAGCTGGAGGGAGAGAAGGCTCTGCTCATCCTCACCTTTCTCCGGCGTGTCCCAGTCGAAGATGATCCAGGCCAGGTAGAGCGCAGAGATGGGCCAGAAGCTGGTGAACAGCAGGTAGATGAGGACCAGCAGGCTGATGATTCCTGTGAGGTGGGAGCCAAGGAGTGGGAGTGGGGGGTGAGTGGCCGTGCACCTGCCCTACCACGAACCCCCACAGCTTATTACTCACCCAGCAGCAGGAAGCTGAGCACCCACTGCAGAACGGAGAGGAGCTGGAGCCAGGAGTGGATGTCTCGCTGCGAGGGCCAGGGCACTGCGAGCAGGGTGTGCAGGGCCTTCTGGATGCTGGCACGGCTGCCTGTGGGGAGGGACACGGGGCACAGCGCCCAGCCCAAAGCCAGCAAGGGTTGTGCAGATGCTGTCTCAGAAAGCTGGGGAGGTCCCAGGCTGGGGGTGCCCCTGGCTGCCAGGGCAGGGACACGGGGACAAGGCAGGATGGGAAGGCTCACAGAACCATTTTGGTTGTAAGAGACCTTTAAGATTATCAAGTCCAACCACTAAATCAGCACTCCTGAGAAGCGGTGTTTGGGGGGATGCTTATCCTCAGAACACTCTGGACCATACCAGGAGGCTGCTCTGGAGCCAGCCCTGCTCTGAGCCTGTGGGCATCAATGGATCCAAGCACAGCAGCACATCGCACATCACGCTGAGCTCCCTGAGGGCCAGGACCTTTCCCACGCCCTCCTCGGCAGGGCTCACAGAGAATTCAGGCCTTTCTCAGCTGGTGTAGTGTCTGCCCACCAGCCAGAGTCAAGGACAGTGGCCAGGGGCCAAGCCAGAGTGGCCAAGGGTAGCTGTCCCTGCTGATCATTGCCTCCCACGAGGTGTCCCACAGTTGCTCCACTCCCCCCCCACCGCCCTCTTCCCTCCAGCTGACCTTAGTGAACCATTAACCACCCCAGGCTGGGTGCCAGGATCCAAACTCCACTCACAGCCCCATCTCTCCTGCCCAGAACCAGCCCATGGTGCCAGTCCCACCAGCATGCCGCTCCTGACCAAAGGTCTGCAGCAGCTGAGACCACCCCTGCAGCCACTGCCACAAGCACAGCAAGCTGTGTCAGCTCTTCACTCACAAAAGCTTTGTGTTCTTGGGGGAAAAAAAACCCACAACAAATCAGAGTGCTGGCCAGAGAGAGATGCTCAGGGTGAGACAGCAGCAGACCTGTCCCCATGGCTGTCTGGGATGGGGACCCTCAGGTTAGGGGATAACTGCTAAATCCCAGTTTGGGTGTGTGGTTGAGGTTCAAGTCATGAATGAGACAACTGAAATAAACTAAAGAGGCCATCACCAGCACTGAAGGCCTCCCCTCCCTCTCCCCTCTGCCTTCAGCCATCCCTCCTGTCCCTCACACACACCCAGCAAGGAATCCCCACGAGCCCAGCCCATCCAGCCCTGCTCTTAACTTCCCAAAGCCCGATTTTTTTCCCCTTAGAGAAGCTACAGAGCTCAGCCCAACAAATTTGTGCCTCCCAAACAAGAGCTTTTTTTAGTTCCCTCTTCCATCCCCCCCCCAAAATGTTCCACGAGCATCCAGACCACAGACAGAAGATGGAGAAACCTACTGGGCTCTGCTGCCAGCCCTGTCCACAGCAACAGGAGCCTCTACAAACCCAGAAATCGGGGCTGCACCTCCCAGGGCAGTGAGGAAAGACCAAGGAGGATTTGCAGCACTCTGGAGCGTGTTGTAGGGGTAACATTACAGAGTGCATTGCCAGACATTTCATCCCTGTTGAGCAACTCCTGTCTTCCCCAAATTGCTCCCAACACCTCCCTTTCCCCTAAGCAGTCTCAAGCAAACAGACAATAGTGACAACCAACGCTAATTGCCTGGCCAGCTCCTTGCCAGAGCATCAGAAACCATTCAAAGAGGCTTTGGAAATCTCTTACCACTAAGGTTTTGGGAACAGGCTGCAATGATTGTTTTCATGGCGGCAAGGAGGAGCTGTGTGCCAGAGCTCAGTTCAGCAGGTTAGGAGGCGAGTTTGGAAATCGCAGAGGGCGACTGATTGTGTATCCAGCTGCTCTACCCAGCTGAGCCAAAGGACACTGTCCACTTCAGAGGGGAGCAGGCCTGCCCCCACTCCGGCCTGCAGAGCAAGAGGAGCTGAAGATCCTTGGGAGGATGAGGAGCTGAGGAGGGCCAGGATGTGGAGTGGTGAGGAGCTGCCGTCGCGAGGGGCAGCTGCCGCTCTGCGGAGAGGCACCGCTGCTGGTGCCAGTGGTGACTCTGCCGGTGACACCTTCCCCCCAGAATGGTACTGTCCACACTCTGGGTATTTCACAAACCACTGTCCATGCTCTATCAGTGTGACTGCTTGCCAGAGATACCCAAAAGCCTCATCCTGACGCTCCTGCTCCACACGGAACACCGCCCACCTGTCCCAGAGGCCAGCACCAGCCCCTCCTCTTCCACCCTGAAGAGCAGCACTGGGGTAGGCCAGCCCAGGGTATAGTCTGGAAAGGACTGAGGGGAAAAAAACACAGGAGAAGGAAAGAAAAGCAGCAGAGAAGTAGCAGAAGCAGTCCTGAGCTGGGGCTTCAAGCCAACAGCTGAAGGAAGAGTAGGTATCTGCAGGAATTAATTCACTAGTACCTCTTCAGAAGTACTTGACAGAAGAGCTGGCAAACATCGAGCAGGAAAGGGATCAATACATGTCCAGGGCTGGAACAGGCTGCCCAGAGAGCTTCTGGAGCTCCTCCTCTGGAGAAATTCAAAACCCACCTGGATGTGTTCCCGTGTGGCCTGCCCTAGGTGCTTCTACTCTGGCAGGGTGGTTGGACTGGATGATCTCAGGAGGTCTCTTCCAACCCCTAACTTTCTGTGCTGTGTGGTGGTAAAGTAAAAAATGTGTTTCACACCCAAACCATCTCATAATCTCCTCCCGTAGATTCAGTATCCAGAAGAAAGGACCCAGCACCATCATTCACCACTGCCTACAGCTTCTCAGATGTAGATTGAGTTAATAAAACATCTAAGCTCTCTTGCTGGCCCCTCAGCTATGCCCAAATCAGAATCTTGGTTGGAAAAGGCCTGCAAGACCACTGAGTCCAACCACTCTCTGCCAAGCTTGGTGCTAACCCATGTCCCTTGGCACCACATCCCTGTGCCTTCTAAATACCTCTAGGCATGGGAATTCAATCACCTCCCTGGGAAGCCTGTTCCAGTGTCTGAGAACTCTTTCACTCAAGAATTTCCTTCTAATATGCAACTTAAATCTCCCCTAATGCAACTTGAAGCTGTTTCCTCTTGTCCTGTCACTTGCTACTTGGGAGAAGAGACTGAGCCCCACCTGGTACCAATCTCCTTTCAGGGAGCTGCGGAGAGTGAGATGTCTTCCCTCAAGCTCCTTTTCTCCAGGCTACACAAGCCCAGTTCCCTCAGGCACTCCTCACAAGACTTCTGCTCCTGACCCTTCACCAGCTGTGCTGTCCTGCTTTGGATATGCTCCAGCATCTCAGTGTCCTTGATGTAGTGAAGGCCCCAAAACCGAGCCCAGTATTCAAGGGATGACCTCAGCACTACCCAGCACAGAGGAGCCTCAGCTGAAAGAACTGTCCATCTGGCATTCCCTCTTTCCCATCCCCAACTCCTTTGGCTGCTGAAAATCAGCCTTCCAGACTTGCTCTGGAAGAGCCCAGAACAGAGGGTGAGGGATTTTCACAACAAGAACTAGGCAGCACGAGAGAATTTTATGTTGCTTAAAATATCGAGGAAAAGAAAATAAATACATCCAGCCACAATACAAAGAGCAGTTTCTGAATCCAGGTACTTTGCTTTCAAGGCCTTCCTCTGCCTGGAAGAGCAGAGGCAGCCTGACCCCCTCACAAAGAGCCCTGCCTGACAGGAAGGAGCTCTGTGACGTCACTGTACATGACCAGCGCACTCGGTCTGACCTTTAATGTAAACCAAAGCCAACTGCCACGTTCAATCCTCCACCTCTGCTGCCTCCCAGAGACACCAGGGACACCTCCACATATGTACAGCGTATTTACTGCTCTATCTCCAGGACAGGCAACTCTCAGAGGACTCCCAGGCTCTGCAGCAAGAGCATCAGCCCATGTTCTGCCGGTTGCCATAGCCTCTTGGGTGTGTGTCTTTCCAGTCGTCCCAGTTCCGAGCTTTCTGAAGAGCTTCCTCGTCATCCTCCTCCTCTTTTTTCTCCTGCAGCTCTTCATCAGTTATACCTGCTGGAGATGAAGAATTGGAGTGAGTGCCATAAGATAGTGGCAGACACCAGGTCAAGTTCTCAGAAGCTGGTTCAGAAAGCAGGATTCACAGCATCACCCAGCTTGGAAGAGACCTCCAAGCTCATCCAGTCCAGCCTAGCACCCAGTCCTGTCCAATCAACCAGACCATGGCACTAAGTGCCCCAGCCAGGCTTTGCTTGAACAACTCCAGGGACAGTGACTCCACCACCTCCCTGGGCAGCCCATTCCAGTGCCAATCACTCTCCTGGGAAGAAATTCCTCCTAGAGTCCTCTCCTGGCAGAGCTTGAGACTATATCCCCTTGTTCTGTTGCTGGTTGCCTGGGAGAAGAGACCAACCCCACCTGGCTACAGCCTCCCTTCAGGTAGTTGCCAAGGAGCAGCCTAGAGTTCAGCTTTCTCATGGCCTCAAGTCAGCTCTTGTTCTTCGTCACTCAGTGGGTGCTCCACACCCTGAGCACATCCCCATTCACCCTCTCCCTCAAGTGATTCCCCAAATGCTCCATTCCAACTCCTTTTGCCATTCCATACCTGGGGCTCTCTGAGGTACAGTCTGAGCAGACACAACTCCTTGTTTTCCACGCTGCTCATACCAGTCATCCACAGTCATAGTGGGCAGGCCTGGGTACCCTGCTCCAAACACTCTGCAGGAAGAGACAGGCAAAGAAAGCTCTTTACATGGGAGCAGAAACACAGCCAGCCATGCCCACCACTGTTCTGTCAGCCACTCTCTTCTGACAATCACAGAATGACAGAATGACTGGAGCTGGAAAGGACCTCCACAGTTCATCTAGTCCAACCCCCTCTGCATTCAGCAGGGACATCGGGTTTGGGTTCCCCAGTTTAAGAGGGACAGGGATCTGCTGGAGAGGGTGCAGCAGAGGGCTAGGAGGATGATGAGGGGACTGGAGCACTGCCTGATGAGGAGAGGCTGAAGGACCTGGGGCTGTTTAGTCTGGAGAAGAAGAGAAGACTGAGAAGGGATTGAATCAATGTCTATAAATCTCTGAGGGCTGGGGGTCAGGAGGGGGGGACAGGCTCTGCTCACTGCTCCCTGGAATAGGACAAGCAGCAATGGATGGAAGCTGCAGCACAGGAGGTTCCAGCTCAACACAAGGGGGAACTTCTTGACTGTAAGGGTCCCAGAGCACTGGCACAGGCTGCCCAGAGAGGCTGTGGAGTCTCCTTCTCTGGAGACTTTCAAGACCTGTCTGGATGTGTTGCTGTGTGACCTGAGCTAGATTGCATGGTCCTGCTCTGGCAGAGGGGTTGGACTCAATGATCTCTTTGGGTCCCTTCCAACCCCTGACATCCTGTGAACCTGTGATCTTCCACTAGAGCAGGTTGCTCAGAGCCTTATCCAGCCTCACCTTGAATAGCTCCAGGGATGAGGCCTCAACTACCTCCCTGGGCAACCTTTTCCAGTGTTCCACCACTTTTCTTCCTAACATCCAACCTAAATTTCCTCTTCCATTTCAAACCAGTGCCTCTCATCCTATCCCTGCAGGCCTTTGCAAACAGTCCCTTTGCAGCCTTCTTGTAGCCCCTTCAGGTACTGGCAGGCTGCTATTAGGTCTCCCTGAAGCCTTCTCTTCTCCAGGCTGAACAACCCCAGCTCCCTCAGCCTGTCCTCGTAGCAGAGGTGTTCCAGATCCATGGTCGTTTTTGTGGCCCTCATTCAGACCCACTCCATCAGGACTGTTGTAGCCCAAAGACCTTCAATCACCTCTCCAGCCCAAAGGAAAACACTTTGGGCTGGCAGAGCTTGTCAAGGAGCCCCTGGGAAGTGCACTAGGCACAGCTTGGCTCTGCAGAAGGCTCAAAGCAAATAATGTCAAATGCATGAGAAGGAATCTGTTCTCTATCCCATTTTGTGCTTTAGCTGCCATATTCCTTGCACAGCTCTGATAGTGCCACAAAGCAGTAAGATCTTTGTACCCTAAGGGGAGGCTTACAGTCAAAAATGCTGCCCTTATGATTGATAATTCTCTGTTGTGATCACAGCTTCCCAGCCTTAAAATGACTTATCTGAATTCACTGAAATCTTCCAGATTGACATGAGATTAAGAGACCAGATGTGCTTTTCACTGCTGGGCTCTTTATGCTAACAGTGAAGAACAATCTCCAGGACAGGGGCAGATGAGCCTTGTCTCTCCCACCAAACAGCAAACACATGGCTTATTAACTAGCACAGTCCTATCTGCTTAATGAGATCTCCTCTGCTGCTCAGAGAAAGAAACAGCATTAACTAAGACAC
Source organism: Tricholaema leucomelas (assembly GCA_013400475.1). Taxonomy (NCBI): domain Eukaryota; kingdom Metazoa; phylum Chordata; class Aves; order Piciformes; family Lybiidae; genus Tricholaema lacrymosa; species Tricholaema leucomelas. Next base: position 182,781 of record WAAF01000885.1, read on the forward strand.
TGCAGTATGCTAGTAACAGAAGAAATCAGAGGAATCATAGAATGTTAGGAGTTCATCCAGAGATCACCCAGTCCAACCCTCCTGCCAGAGCAGGATCACCTAGAGCAGGTCACACAGGAACACATCCAGGTGGGCTTGGAATGTCACCAGAGAAGGAGACTCCACAACCTCTCTGGGCAGCCTGCTCCAGGGCTTTGCCACTCTCACAGGGAAAAAGTTTTCCCTTCTGTTCCCTTGGAACCTCCTCTGCTCCAGCTTGCACCAACTGCCCCTTGTCCTGTCATTGGACATTCCTGAGCAGAGCCTTGCCCTGTCCTCCTGACACTGCCCTGCACATCTTTATCACCAGGAATGAGGTCACCCCTCAGGCTCCTCTGCTCCAAGCTAAAGAGCCCTAACTCCCTCAGCCGGAAGGTGTTCCACTGCCTTTGGCATCTTTGTGGCTCCAAGGAAGTTCAAGGAATGAACCAAACATTCCCCTCATCCCCTGCTCTGACACACGACCATGCCATCTTGATGTGACAGGCTGTTTGGGGGTTTCTGCATTTGCAAGGGGATCTGAGGCTGGAGGTGAGAAGAGAGCTGTGCCTGAGCAAGCAGCCAGCAGCACATACTTAGCCTGTGCAGCATTCCTGGTGAGAATGAAAGGTTTCAGTGGAGTCCTGGCTGGCCGAACGGGACCGTGTGGTGGTGCTGAAGACTGAAGAGACAAACAATGGTCACAAGATCATCCTGGAGATGAAAAATTCCCTTTCTCTGCCTCCCCACCCCAAATAAGTTATTCAAGGTCTGGTAGAAGAGAAATGTCTCTGCTGTCAGAAGGACATCCCAAGAGGGACAATCGCAGCCTCAATCCAGTTGAAATCATCAGCTCCATCTGCGAGCTCCTACAAATCACTTCTCTTTGTGCCTCTGTCACACCCGCTCTGATCAAAGCATGCAGCTGACAGAGCTAAACCAGATCAGCTTGGATCAAAGCATGAAATATAGCTCGTTTTAACCAGGGATCAGAGTGCAATTCTGAAGCAAGTGGAGCTCATCAGTCCCAATGAGATCACCCAGGGCACTTCAGAAGAGTTCTGCAGAGCCAGTAATAACCACACAAACCAACGCAGCTGGGCTGTGTCAGCACACGATGGGGTTTTGTTTCTACACAGACATCTCAGCTGATACCAAGCCCAGAAACACTGAAGGTCTACAAGAAGTTGTGCCAGGGGAGGTCTAGGCTGGATGTTAGGAGGAAGTTGTTGCCAGAGGGAGTGCTTGGCATTGGAATGGGCTGCCCAGGGAGGTGGTGGAGTTGCTGTGCCTGGAGGTGCTGATGCAAAGCCTGGCTGGGGCACTTAGTGCCACGGTCTGGTTGATTGGACAGGGCTGGGTGCTAGGTTGGACTGGATGAGCTTGGAGGTCTCATCCAACCTAGTTGATTCTGACTCTGTGATTCTATGATCATTTATAATAGCCTTCAGCCTTTGTACGATGAGAGACAATGGTTTGAAACTAGAGGAGGGATTTAGACTGGATGTTAGGAACAGGTTTTGCACCAGAGTGGTGGAAGGCTGGAACAGGCTGCCCAGGGAGGTAGTTGAGGCCTCGTTCCTGGAGATATTCAAAGTTCTGAGTAACCTGATCTAGTTAAAGATGTCCCTGCTGACTGCAGGGGGGTTGGAGTGGATGACCTTTGGAGGTCCCTCTTAGCCCAAACCATTCCATGATTGTATGATGCAGAATGGGTGTTTCCTTCTGTACCATCTGGACAGAATGCAGACCAGAAGTGTAGGTTTGAAAGAAGTCACAAGGCTCATCTTTTCATTGCCAAATGCACTGACTTCTTTAGATTCAAGGGTCTGTCAGGAGGCAGCAAGGTGGAGAAAAGCTTTTGCACAGAGAACATTTCAGCTCTGATATCCACTGCTCTAGCACAGGAAGAAATTCCTCCCTGTGAGGGTGGTGAGGCACTGCAACAGTTTGCCCAGAGAAGCTGTGGAGGCTGCAAGCCTAAAAGTGGCTGAAAGCCAGGTCGGATGGGGCCTTGGGCAACTTGGCCTAGTAGGAGGTGACCCTGCCCATGGCATGGGGCTTGGAAGTAGATGAACTTTAATGTCCCTTCCAACCCAAGCTAGTCTATGCTTCTATGATTTCACAAGCTATGATTGTCTAGAACATGTGGTAGCAGTTGACAGTCAAAGAATGAGACCACTGTCCACTCTGAGTTAAACCAACCCATCTGCTTGTGCTCTGGCTGAGCTACATTTTAACCAAGAATGCACAGAACAAAACTTAGGTGACTTCAACATGAAATTCCTCCTCATCAGATCTAACCACAGCCCACAGGACCTGCAGTTCAGGTTGCACCTCATACCTGCTTTGCTGTCGCTCTGCTCCTCAAGATGACCATTTCTTGGTCAATACTCTCAATTTCCTCCAGGCTGGTGTTGATCCATTTCTGGATTTGGAGTATGTAAAATTCCCTTATCTGATCCTCATCTGCTTGCCCACTCTCCACACAGGTTCTCATGGAGGCCAACCTGTTCTCCAGTTCTTTCTTCTGGTTATGTCTGTCTCAAAGAGAACAAAACAAGATCACTGAACAATCCTTCTCTAGTTCAGCCCAGAGATGATGTTTTCTAAAAGCAACAAGTTCCTATTTCTTGAACTTCAAGTGTTGAGAGACCTACCTTCTGTCCCAATCCCCTTTTAACTGCTCATCAACACGAGGGGGAACTTCTTTACTATAAGGGTCCCAGAGCACTGACACAGGCTGCCCACAGAGGTTGTGGAGTCTTCTTCTGTGGAGACTTTCATGCCCTGTCTGGATGCATTTCTGTGCAACCTGCATTAGAGTCTATGGTCCTGCTCTGGCAGGGGGGTTGGACTCAATGGTCTCCAGGTCCCCTAACATCCTGTGGCCCTGTGAACTTAACAGGCTGGAATGTTGAGTGGAAGGGAATCTCATCAAACTTAACAAAGGCAAATGCAGAGTCCTGCATCTAGCAAGGAATAACCTCCTGCACCAGCACAGGTGAAGGGTGGACTTGCTGGAAAGCAGCTTCACAGAGAACGACCTGGGAGTGCTGGTGGACAAGCTCACCACAAGCCAGCAATGAGCTTTTGTGGCCCAACTGGCCAACAGTCTCCCAGCATGCATTAAAAGTGTGGCTAGCAGGTCATGGAAAGTCTCTTCTCACTCTGCTGTGCCCTACTGAGGCCACATCTGGAGTACTGATTCCAGTTCTGGGCTCCCCAGTTCAAGAAAGACAGAGAACAGTTTCTCTTGCTGCCTCCAACAGAGGCTATAAAGACCCTGAGGGGCATAAAGCATCTCTGTGAGGTAGAAAGGCTGAGTGCCCTGGCAATATTTAGCCTGGAGAAGAGCAGTCTGAGAGAGGATCTGCTCACTGCTCATCAGTATCTAAAATTTGGGGGCAAGAGGATGCAGCCACACTCCACCTGCAGTCCTGTCTGCAGTTCTGGAGCCCCCAACACAAGAGGGACATGGAAGTGTTGGAGCCAGTCCACAGGAGGCCACCAAGATGCTCAGAAGGCTGCAGAAGCTCTGCTATGAGGACAGGCTGAGAGAGTTGGGCCTCTGCAGCCTGGAGAAGAGAAGGCTTCCAGGAGACCTTGGAGTGGCCTTGCAGTATCTGAAGGGGTCTACAGAAAGGCTGGGGAGGGACTATTGACAAGGTCTTGTAATGACAGGATGAAGAGGAATGGGTTTGAACTGAAAGAGGGAAGACTGAAAGTGGGTGTTAGGAAGAAGTTGTTTGCAGTGAGGGTGGTGAGACACTGGCACAGGTTGCCTGGGAGGTTGTCGGAGCACAGAAGCACCCAATGTGATCACATTCTGTGCTTCTGTGATCCACAACTGCCCTAGAAGTGTTCAAGGCCAGATTGGCTGAGGCCTTGAGTGACCTGTTCTAGTGGGAGGTGTCCCTGCCTATGGCAGGGGGTTGGAACTGGATGAGCTTTGAGGCTCCTTCCAGACAAACCATTCTATGACTCTATATTTAAGTGCTGCCCAGCAAAAGGACAAGGGCCCACAGACACAAACCAGAACTCAGAAGGTTACTTCTGAGCACAAGGCAAAAAATTCTTTGCTGTGAGGGTGTCAAAGCCCTAGAGCAGGCTGCCCAGATGGTTTGTGGAGTCTCCTTCTCTGGAGAGTTTTCAAACCTGCCTGGACAAGATCTTAGACAACCTATAAGTAATCCTGATTTAATGGGGAGATTAGACTAGATGATTTCCTGAGGTGCCTTCCAACCCACTCCATTCTGGGATTCTGTGACTGGAAAGTCTCTATGTCAAAGCATGACAGAGGCAAGAACCACCTTTTTCACCAATCCTAAGAACTTCTGTGCAGTTCCTCTTGAAAGACTGGAAACTAATGACATAAATACACCTCTGCAGCTCGTGCATAACCCAGTTCCATCCAGTAATATGCAGTGGTGCAGAACTTACACAGAAAGTTTCATGAGCAAAGTATTCCAGTATCAGGTGACCTCATTGCTGTCTACAACTACCTGAAGGGAGGCTGTAGGCAGGTAGGGATTGGTCTCTTCTGCCAGGCAAGCAGCAACAGAAGAAGGGGACACAGTCTCAAGTTGTGCCAGGGGAGGTCTAGGCTGGATGTTAGGAGGAAGTTGTTGGCAGAGAGAGTGATTGGCATTGGAATGGGCTGCCCAGGGAGGTGGTGGAGTTCCCATCCTTGGAGATACCCAAGAAGAGACTGGATGGGGCACTTAATGCCATAGTCTAGTGACTGGATAGGGCTGGATGCTAGGTCAGACTAGATGATTTTGGAGGTCTTTTCCAACCTGATTCTATATGATCAAGGGAACCACTTCTTTGCCTGTACAGCCTTGAGGCTCTTCCCGTCTCTTAAAGTGATTTCTGAAAGCCTTTAACCACCAGAAAGCAAGAGCCTACCTTTCGATTTTGGCTTGTCTGCTCATTGCCATGGCCAACAGGCTGGCCTGGGCAGCAGCAGGGCCCCGGGGGGCCGGGCTCCCGGCATCTTCCTCTCCCGGGGAGCTGGCAGCAGCGGGGGGCAGGTGGAATTTGCCCAGCCCGTAGCTCCTGCAGAGCTTGAGGAAGCGCCAGAAATGGGCCCGGGCGCTCTCCAGGTGCTCCAGTCTCCTGCTCATGTCGACCTGCTTCAGCGTCATGGACCCCAGCAAGGCAGGCAGCAGCAGGTACTTCAGGTCGGCCGAGGCGATCTCCTCCAGCTCCTCGTTCTCGCTGCAAGGGAAGAGACGAACCTTCCCGGTTCCGTTCCTGCTCCCCCCCCTCTGGGCCCGCCCAACCCCAGCCCGATCCACGGCGACCCAGCAGAAATCTCGTAGAACCCTGGCTGTGTCCTCCCTTACGCCCCTCTTAGCTCACCCCAGCCCAACTGCAGGCCCGGCCCCGTCCCTCCTCTCCGCTCACCTGAACAGGTCCAGCTGCGCCACCATGGCAGTCGCTCGCTGCAGCGCGTCCAGCCCTTGCCGCACCTTATCCTGCACGGCCGGGGCCCCCGAGGACGGCTCGGCGCCGTTCTCCACCTCCTCCCACAGCCGCCGGCCCACCGCCAGCAGCTCCGCCAGCCGCGGCCCAGCACCGGCCCCCTCCGCCATGACGGGCCGGAAAGGAGCCAGCGCCGCCGCAGAACTGCTTCCGGGGCGGCCGTTCGTGACCTCCGCAACACCGCCCCCTCCCCCCGCCATCTTCGTGAGGGCACAGGGCTCGGGCGCCATCTTGGTAGGGGCAGAGCGGACTGGCCGCAGCGGGCGGCGAGGGCAGCGCTCGGAGCTCGTCCCTCTGCCGGCAGCAGGCTTCTTGAGGAGGCTCGGCGCGGCCGTGGGTGCTCACAGGCGTCCCAGTGCTCCCGAAGGGAGTGTACCGCTGGTTCCCAGCTGGCATACACGGTGTCCCGAACCCTGCACTGCTGGCTGGGCCAAGGGACAGTGAGGAGAAGTAGGGAAACGGAGAAGGGCGAAAGAGCAGAACGGCTCTGGAGCCAGCCGCTCTCAGCACGGCCAGAGTCACAGAGTCTGCCTGTGTTGGGAGGGACTTTTAAAGGTCATCCAGTCCAACCCCCCTGCAGTGTGCAGGGACATAGAATCGTGGAGCGGTTGAGGTTGGAAGGGACCTCAAAGCTCAGCCAGTCCCAACCCTCTGCCATAGGCAGGGACACCTCCCACTAGAGCAGGTCACTCAAGGCCTCAGCCAACCTGGCCTTGAACACCTCCAGGGCAGTTGTGGATCACAGAATGTGATCTTTGATCGTGATCACATTCTGTGCTTTTGTGCTCCACAACCTCCCTGGGCAACCTGTGCTGGTGTCTCACCACCCTCCCTGCAAACAACTTCTTCCTAACATCCACTTTCAATCTCCCCTTTGCCAGTTCAAACCCATTCCTCCTCCTCCTGGCATTACAAGACCTTGTCAATAGTCCCTCCCCAGTCCTCCTGTAGCTCCCTTCAGATACTGCAAGGCCACTCCAAGGTCTTCTGGAAGTCTTCTCCAGGCTGCAGAGCCCCAACTCTCTCAGCCTGTCCTCAGAGCAGAGCTTCTGCAGCCCTCTCAGCATCTTGGTGGCCTCCTCTGGACTGGCTCCAACACTTCCATGTCCTGCTTGTGCTGGGGGCTCCAGAACTGCACCCAGGACTCCAGGTGGGGTCTGAGGAGAGCAGAGCCAAGGGGCAGAATCCCCTCCCTTGCCCTGCTGCCCACACTGCTCTTGCTGCAGCCCAGCACAGGGTTGCTGTCTGGGCTGCACTCACACTGCAGGCTCCTGTTGAGCTTTTCATCACCCCACACCCCCAGGGCCTTTTCCTCAGGGCTGCTCTTGGCAAGCACAACCTGGAGTTGCAGCATCTGCCAACCACCTCCCTGGGCACCTCGTTCCAGCATTCCACCACCCTCATAGTAAAGAACCTGTTCCTAACATCCAATCTGAATCTCCCCTGCTCTAAGTTCGAAGCCATTGCTTGCCATATGTGCAGGTCCTCGGTCTGAACCAGCAGGTGACATGCAAGTTCCTCCCCTACTCTTGAGACATCTCAGGTGACACAAACCCTATGAGGAGAGCCTGAGGGAGCTGGGGTTGTTTAGCCTGGAGAAGAGGAGGCTCAGGGCAGAGCTCATTGCTGTCTAGAACTACGTGAAGGGAGACTATAGCCAGGTAGGGGTTGGTCTCTTCTGCCAGGCAAGCAGCAACAGAACTAGAGGACAGAGTCTCAAGTTGTGCTGGGGGAGGTCTAGGCTGGATGTTAAGAGGAAGTTGTTGTCAGAGAGAGTGATTGGCATTGGAATGGGCTGCCCAGGGAGGTGGTGGAGTCGCCGTCTCTGGGGGTGTTCAGGAAAAGCCTGGCTGGGGCACTTAGTGCCATGGTCTGGTTGACTGGATAGAGCTGGGTGCTAGGTTGGGCTGGATGAGCTTGGAGGTCTCTTCCAACCTGGTTGATTCTGTTCTATTCTATTCCTATTCTATTCTATTCTATTTTTTAGGCTCTCAGGCAGTGACAGGACTAGGGGGAATGGAGCAAAGCTGGACGTGGGGAGAGTCAGAGTGGAGGTGAGGAGGAAGTTGTTGAGCATGAGAGTGGTGAGAGGCTGGAATGAGTTGCCCAGGGAGGTGATTGAGGCCCCATGGCTGGAGGTGTTTGAGGCCAGGCTGGATGAGTCTGTGGGCAGCCTGCTCTAGGGTAGGGTGTCCCTGGGCATGGCAGGAGGGTTGGAACTGGCTGATCCTTGTGGTCCCTTCCAACCCTGAGTGATTCCATTATCCTCTGAAGCCCGCACCCGCGGGCTGGCCGTACGCATTCGCCCTCCAAGAGTGAGTCAGTTTACGATTTAGCCTGTTTGTTTTATTCATACCTCTTGAGATGGGTTGATAAAAAGTTACTCATAAAACCCAGAAGAGCTGTGAGTTTAGGTTCCTGTTCACTGTACCCTGAGTGCCCCCAGTGGTGCCAGTCTCCTGTCAGCCTCTCTCCCTCTCAGTGCTTTGCTCAGTCTGCAAAAGGCAGGTGCCAGCAGAGCGAGGGATGTGAGGAGCTAGCTGTGGCATTCTGTTCTGTTCCTTGATGGCAGGAAGGAGGTGAAGAACAAAGCAGTGTCCAGCAGTGGGCAAGTTAATTAGTATCATGATTGGAAGTGGAATGGGGTCTGGAACCTACAGCTGTTGGTTCTTTACTAGCAGAAGATGTTTTGGCACCTCCAATGGTTGCAACCTGTTCACTTTCATCAGGGCAATACATTAGTTAACATCTACAGCAAAACTTTCAGCAGCACTTTTTAAGGGTCAGAGCAAAAGAGACCGCTGGAGTGGACTCCTCTGGGGCCTGATCTTCTGTGTTAGCCAGAGAATCTCTGAGCAGTTCACAGATCACCTTTCCACGAGGATGTCTCTGTTTAATCTTTAACAAACACCTCCTTAGGGCGTTCTCCATGGAGGCCTTCACCTTTCAGAGCAAGCCGGGCAGGGCTATAGGCTTGTTCTTTGAGTTCTTGTGAATAGGCTGATGAGGGAGCTTGGGATCTCAACTTGCTTCCCCTCTCTTTAAAACTGGAGGGGTGTTGGAAGGAGCAGTTTGGAGCCAGATCCTCAGGGACAGCACAGAACAAGTCTTGAGCAGCACGTTGTCCCAGAATCACAGTCAGTCAGGTTGGAAAGGAACTTCGAGATCATCAAGTCCAACCTATCACCCAGCATTATCTAATCAACCAGACCATGGCAAGAGTGCCACATCCAGTCACTTTTTAAACACCTCCAGGGACAGTGACTCCACCACCTCCCCTGGGCAGCCCATTCCAATGCCACTCACTCTCTCTGGCAAGAACTTCCTCCTAACATCCAGCCTAGACCTCTTCTGGCACAGCTTGAGACTGTGTCCCCTTCTTCTGTTGCTGCTTGCCTGGCAGAAGAGACCAACCCCACCTGGCTACAGCCTCCCTTCAGGTAGTTGTAGACAGCAACGAGGTCCCTCCTGAGCCTCCTCTTCTCCAGGCTAAACAATCCCAGCTCCTGTAGTCACTCCTCACAGGGCTCCCGACTCAGCCCACTGAGCCTAAGAGAAGGGTTTGCTTCCCCTCTGAACCTTGCCCAGCCATCACCACAGCTGTCCTTCAAGCTATGCCCTCATTTTGCAGCCTAGTTCCCCCTCTGGTCTTATGGCTCTTACTCACATGTGTTGCTTTGTCCCCGTTCCTCAGCTGAAGATCCCCACAAGGACAATCCCCATCGTTGCTTGTCATCCTTGGGGCATCCTGGTATTGCTGAACACTCCATAAAGAAAGGAGAACAGAGACACAAGGGTGGGTTTTTTTCCTTTAAGTATAAGCTTTTACTCATGTTTGTGTCTTGTGGTGTGGTGGTGTAGGCTGCAACCACCTCAAAGGTCAAAGCAACATCCTTCAAATATCTACAGTAGTGCAGATGTTGATCAACAGCTGAAGCCCAACAGAGCTTCCTCATCTCCTTCTGGCTCAGCTTTCTTTGTGAAGAGCACAAGCAAAAAAGCAGGTGGAGGTCCTGACCAAAAGGACCAGTCTGAACTGAAGGGAAGAAACATCCCAACGTGTTCCTGAGCACAGAGTTGCTCTTGCTACAGAATGGTTGCTTGATTACCAATAACTTGTTACCTTGGCTCAGATTATCCTTCTGCATTCACAGAATCATGGAATGTCAGAGGTTGGAAGTGACCTCCAAAGCTCATCCAGTCCAACCTCCCCTGCCAGAGCAGGATCCTAGGGCAAGCCACACAGGAACACATCCAGGTGGGTTTTGAAAGTCTCCAGAGAAGGAGACTCCACAACCTCTCTGGGCAGCCTGCTCCAGTGTTCTGTCACCCTCACAGTGAAAAAGTTGTTCCTCCTGTTTCCATGGAGCTTGCTCAGCCTCTACCATCGCCCCTTGTCCTCTCACTGGGCATCACCCAGCAGAGCCTGGCACTCACCCTTTGCATCTTTATAAACATGAATGAAGTCCACAGGCTCCTACAAGCTCCAAGCCCCAGCTAACAGGGAGGTGTTCCACTGCCGTCAGCATCTTTGTGGCTCTGCACTGGCCTCTTTCAAGGAGTTCCCTGAGGTCCTTCTTGACCTGAGGGGCCCAGAACCAGATACAATATTCCAGATATAGCCTTACCAGGGCGGGAGAAGAACCTCTCTTGCCGTACCAACCACAGCCCCTTCAATACACTCCAAGATGCCCTTGGCCTTCTTCAGCAGAAGGGCACATTGCTGGCTCATGAGCATCCTTCCATCCACCAGGACCCCCAAGTCCTTTTCCCCTTCCCTGCTCTCCAACAGGTCAGTCCCCAACCTATCCTGCTCCATGGGGTTGTTCTTTCCCAGGTGCAAGACTCTCCCCTCGCCCTTGGTTAATTTCACTCAGTTTCTCCCTGCCCAGCTCTCCAGCCTAAGCCTCACTGAATGGCAGCACAGCCCTCCTGTGTGTCAGCCACTCCACCCAGTTTGGTGTCATATCAAACTTGCTGACAGTGCCCTCTGTGCCCTCAGCCAGGTCATTGATGAATATATCGAACAGAACTGGCCCCAGAAGCACTCCCTGAGGGACTCCGCTAGTCACAGGCCTCCAACTAGACTCCTTCCCATTGACCACAACTCTCTGACTTCTTTTCCTTCAAACAGTTCACAACTGCCTCAGAAATAGTAAGTTATAAAGAAGAAACAAACAAACCAGCCAACCCCCAAAACCTACCCAAACCAGCAGCGCTTCAGCAGCAAAGTCAAGAGAGTCCCTGCCAATCACTCGCCTCTCTCCAGCCCGCATTGTCTGCACAAGCCTAACCAGCAGGGAATGATCACAGTCAGACCAAGATTACTTTTCTCCAGCCCGAATAAAAATCAAGCTGGAACCAAGAGGAGGCTTTTCAGAGCAAACCCTTTACCTGCTTCTCACCCCCTCTGATGCCAAAGGGTGGTTTTCTTCCCTGCACGAGCCTTTTCCAGAGCCCATCTCATCCATGTCAGCTTCCAGCACTGGGAAGTGAGACACTTCTGCCATGGCTGTGGAGAATTCAGCTCCAGGGAGTCATTTCCAAAGAGACAGATAAACAAAAAGCCACAAGACATTGGGGAAAATGGCTAATGACAGGGAAGTCACGGAGGTAGATCTGTCACATTAGCAGTGAGCCCAGTGAAGCAGAGGGTATTGACAGCAGCCTACCGCAGTCTGGAGGGCTCTGATTGTGCAAGTGGGGTGAAAGGGACACGTGAGGAAGTGTCTGAGGGCCTGCAAAGCCACACTGGTTACAAGAGGTGCTCTTGGTTTCAGGGACATTGCCACCACTGATCTCTTTATTCAAGTCCTGAAGCTGGAGGTCTGCTGCAGATGAAGGTGTTTGGGGTGCAGAGAGCTAGAGAAAAGCCTTCTCACACCGATTTCTCTGGCAGAAGGTTGTACTGACTGGTGCTGGAGGGCACTGGAGGGTGATACCAAGTCCTGAAGGGCTGTCACAGACTCACAGAATTAACCAGGTTGGAAAAGACCTCATCGAGTCCAACCTATCACCTAACCCTTCTAATTAACTAACCCTTGGCACTAAATGCCTCATTCAGCCTCCTTTTAAACACCTCCCGGGATGGGGACTCCACCACCTTTCCGGGCGGCCCATGCCAATGCCAATCACTCGTCCTGTGTAGAGCTTCTTCCTAACATCCAGTTTAAATCTGCCCTGGTGCATCTTGAGGCTGTGTCCATTTGTTCTGTCACAGGGTGCCTGGGAGAAGAGACCAACCTCACCTGTCTGCAATCTCCTTTCAGGTAGTTGTAGAGAGCAATAAGGCTGTCTGCTAGAGCTGGAGATGTTTGGGGTGCAGAGGGCTAGAGAAAAGCCTTCTCACACTGATTTCTCTGGCAGAAGGCTGCACTGGAGGGTGATACCTGGGGAGAACAGTCAGGCACTGGAATGAGCTGCCCAGGGAGGTGGTGGAGTCACCCACCCTGGGTGTGTTTAAGGGTGGTTTGGATGTGGTGCTTGGGGCTATGGTTTAAGGTGAATCCTGTAGAGTAGGGTTCTAGGTTGGACTTGGTGATCCTGAGATGCTTTGCCAACCCGGGCGTTGCTGTGATTCTCTGGGTCTTCCCTTGTTTTTACCTTATGGGGGAGGCTGGGGGAAGGGACTCCGTGTTCCACTGACACCTTTGTGCTGGCTTTTGTGCCCAAGCAGGGTTAGTCAAATGGTTTCCCCTTAAACCCTGGGGCCAAGTGCAGGGCTTTTTCCCTCTGGATCTATCTTCTGACACTGTCTGGCTCTTACTCTTGGTTCCTAAGAGATTCTTCCACTCCAACGGATCTCACAAGCCTGGTAATCCCAGGTGGTGGCCCAGATTACATCACCTCCCACTCAGAGCATTGTCACTTAACTGTCACCTCCCCACCGCCCTCCTTCCTGCCAGCCTGACCCTTTGCACCCTTCCACTAATTGCAGAGCTTTCCGATTTCCCGCAGGACACAGAGCCCAAGGTGCTCGGTACTGATTGACCCCTCTGCTCCTTTCCCAGCTCTTCCCTGTCGGGCTTGCAGTCAGGATGCAGGGAATGAAAGGAGGAGGAGAGGACTCTGCATATTCAGCACTTGACCCTGCCTTTTCCCAGGCAGAAATTCAAATGGGACCTCTCTAGGAGGGATTCACCACATCTCCCGGGGGCATTCCTTGCCATTGTGACTCCTCTCCTCTACCCCAGGCTACGTGTGTTTGTAGTTACCAAATGCAAATCACATTTCCCACCCTCCTGGCTGAATCTCTCACTCCACAAGATCCTTCCCCTGTGGTTTTGTTGGGTTTTTTTTTCTCACCAGCTCGTTTTGCAACGCTCTTCGGAGCTCACAGCCCCTCCTGGTTTCACCTCCCTCTCATCTGGCCATGCACAGAGGGAAGGCAGTTAAGCAAGCCTCTTAATTAAGTACCTGCATCACCCCTGGACACAGAAACTGCAGCTGTTTTGCTGCCCAACGGCTGAAGACTCCCTTCTAACCCCTAATTGCATTTTAAAGGGCAAACCCGAGATGGCTTTTTGGCCTTGGGCAACTGTGACAGGAGCCTTGCAGCTGTGGCTTTCCCGTCTGGACCTCAGCAGCCGGACCAAGTCCAGGGCACAATAACGACTGACAGTGGTGATTACCTCGCTTGGTTAACCAGGGGAGCTTCACCCCTGAGCGTTTCAACTTCCAGCTCCCAGGCTTGTCTCAAGCCACCTTTGACTCTCAGCTCGTATTAATCCAGCAACCCGGAGCACATTAAGTGGAGGGGGTGGTTTACAGGAGGAGCTCATGAATAGATTGCCTGCCCCAGGGCTGTTCAAAGTGATTGACTGGCTCTGGAAGTGAGCAATCCTGCAGCTGGGCTCGGGGCTGAGCACGGCCAGCTCCTGTCAATGCAAGCCACAAATAAACGAAAGCACACACAGGGCTGCCTGGAGTCTCTAGGTCATGGTGTGAGGTGTGGGGAAATGCCCAAGGGTTGCCATCACATTTACCTTGTCCTCCTCATGCTGTGGGTTGTCCTCAGCTCCTCTGTCAGCTCCTCTGTCAGCTCCTCTGTCAGCTCCTGAGCTCCTCTCAGTTTAGGCTCATCCTTTTCTCTGCAGAGGCTGCGTGGCCAGGAATCACATATCCCATGCAAGCACTTGGCCAGATTCCATGCTAGGGGAGGGCATCAGAATCCCATCCCTTGCTGTTTACACACTCAAGAAAGCTGAGGAGGGACTTTTTAGGGTGTTAGGTAGGGATAGGACTAGGGGGAACAAAACAAAACTAGAAATGGGTAGATTCAGACTGAATGTTAGGAAGAAGTTCTTCAGCATGAGGGTGGTGAGAGCCTGACACAGGTTGCCCAGGGAGGTGGTGGAAGCCTCATCCCTGGAGGTGTTTAAGGCCAGGCTGGATGAGGCTCTGGCCAGCCTGATCTAGTGTGAGGTGTTCCTGCCCACGGCAGGGGGAGTGGGACTAGATGATCCTTGTGGTCCCTTCCAACCCTGACTGATTCTATGCCTAACTTTTCCAGCCCACATCCACAAGGATCACAGAACAGCCCCACACTGCCTTGATGAATCCCAGAAGGCTGGTCAGGGACCTGAGGAAGCTTCCAAGAGATTTTCTGTCTGTGCAGGGTAGCTGAGGCTGACAGACAGCTCTAAGGAGAGGCAAACCTGGGCCCACAAGCAGCAGGAAGAGTTAAAGCTGAACTGTTCCCCCACTGCGTGTAAGAGTATGGGCACAGAGGCTTTATGCTCACTTTGCCTGCTGGCAGCTCAGGAGATTGAGGGAGGAGGTTGTCCTAGGAAACATGTTGCAGAGATATATGATATAATGCATTTATTTACACACCAGAATCCCACTTACAGTAAGTATGGAGTAAAGGCTGGTTCTTACTTCCCAAGGGCCTTGGAGCTGTGTCCTCTCTCCATGCCAGAGTGCCAGCTCGCCTGCTATTAAGGGAGGAAGAAATGGGCTGAATATTTTAGTGGCCTAAAAGGAGCAGAGAGGACAAGCCATGAGTATTTCTACACATTGAGTAGGCTTCCACATCTAACATGAGCTCAGAGGGCAGAAGTTCCAGCTCAGCCATGGCTGCCTCATTAACACAAGGCTGCTAGGTGCAGTTGTGCCACACTGCCCTGCTTCTGCAGCTCTGGGACAGCTCCTGCCCCTCAGTCTGTGTGCCATCATCAGTCATCACTGAGAGCAGCAGCAGTCTCCATGCAGATTGTGGGGAGGGTTGACGAGTTACATCTCTTGGAACAGTACCTGGTTCTGCCTGTATCTCATCTCAGATGCTGCAAAGGGCACTGGACCAGTATTTGCCCCTGAGGAGGAACCTTTAGCGATGTTGGGCGAGTCCACAACAGAAACCTGTCCATAGAGGAGCTGCCCATGACCCCATCACCCAAAGCAGCTTTCTTCTCCTGCATCCTTCTTCCCCACTTCCCATCCATTACTCCTGCCTTTCAGGCCACTGTCAGAAACCTCCTGCAAGGAGACAATGGCGGCCCATGCACCCCCCATTCTGCCCAGGAGAAAAGGGCCAGCACATGCAGAGTGATAAATGGCTTGTCCCCAGCTGGAGACAGAGGGATGGATGCTCCCAATCAGCTGCAGGAGGGCAGCTCTTTGTCTTGCTCTGGAGAGATGAAGCAGAGGTCAGCCTCCAGCTTCCCAGCATCTCTCAGTCTGGGGTCTTCCATGGTGATGCAAGAGCCCAGGCTTCCTGCACAGTGCCCTCCTTGCTGTAGCTCAGAGCATCCCTCACAGCTGATGTTTGGTCTCCAGCTGTGCCCTGAAGGATACCACCAGCAGAGTCCTGCTGCCTGCCCCGATGCTTCTGGTGTTATTTGCAGACGTATCTCTCCACCTTCTGCCAGCACCTCTTGCACACCACGTAGCAGCACCAGTGGTACTTGCAGTGACACCTCTCCACCACCTCCTCGCTGTAGGTGTTGTAGCCACGGCCACAGCACAGCAAGTTGCAGCTGTCGCTGCCCATGGAGGTCTTGTTGCACTGCCTGCCAAGAGAAGGATGCACAAGCAGAGCTGAAGGAACATCCCTGCCCGCCCTTGGTGTTGGTGCTGACCATAGCTACCTGCCCTGGCCTCCTCCCACAGCTTACATCCTTGTAGCAGGAAGCAACAAGGGGCGTGGAGCTGCTTGCAAACAGGTTGGTGGCAGCTCAGCATTGCTGTGTCAGGGTCCGAGCAGCTGTGGCTGAGGTTAGGCACATTCCCTATCATGGTGGGTCAGGAATGTCCCACGGAGCAGGAAAAGCAAGTGCTGGGACCAGGAACTTTTACTAAATCTAACAGGGAGTGCAGATCACAGCCCTGAGGCAGCCCTGGCTCAGCCTTCCAGAAAGGTTTCCTCATCCCTCTAAAAAGTCCTCCCAGACAGCAATCTCTTTAGGAAGGAGACATCTGGGAAACACCACAGCCTCCAAGGGCTGCTGAACTGATCTGGTTACCAGCAGGTAGCACCCAAATGTTACAGGGAAAGGTGGTACTTCTCCTCCTGAGCCTTCACTGTGCCAAAGACTGGAGCTGAGGAACTCTCAGTGAGTTCCTCCCCCTTGCCTTTATACCTGCATGGCTCTGTCAGAACAACATCTGCATTTCTGCCCTCCTCGGGACTGGAAGATGCAGAGATTTCACAGCAGCCTGCGGTGCCCATATCCAGCAGGGCTTCACCCATCCACACCAGCCTCCCAGAGCACTCATGAAATGAGAGGCAGAGTCACTGTGTATTTGCAGCAGCTCCTTACCTGTCCTGTGTCCCCAGAGAACCCAGGTGTAGATTCGGGGTGCAGTAGTCAGGGGAGTTGATGAGGTAAACCAGGTCTGCCTCTTGCACCGGCCTGATGCCCATTTCTTTGGCTATCAGCTGCTTCCTGGGCCCTACGAGCCTATGGCTCACCTTGATGGCTGCCAGGTACTTAGATTTGAGGTCAGAGGCAATTTCATCCAGCTTGGGCAGTCCCTTCCAACAGGTCTTCACTGAACAGGAGCCTGAAACACCATGGCATTTACACTTGGTATCCAGGGAGTCACTCACCACCTACAGAGGACAGGAAAAGAGACAAATCTGCTCCTGCCTTCTCCTGCTACCCAGCCCACAGGTTGATTTGCAAGGGCATCCAGGGAGTTTCAGGAGATGAATGAGCTCAGCTGCCTATTGCCACCTTTAAGTTAATATAATGAGGCAATGGAGGACTCAATCCTCCTTCATTCCCTCATGGCAAGAATCTCACCCTTGGGGAGCTCCTTGCCACAGCATGCAGCAGGGCTGGTGGCTTCCCACCCAACATAGGTGCAAGATGGCATGGCAGCACAAAACCCCACAGTTTTGGGCATGGCTGGGGAGCCCAATGGGCTTCTGCTTCCCGTGAGAGGGGTGGAAAGAAGTACTGGAAGCGCTTGTGTGAAGTGGCAATATCTTGGTGCTAGCTGTGGAAAGAGTGCCCGGGGTGTGCATAGCAGTGGGGGTTGTCTCTTCAAACACTTTAAACTCTGTTTTAACCCCTTAGTTGCCTTCTGGCAGCATCCCAACAGCCTGGCTGGAGTCTACCCCATTCCATTAGACACCTCTGCCCACCCCTCCCAGGCTGCTGTGAGCCTGGTGGGCACCGTACCCACCTGCCTGCCCACCGCATTGTTATGCAGATTCATGGCCTTCAGCGCTCCTGTCCCCAGCTTGCTGGATTTTAAAGGACTGTCAGCAAAAGCAGCACCGAGCTGGAGGCCATAGGCCAGGTTGTCCCCGCAGCCACCCCATCTGAAGTCGGGGCTGGGGACCTCCGAGGGGATGGAGCTGCAGGAGCAGTGCGGGAGCTCTCCCGAGGCGCAGGCTTGGGCGATGGTGTGGGTGACAGCGGCGGCCGCCAGGGCATAGACAAAGGCAGACTCCCGGGTTCCTGGGAAGAAGAGGGGGAGATGTCCTTCCTCTCTGCCCGGCCAAATGCTCCTCCCAACGATCTCGCAATGCAAGTGAGGAGTTTTGCTATTATTCCAACAGGATAAACCCGAGACCCAAGGTTTCTCTTGCACTGCAGTTTTAGCCCTGTGCCACCCGTGACATTATGCTGTGTCCCAGCCTCTCTCCCCCTTGTTTTTTGGGAGCTCCTAGCAGCTGGGTGTTTTTTGGAAATGGAACTTCATCTTTTATCTCCTGCAGGTAAGATGCACAGGATGAACACCAAAACGTGTATCCAAGGCAAAACTGACACCACCATCCCTGCTGGCTGCCAGGCTATTAAACTGCTGCCTACCTGGAAAGCTACATGGGAGAGAAGGAGGAGCACAGACACAGAATCACAGAACGCCAGGGGCTGGAAGGGACCTCGAAAGGTCATTCAGTCCAACCCCCCTGCCAGAGGAGGATCACCTAGACCAGAAGAAGGAGGGGCATGGACACAGCAGATGGAGGAGCATCTGTTATGTTTTAGGTCAGAGGAAAAGCTGAGAGGCTAAAAGAAGAGCACAAGCACAGTGAATGGAGCATCCTTTACCTTTCAGGAGGTCGGGCCCGAAGCTAGGGGCATGCTGGATGGAGGAGCAGTTCCACCTCATGTCTGCAAAGGTCTTCTGGCAGATGCTCTTGGTGCGGTGGGCAGCCAGGACGATGCTGTGCATGACCTCTATGTTCCTCCGGCACAGCTGGAACTGGTCCGGCACCAGCCCGGCGAGCAGCCGGCAGTGCTGGCTTTCGTTCCAGGCCACCCCGCTCTCCATCAGCCCCCTGTGGGGAGAGGATGTGTCAGTGAAGGGGGGACCCCAGGCGTCCCTCTGGGGGGAAGGGGAGCTCCGAACGGGGTACTGGGGAGATGGGAGACGTTCCCCTAGGGCCACTACTCACAGCCACTGGATGGCTGCAGAGAGCCCAAGCTGGCAGAGCAGGGTGGCAGCAGCAGTGGGGTGACCCATGGCTGGTGCTGGGACCCCGCAGCTGGGGCAGGAACCGGGGCCGGAGCCGCTCGGCTCTGCCGTCCCCTTTTATAGCCGCAGGCAGCTCGGTCCTGCCCCCCCGGAGAGAGGAACAAAGGCGGTTTCGGTGCCATTCACAGCGGGTTAGGGCCGTGGAAAGGGCGGGGGAAATGGAAGGGGACATGGAAGGGGACAAGGCTGTTCTGGGGGAGTACCATCCCCAAAACGGCGCCTGGTAAGTAACTGAAAGGCGCTGGGGGCTGGCCGGTCACTGTGCTCGGGTACCCCTTCGTGTCCTGCGAGCCGCAGAGGTGCCCCGGTGCTGGATGCGATTCTCCACCTTTGGCATCTGGATCACAAAGCAAATTCACATCTTTGCTTGGCCTGGCAGCGCTGGTCCCTGAAACTGTCTGCCGAGATAGGAGAGGAGATCAGTAAAGGGCAGGAGCAGCTGACACAGGCTGAGGGCAATTGCCGGCTTTCCCCCCTTATTTTCTTTGCAAAAGGCATTAAGACAGACACTTTGCTTGATCCAGGAGGAGTGCAAGTCTGTGTCTGCTTCCTCTGCCTCCAGAAGCCCCTGAGCACAGCCAGGATTCTGCAACAACCCAGACTCCAGATGCAGATGTGTCAGTCATGGGTGTGGATGTGGGGCTTACCCTGGGGAGGACCCAGCTGAAAGCTGTGCTGGGCCTGGAGACGATTGAATGTGAGGAAATCCTGCCCCAAGACACTGACTTCACAGCCTCACCCCAGCCTCAGCCCTTTTTCTTACAGTCAAACCATCTTATGATCAGGAAGGATCCTGGAGGTCTTCAGGACCTGTGTGCAGTCAGGGCATTGGCAGCTGCCCGTGGGCTTCCTGACTGCAGGGGTGGAGGCAGAAAGAGGGCTGGATAGAAAGAGAGGGGTGGAAGGGGTCTTGGTGTGCAGCCCACAAGCACATTCCAAAGTCATGGGGTTGAAGCAACCACTTCTGCTGGGCTCCCTCTCCACATCCCCCTCTACAGTCCTACCCAGGCAGACTGGAGAGACAGCCCCAAAGCTGACTGTGCCCACTAGAAAACATGTGGGCAGGGCAGGGTCTGGAGATAGTGTAGTTCCTGGGGAAGGGAGCCCTTGGTAGCAGGGTTTTCCCTGCATTGCCTGCAAACCCAGGGTGTTCCTGTATCAGGGAAGTGGATCACTGATGGGTCTGGATGGAGGCAGCTCTCCCCCAGTTACCAGGAAGAGCTGGGAGTCAGTGGGGTTTGTCTGTGCTTTCCACGGTGGCACTGACCCCACACTCAGTGTCTGCCACTCTGCTGTCTCCCCAGAAACACCTTAGCTTTCTCAAGAAGCTCCTGACTCCCTATTCCCACTTCTCCATGGAGAGGTGAGCCAAAGCTGTCAAACCTCACCTCAAAACGAGCAACCTGCTTCTCACCAAGACCCTGTCCAAGAAACACAAGGAGCTTCCTGAGGAAGGGAAGATGGGGAGTGGGGGGAGTCAGCAAAGCCCTTCCCACTTGTGTGCCCCAGCACGGGGCTGTCTTTACCTTGCCAGTGCTGCAAGCCTCAGTCCATAGCTGGCTTTGGGCTTTCTGCTGCCTTCAGCCCCACAAAGTGCACAGGGATAGGAGGGACAGGCAGCTAAAGGCTTTTGCTGTGGCTGTCACTGGGGTTTCCAGATCAGGCCTAGTGCTTTGATGCGTGCTGCCCATTCCAGGCTCCTGAAAACAGCACAACCAGCTCCCACAGCAACATCCCTCTGCCAGCCACGGAAATGAGCTTCAAGTCCAGCAGCTGTCTCACAGGCAGCCTAAAGGGGAGTTTAGAATCACAGATTCAATCAGGTTGGAAGAGACCTCCAAGCTCATCCAGTCCAACCTAGCACCCAGCCCTGTCCAATCAACCAGACCATGGCACTAAGTGCCCCAGCCAGGCTTGGCTTCAACACCTCCAGGCACAGCAACTCCACCACCTCCCTGGGCAGCCCATTCCAATGCCAATCACTCTCTCTGCCAACAACTTCCTCCTAACATCCAGCCTAGACCTTCCCTGGCACAACTTCAGACTGTCCCCTTGTTCTGTTGCTGCTTGCCTGGCAGAAGAGCCCAACCCCACCTGGCTACAGCCTCCCTTCAGGTAGTTGCAGACAGCAATGAGCTCTGCCCTGAGCCTCCTCTTCTCCAGGGCCTCATACTATGGGCAAAGTGTTGTGTGCATGCCTGTGAGGCAGCAGCGGGCACAGGTATGAGCTGCAGAAGTGCCCATCTCGTTGCAGGGACCAGGTTAGAACTGGCTGAAATGATGCAGCTGGGGAAAGCCCCTGGCTGGCTGAGGGTCAGTTGAGTGGGGCATTTCTATGGCTTGCACATGCTCATCACAAGGTGTTTTTCTCTCAGTCTTTCCCTTCCATAAGCAGAGAACCAAATTCAGAGGCTCTTTCTTCTGTGAAGACCTTCAGGAACCAGGTAGGTTGGTGCTTTCCCCCAGTGGGAGGTGACATTAGAGACAAGTCCATCTGCCACCAGTTTCTTCTGGAAACAGTCACAGATTGAGGATCTCTGCTTTGGGCTTTTCACTTTCTCCCTCACTGTACAACTTCCTCTCTCACTGGGAGGTTCTTTCCCTTTACAGAACAGAGCAGAGTGGTTGGTTTGTGTCCCACTCCATCCCCCCCATGACCTTCCTTTGACTTGCTGTCATGTGCACCGAAACTGGGACATGCAGCTTGCACTGTTGACCTTGCCAATGTATTCCCTTGGGTTGAAAAGGCCAAGGTGCATTGTGCCAGAGCAGTGGCCCGTGAGGAAGGGTCCTGCTAGGTCACTCCCAGAGCCCAAGCAGAGTTACAAGGGGCTTAATTAAAGGACAAAGAGAAAAGAAAGACAAGTTGTGTTCAGTGTCCCTGGAACTGGCTGGTTCTGGTCCCATTAACCTTCCTCTCCCTGATGCCTCTGGACTGACACCAAAGAGCTCCAAGCTCTTGTCAGCTGTGGAATGATTTTTCAGCAGGAGTAGGAAATATCATAGAATTACCCAGGTTGGCAGAGACCTCCAAGCTCATCCAGTCCAACCTAGCACCCAGCCCTGTCCAGTCAACCAGACCATGGCACTAAGTGCCTCAGCCAGACTTTTCTTGAGCACCTGCAGGGACAGCAACTCCATCACCTCCCTGGGCAGCCCATTCCAATGCCAATCACTCTCTCTGCCAACAACTTCCTCCTAACATCCAGCCTAGACCTGCCCTGGCACAACTTGAGGCTGTGTCCCCTTGTTCTGTTGCTGGGTGCCTGGCAGCAGAGCCCAACCCCAGCTGGCTACAGCCTCCCTTCAGGGAGCTGCAGACAGCAGTGAGGTCTGCCCTGAGCCTCCTCTTCTGCAGGCTGCACACCCCCAGCTCCCTCAGCCTCTCCTCACAGGGCTGTGCTCCAGGCCCCTCCCCAGCCTTGCTGCCCTTCTCTGGACACCTTCCAGCACCTCAACATCTCTCTTGAATTGAGGAGCCCAGAACTGGACACAGCACTCAAGGTGAGGCCTGAGCAGTGCTGCACACAGGGGCAGAATAACCTCCCTTGTCCTGCTGGCCACACTGCTCCTGAGCCAGCCCAGGATGCCATTGGCTCTGCTGCCCACCTGGGCACACTGCTGCCTCATCTTCAGCTGCTACCTACCGGCACCTCCGGGTCCCTCTCTGCCTGGCTGCTCTCTGGCCACTCTGCTGCAAATTTGCTGAGCTGCTCATCAGGTTGCATGGTTTGGATGTCTCCATGCAGGACATGTGGCAACCATCATCCACGGAATTCTGCTTTGGAGTGGTATGAGCAGGAAGCCTGCCCAGCTTTGGGCATCCTGCTGGCTGAGCTGCCACTGGGTAAACATTTCTGAGCTGGAACTCCCTGCTTAAGGGCAAGAGGAGCCTTTTCTCACTGCAACCAGCACTTAGGAAGTCATCCTTGAGTTATTTCAGGGTGGGAAATGCTTTCCCAGATGCAGAAAGCAGAGTTTCTGTTGGAGAGGACAAGGGATAACCCAGGTCTACATTCCCTGAACACCAAACCCCAGATTTATGTTTTGTTTTCTGTCTCTAAAATGAGGACCAAGCTGATTAAAATGACAATTCTGCCTCTTTTTATGCAGAAGATGATACCAGAAAGTAGCAATGAGCCACCTTGGAGTGGCCTTGCAGTATCTGAAGGACCTAGAGGAGGGCTGGAGAGGAACCATTGACAAGGCCTTGTCATGACAGGATGAGGAGTAATGAGTTTAAACTGGCAGAGGGGAGATTGAAAGTGGATGTTAGGAAGAAGTTCTTTGCAGTGAGGGTGGTGAGTCACTGGCACAGGTTGCCCAGGGAGGTTGTGGAGCACAGAAGCACCCAATGTGATCTTTGATCACATTGGGTGCTTCTGTGCTCCACAACCTCCCTGGAGGTGTTCAAGGCCAGGTTGGATGAGGCCTTGAGCAACCTGTTCTAGTGGGAGGTGTCCCTGCCTATGGCTGGGGGTTGGAACTGGCTGAGCTTTGAGGTCCTAAACCATTCTATGATTCTACCAGGGACAGACTGCTTTGTGACACAAGTGTGTGCGAGGGAGTGGAGCTGCATCATGTCATAGGGAAGAAGCCAGGCAGAACTGGTGTGGAAGGGGCTCACACATCCAGTGTGGTCTGCCCACACTGATCCTGAGCTCTGAAACAGCCTCAGTGCATCTTCCAAGGGCCAGAACCCATCAACTCTGTAGGGCAGGAGACAGCTCTCAGTTTTCTATGGGTCCATGGATCTTTAGCCCAACTCTGTTGCTCCCTCATCAGCCCCACAGCTCCCTGAACATCCCCGTTCTTTTAGGAAGATGCTGTTTGTTGTGCTCCCATCATACCTGAGGCTTGAACTGCTGTCCCATGTCAGATCAGACTCTAGTTCCAGGTGGCACATGGCAGACATGAACCCAGTCCACTTCTACCAAGGGCTCTGCAATGAGAGACAGTCCCTGCTAAGCCCCTGGCACGGTGAATTTTGTGTATACACAGTGCCAGAGCCCAAGGATTGAGGTAGAAAAGCCCCAGGAAGCAGCACCCACTGTGGGGGCTGGATGCTGGTGCTGTGTGGGACAGGGTGACAGCGCCCTGAACTGCCTAGGACTGTGCCATACAATCAACAGCTTGGTATTGTGAGCCTCCTTGAGGGCCTGGGGTAAAGCTGGGGTCCTGTGCCATAGGTTATCCACCGTGCTCACAATGATGGATCTCATCACAGTGACGTATTACAGCTTCAACCTTTCCTGGCTCATCTCAGCCTTGCTGGTTCCTGCTGCACTCTGGAAGTCCCTGATATTTCTTCAGCATCTCCCTTCCCAGTCCTGGCTTTTGCAGGTACTTCTCTGACCTTGCCCTGAAATCAGATTGTTTACACTTCTCTCCTGTGCTATCTTAACTGCTCCTTTCACTCTAACCCCAAGGATTTTGGTGTTGTGCAATCAAATTGTCTGCGAGTTCCCCTTTTAGCCATGGGCCTCGAGGGGGACATTGCAGGGGAATCCGAGCAGACTCTGGAGGGATTAGGATTTTTCTGACCAGCTCCAGTGCCTTCTGGTCCCTCCCAGCTACAGTCCCTCTGTGAAAGGTGTCCTGCATCCACCCTGCCTGGAGCAGAGGCTGTGCTGGTTGTTGCTCCCAAGTGTCCCCTCTCTGCTGCGGGATGAGGTCTGGGTGAGAACTCAGGGTCTGCTGGAGACGCTGATGCCTCTGGGGTCACTTCCACTGCCACCTGAGCAGTCACCTGCAGCAGCCCCACACAGCCCAAGCAGAATAGAATCATAGAATCAACCTCCAAGCTCACCCAGTCCAACCTATCACCCAGCCCTATCCAGTCAACTAGCCCATGGCTCTAAGTGTCTCCTCCAGCAGAAGCAGCCCTTGTGGCAGAGGATTTCAGACGAGTAAGGCACAGAAGTGGGCACAATGCAAGCCCAGCTCTCTGCCGGTGAGGGGGAGGAAGGGCTGGGGTTGTTACCTGGGCAAAGCACTTGCTGGTGTTTGGGGCTGTGCATCCCGGGGCAGGACTCTGCACCTCTGCTGTTTCCATCGCTGTGGCTTGCTCAGGAGGCGGACATCAGGGATGTCCGAGCAGGACAAGGAGCACTGAGCTGCCGTTGCCTGAGCCATCCATTCCGAAGCAGAGGCTGAGCGGGGTTAGAGCTTCCGACCCAGAACGGACCCTGCACAGGCGGCTGAGCCCTTTCGTGCTCTGCGGTGGCAGCCCCAGAAAGGAGAGGGGATGTTGCCACCTCCTGGCCACTGGCTTTGCGGTTAAAAGCCACCATCTCCCCTTCGGGTCCCTGAAGAACCTTCTGCCACCCTGTTCCTGCCTGCCGTGTTGATGCTGGTGAGTCTCACCTCGCAGCAAGACAATTCCCCTCCCTGCCCCCATTAACCGTGCTGCTTTCAGGCAAACTCCTCCAAGTGTGGGCAGTGTCTGATGCTGGGACCTGAAGGATCTGGGCTGGGCTGCCATAGCCATGCTGGGGTTGGATGGCAGCTGGGAAGGTGACAGTACCTGGGTTGCCCGGGTTGCAGAAGCCAGGAGAAGCTGCTGGAGAGCAGGAAAGCAGAGGACAGTCTGGTAGGTGGAGGCATCTTGTGGTGTCACCTGTGCTGGAACAGAGGGGCTTAGCATCACCCCACTCCCTTCCCTTGGGATGCAAGGTCACCACGGGAGCTGGGCAAGACCACAAGAAGTCAGTGCCACAGGGGACAGCATCCAGTGATTTCTGACACTACTCCCCTGCTGCCTCCTCCCAAAGGTGGTTTTTGCCCATCCCTCTTCCTAGAAGAGCTTTGCAATGACCAAGCAGAGGGCTAAAGCAAAGAGGCTTCCTTCTGAAGCAGAAGCAATCCTGCCCTGGAGACTGCTTCCTCTTTTTAACTCAATCCTTGAAACACCCCCGGGGTAAGACCTAAAAATAGCCCTTCCCCTGCTGTGTCAGCTCTCTCCTGGGGAAGGAGGAGGACAGGAGGGGATTGCCAGCCCAGGAGAAAGCCTTCCCAGCCCCTGCCTGTCCTCAGGGAGTCACCATAGGGAGAAAGCACAGTTGCACTGCTGTGGATTCATCTAGAGCTGCTGAGCAGAGAGAAAGACCAGGAGCAGGGAAAAGTCAAGCCCCATCTACCTGCCTGGTGTTGGCTGCCCTTGGGACACAGCCAGCAGGGAAAGGCTCAAGGAGGAACTCACAGGAGGGCAACAAGGAGGCCTGCTGCTGGGCTGGGGCTGACCTGAGTGCAGAGCTTGCTGCTGGGATGAAAGGAATTAGTGGAGCAACCTCAAATTGTTGTCCTGGATGGCCAAAGGTTCTTGTCTCTCACTACTGGGTCTTGGGCAGGGGCCAAACCAAGCACCTATGTTTGTGACCTGGGTAAGCACCTGGGGACCACTCCTTGGGGACCTTCCCAGCTTGCAAGGGCTTGTGGCTTCCATCTGTAGGAGAAGCAGCTTTGTGTGAGGACCTTCCAGAGGTTCCCCTGCAATCAAAGTGCCTTGTGCCCCCGCAAGCCTTTCCTGCCCTCAGTGCCCTCCTACCCCACACTCACCTACCAGCTGACCACGTGCAAAGCCACATCCTTCTGCCCGGGAGGCTGCGGCAGCATGAGGCTGCGGTGACGCAGGTGGTGGTGGCAGCAGCATCCTGTCATGTGGCACTGATGTCTTGGTGAGGAGCCAGTGGTGCTCTCTGGCCAGCTCCAGCCACATCCCACAGGTTGTGGATGAGAGCTCCACTGGCAGATGCCCAGGTGGGTGCCTGGGAACATCTCGTCCCCTCCAGAGAGTGGGGACGCTGGTGAGGGACACCCTGGGTGCTCGGTGACTGTCCTGCTGCAGAGGGCTGCTTTTCTTTAGCAAAGCCACCCTCCTTCCCCTTTCTGAGGTACTGACCTCACCACAGGACGGATACTGAGAAGCAGGCTGAGGGTGACAGGGACCTGTTCCTGCCAGCTGATCTCCTGCAGAGCTGCTTACTCACGGTGCTGCCTCCCAGCTTCACCTTGCCCCGTGGCCTTCCAGTGTCCCAAAGCTGGGCCCAGGGACCTCGGGTCTGCACCTGCTTGTGGGCCCAAGCTGTAAGGAGACAGAGCACCCGGTGATGCCTCCCGAGCTGCCGAGACCAGGGCTGCCCACGGCCGTGGCGATGTCTCCTCACAGGCAGCACACAGCAGGGCAGGCTCTGCAGCACGCCCTGTCCCCAAGGCCCCGGTGACAGCTAGGACGAGGGCATCCAGCTGCAGAACATCTGTTGGCATTTGCACTTGCCCAGGGACAGCTTGGGAAAGCAATGCTGCAGAAGCCAGTACAAGGCACTGCAAGGCAAGGGACACATGAACCACTGCCCTTGATTCACAGAACCACAGCAACAGGCAGGCTGGCAAAGCCTCTCAGCATCACCAAGTCCAACCTAGAACCCTGCTCTGCAAGATTCACCTCAAACCATAGCCCCAAGCACCACATCCAAACCACCCTTAAACACAGCCAGGCTGGGTAACCACCACCTCCCTGGGCAGCTCATTCCAGTCCCTGACCACTTTTCCTCATGCCCAATCTAAACCTCCCCATTCTCAGCTTGAGGCCATTCCCCCTTGTTCTGTCTCCAATTGCCTGTGAGCAGAGCCCAGCAGCAGCCTCTCCACAGTGTCCCTTCAGGTAGCTGCAGACAGCAATGAGCTCTGCCCTCAGCCTCCCCTTTTTCTAACTAACCAGCCTGGGAGGTGGCAAATGTCCCCTCCCCACAAACAGCCCAGGTCAGGTTGAGCCTGAACAACCTGCTCTAGTGGAAGATGTCCCTGCTGACCGCAGGAGCTTTCGAGGCCCCTTCCCACCCAACCCCTCCTGTGATTCTACGCTGGGGAGCTGCGTTCCACATCCACTCGCTGCCAGAGTCTCCTCTGGGTGAAGGCCTGCGTGCTGCAGAGCTGATGCCAGGCCTCAGGCTGGCCAGAGCCCCACCAGAGAGGAAGAAAGTGTCATGAATAACACGGCTGAGCTCACCAGCAGGGCTGGGAATAGCTGCTGGGGGAGTTCTGTGGAGTCACGCAGAAGACGCCATGGCAGTGGGTGATAATGGAAAGCAGCAGTGGCACAGCCCTGCAGATGGGAGGGATACAGGGGCTGAAGGCCTGGAGGTGACACATGGGGATGAGGCACTGCCACTAAGCCTCCTATCCCAGCCCCAAGTGCCACACTAGCTAGAAGCACATAAAAGCCACAAGGCTACAGTAAGAGGCCAGTGGTCTGTGGGATCAGCTGCCCTCAGGGGTGCAGACTGTGACCATACCAGCAGAAAAGAAATGGAACCTTTGGCATTTCTGGAGCATCTCTCTGACCAGGAGAGGCTGAGAGGCTTGGGGATGTTTAGCCTGGAGAAGAGCAGACTGAGACAGGATCTTCTCAGTGCTCATCAATAGCGAAGGTGGGGGGCAAGGAGGTGAGGCCAGAGTCTTCAGTGGTGCCCAGGGACAGGGCAAGGGGCCAGGAATGGGCACAAACTGGGTTCCACCTGAACAGGAGGAGAGACTTCTTTGCTGTCAGAGTGCTGGAGCCCTGGGCCAGACTGCCCAAAGAAGTTGTGGAGTCTCCTCCTCTGGAGAGATTCCAAACCCACCTGGACATTGCGACCCTGAGCAAGGTGCTGTGGGTGTCCCTGCTTTAGCAGGGAGCTTGGACTGGATGATCTCCAGAGGTCCCTTTTAACTCCCACTGTGCTGGGATCCTGGGATCCAGCATCTGTCTGTGCATGGAAGTGGACTTAGCCAAACCCTGGGGCAGGAGCTGCTGGACAGAAAACAGAGTTCACTGCTGCCACTGCTTTGTGTCCTGCAACTGCCTGAAGCACCTTACCCTGCACTGTCTTATCACAGAGGTGGGGAGATGCAGGCTAACCTGTGCTTCAGCTACAGGCAGAGGATGAGGTTGCCCCATCCCTGGAGGTGTTTAAGGCCAGGCTGGATGGGGCTCTGGCCAGCCTGATCTAGGGTAGAGTGTCCCTGCCCATGGCAAGGGGTTGGAACTGGCTGATCCTTGTGGTCCCTTCCAACCCTGACTGATTCTATGATTCTATTCTAGGAGGAGTACTCCTTGCCCTTTCCTGGGCAGCTCAGGAAGGGATGGGCAGCAGATCAACAGAGGTGATCCTGCCACTTTGCTCTGCTGACTCCTCACCAGCAGTACTGTGTCCAGCTCTGGAGCCTTCAACACAGGAAGGACATGGACCTGATGGAGCAGATCCATAGCAGGGCCATGAAAATCATCAGGGGGCTGGAGGACAGGCTGGGGGAGCTGGGGTTGTTCAGCGTGGAGAAGAGAAAGCTCCAGGCAGACCTAACAGCAGCCTGCCAGTACCTGAAGGGGCTACAAGAAGGCTGCAGAGGGACTGTTTGCAAAGGCCTGCAGGGACAGGATGAGAGGGAATGGTTTGAAATGAGAGAAGAGTACACTTAGATTGGATTTTAGGAGCAAGTTCTGCACCATGAGGGTGCTGGAACACTGCAACAGGTTGCCCAGGGAGGCAGTTGAGGCCTCATTCCTGGGAGCTATACAAGGTCAGGCTTGACAAGGCTCTGAGCAACCTGCTCTGGTGGAGGATGTCTCTGCTGAGTGCAGGGGGTTGGACTGGGTGACCTTTGGAGATCCTTTCCAACCCAAACCATTCTGTGATTCTGTGATGTCTGCCAGGCAGGGACCAGGAAATTGTTCAGCTCTGGAAGCAGCTGAAGCTCTGCCTGCCTTCTCCAGGGAGAACAACACCACCACTTTAAAAACCCAAACCCCCCAAAAAACCCAAACCAACACAAAGAAAGGCTGAAGTGAGTTGCAGAGAAGGTAATTTCCACATGAATTAGCAGAAGAGCTGGCTGGAAATATGTGATTAAAATCTCCTTTTTCTCTTTTTCCTCTGAAAATACAGATCCAGGGCAACATGAAGGCTTCCCACTGGAAAGAATGAGCTGTGCTGGATTTCTCAACCAGTTCTCTAGAACATTTCTACAGGCTCTCAACAGTTTAACCACTGCTGCTGCCTCTTTCAGACTCCAATTCGTGCTCCCCCTGCCTCACAGCTTGGTGTGAAAACACAACATTGCTGGGCTCTGTCCCTTTGTCTGTTTGAACTGCAACATTCTGCAGCTCTTTCCCCCTCATTTTGGATCCAGGAGAAGGTCGAGATGCCAAGATACCTCCAGGAAAAGGAAACCATCCCCCCCCCCCCCCACAAGCCATGAGAAGCTCAAGCTGAGGACCACTGCAGACCACAGGGCAGGAGTTTTGCCTGACCTCGTGGGTGCCTCATGCTGGTTTCTGCTGACACAAAGCTGCTGGCAGGGGCAGGGTCCAGCCAGCTCACTGCCCCCTGTGCCAGCCTGAGCCACGGATGCTCAGCTCATACCCAGCCAAGCTGAACATATATCACTTCCCTTGGTCCTGGGAGAAGAAGGCATTGCCTTCATTGCTGATGTGGATTCAGTTCTTGTAGTCCCCATGAGACCACAACCTTGAATCCTTTCCTCCTGACCCCCAGCCCTCAGGTATTTATAAACATTGATTCAATCCCCTCTCAGTCTTCTCTTCTCCAGACTAAGCAGCCCCAGGTCCCTCAGCCTCTCTTCATCAGGCAGTGCTCCAGTGCCCTCATCATCCTCCTAGCCCTCTGCTGAATCCTCTCCAGCAGATCCCTGTCCCTCTTCAACTGGGGAGCCCAAAACTGAAGACAGCACTCAAGATGAGGTCTCACCAGGGCAGAGTAGAGGGGGAGGAGAACCTCCTTTGATCTGCTGGACACACTCTTCCTAATGCCCCCCAGGATCCCATTGGCCCTCTTGGCCAGCAGGGCACATTGCTGTGCTGTGGATGTTCTCCACCAGCACTCCCAGGTCCCTCTCCACAGGGCTGCTCTCCATCAGCTCACCTCCCAGCCTGTACTGGTGCAGGACAGGTGCAGTTTATTATTCCTCCCCAGGTGCAGGACGCTGCACTTGTCCTTGTTGAACCTCATTTGGTTCCTCTGTGCCCAGCTCTCAGTCTGTCCAGGTCTCACTGGATGGCTGCACAGTTTGGTGTCACACACATGGAAAGCAGGGCCCAGGAAGGGGTTTAAACAGGGAACAGAGGCCACCAAATATGTCCCAGAAACACCCATTGAAGGTGACAGCAGCAGTTTGGCCCCTGGCTAGGTGGCTCTGTAATGTCCCATGTGCCTGGACTGAGGAAGAAGGCTGGCACAGAGTTGGGGACAGGCTGAAGCCAGGCTGAGCTCACCCAACTGCAATATGTTGGCATGGAAAGCATCATCTCTGTCCTGGGGAGCTTGAGGCCACTCAGAGACAGGGCATCCAGCTGAGGAGAAGGGCAGAAGAGACCAAGGTGAGCACAGGAGCTCCTGGCACTGTTGCTTCATGCCCAGATCCCAGCTGGCTGTGTGTTCCCAGCGGCATTAACTGGAGCCCACACTGGAGCACTGGGATGAGAGAGGACTGGGACACTGGGACTTTGGTGGACAACAGGGACATGGGAGCAGGATCAGAAAAGGGAAAGCTGTGCATGGCAGCAGGAGAGGCAGCAAACAGCTGTCCTTGAGCACGGTGCTGGGTTCTCCCCAGCAGAACAGTCCCAAAGGCCCCTGCATGGTGATGACACCCAACACCAGGGTGCCCCAGGCACTGGCATGGCTGGTTCCTGGCTATGACAAGGCACAGAGTGCCAGATCAAAGGGAAATTGAGGTGGGGATGGGCATGCAGGGCCATCAAAGGACTCCCCAAAGGGAGTCCCTCTGGAGCTGGATGCCCATCAAAGGCCAGGAAGCTGCAGCCCCAGCGGCAGGGAGGGCAGCATGGGGCCAGCAGATGTTTTACAGCAAAGATGCCCTTTGCCTCACAGTAAAACCATGAAAAGCTCAAGGCAGGGGAAGAGGAGTTCAATACTTGGGATTTTAAGTGGCTTCCAAGCCCTTTTGCTCCCCTGCCTCTAACCCAGCAGGTGGATACCCAGGACAGTCAGGGACTTTCAAGGTGGAACCAAAGAGATGTGAAATGTAGAAGGTTTCACTGCAGCCTGATTGTTTCTCTTCCCTCAGAGCTGGCCCCAACCCATCAGGTGCTTGTCATGAGGGCCCACCCTGGGAAGCTGGACACCTGGGCCAGCCAGCCACTGTGCACTTGCCAGGAGCATCCAACCCATCACCCCACAACAGCCATCCCACATCACCAGTGCAGCTCACAGATCCCCTCAGCACCTTCTCCCCAGCCCCCCCAGATCAAACACTGTCTGTGTGTGTGAACCAGATGCTCAGATGCACTGAGTACCACAGCTCTGCCAGCACTTACCTCTGTGATGGAGATCAAGCTGCCTCTGCTGACTCAGCAGTCCAGGCACTGATGGGGGGAATGTTCTGCACCCCCCTCAAAGAGCCCAGAACCCAGCATCAGCCATGCATGGCCAGGGACTGGTTTTCTCTCATTCTCACTATCTCAGTGGGTGAGACCAGGGCAGATTTCCTGCATCCACAGCAGTGCCAGGGGTTATTTTGAGCCCTGCCAACGCCACAGCATCCCTCAGACGACAGCCTGGCAGGAAAAGACACAAGAGAGGCCAAGGATCCTCCAAAAACACCCTCCTCACCTCAAGCACTGGGATGCATCACAGCCAGAGCTGCCACCAGCAGGCACCCTTCCCACTCCTTGCAGGGCTGGGGAGTGGTTTTGGGAGCAGGAGCAAATGCTTAGCTCCTTAAACCCACTTAAAAGGCAGAACTGCAGACTTCCACGTGACTGCTGAGGAGGCTGTGAAACACTCAGGTGGCACCAGTGGAGACAATTCCCCTTCCACAAGCAGCACATGGTGGGTTCAGGGCAGGGGAAGATCAATCGATTCAAGCAGCCCAGGCCTTGGTTTCTTGTCCTGGGTGGGGGGCACATATGAAGGCAGGGCAGAAAACCCCCACAAAATGCCTTTTAGAGTGTTTCATTTCTTACAGGGATCAGAGCAGATGGGGGGCAGGTGGCTCGCAGTCCACCTCTGCCCAGCCAAGAGCTCAGCACCCACCAGGCTCCCTGTGTGGGGTTTGTGGGTCCTGGTGTGGGGCTCTGAAATACAACAGAGTGAGAAATGTTATCAGTGTTCATTAGAGTTCTGGCTGATTGCTGCACCTCCACCTTACACTCTGGTGATACTGTCTGCTGGCTTCACCTCTGCTGGCTCCTCTCTGTCAGGCTGGTGGGGGAAGACCTTGTTGCTGCCGAGTCCTGCACACTCTGCTGCCTTCTGCCCTTTCTTCAGATAGCAGCAAGCCCCAGCGCTGAGAAACAAAAGGCTCAGCAGGAGCACCAGCACAGACAAATTGCTGGTGGCGCTGCTGGGGCAAAGCCAGCGAGGGCTGCTGGTCAGCTTGGCTGAGAAGTTCCTGCTCTTGTCCTGGTAGGCACAGAGGGCTTGGTCCAAGTCCAGCAGGTCCACGCCGCTCTCCTGCAGCGCATCCAGCCAGGCCAGCGAGCAGCAGCCGAAGGGGTTCCCAGCGATGGACATGGCCTTCAGGCTCTGGGACCAGCTCCTCAGTGCTGCCTTCTCCAGCGTCAGCAGCTTGTTATGACGCACGTCCAGGCTCTCCAGAGGGGAGCAGAGAAGACCTCTAGGCAAAAAGCTCAGATTGTTGTCTGAGAGGTCCAAGACTCGGAGCACCTCCAGGCAGGGCAGCTCTACTTCGCTGTCATCCATCTGGTTGTCCCTCAGAGAAAGTCGCTGCAGGGAGAACTCCAAGCCCCTTAGGGCTTCCTTAGGTAGAGACAAGCCCTGGTTCTGGGACAGGTCTAGAGAGAGCAGGGAGGTCTGGTTGAAGGCATAGGGGTGGAGCCTGCTGATGTTGTTCTTGCAAAGGCTCAGATGCTTCAAGTGAGGCACATTGTAGAAGGGGGTGCAGGTGCCTCCTGGGGCTGGCACTTGAGAATCCCCCCCTGAAATGTCCCCCTGGTCCCTCCCCTGGCTCTCACAAGGCTGGAGGCTGTTGGAGCTCAGATCAATCGTTTCCAGCTGAGGCAGAGAGTGGAAAAACCAGTGTGGCAGCACCTGGATGGCATTGTCGTGGAGGTCCAGCCAGTGCACAGAGAGGGTGGGCGAGTGGTCCCTGGGCTCTATGTCATCAGAGGGTGACTCCCTGGCTACATCCTGGAGACAGTTCATAGCCAAGCTGAGGCTGTGCAGAGAGCCCATGCTGTGGAAGAAGGGAAACGGGAACAGCTCCAGGCGGTTGTTACTGAGATCCAAGTCAGCTACCTGCACCAGCTCGGCTGCGGTGTGCCAGGTCCTGTTAACCCTCGCCATCTCCTCATACAGCAGGACAAACTCCCCTGGATGGCTTGAGCCTGGGAGCAGGGAGGCAATGAGGTTGTTGGAGAGGTTCAGGTGTGTGAGATGATGGGCTCTGGGGAGTGCTGGGAAATACAGGAGTCTGTTATGGCTCAAGTCAAGCACTCGAAGCAGGTAGGGCTCCACTCCCTCCTCCAAGACAAACTGCTCCAGAGCATTGTGGCTGAGATTTAAGACTCGCAGCTGTGTGAGACTGAAGCCAGAGACACAGTGGAGAGAATTCAAAGCCAAGTTCACCACCTCCAGCTCTTCCAGAGCCTCGAAAGCTCCCTCCTCAATTTCCATGATGTAGTTGTTGCTGAGGTCGAGCTCACGCAGCCGTGGGGCGCTCCGGAAGATCCCTGCCGGCAGTTTGGTCACCTTGTTCCCGGAGAGATCCAGCAGCCTCAGCCTGGTGAGGTTGCTGATGTACCAGGCTGCCATGTGGCTCTCCAGGTCGTTCACTGACAGGTCCAGGACCTCTATGTTCCTGAGCAGATGGAAGGCTTGGCCGTTAGCGACGTAGTTGCGGTCCAGATGGTTCGACCCCGCCAGGAGCGAGCGCAGCTGGGGCAGCCGAGCCAGGGTGGCGACTGACACCGCTTCCAGCTGGTTGAAGCACATGTCCAGGTGCTCAAGCTGCCCAAGCTCTGGCATGGGGCTGCCTGACAGGCTTTGGATGAAATTGTGGGAGAGCTCAAGCTGTTTAACTCCCTGGCCGAGCTCCTTTGGAAACTCAAGCAGCCCAGCTCCTTTGCAAGACACCTTTGTGGGGCTCTGCAGAGAGACAGGAGATGCCAGCAGCGTCAGGCACTCTGCAAACCACAGCTCCAGCCAAGCCAGACGGAGCCATCGTGTCCTAGCAGTGTGGAAATGAGCACTGCTCCCCCTTCCCAAGCCTGGGGTGGGAAGGAGGCAGACTAAAGCCACTGCTGAGAGACAAGAAGCATGTCCTCAGGGTTAGGGTGGGCTTTCCAAGATACTGCTGAGTTGTTCCTGATGGTGCCAGCAAAAGGTTCAGCCTCTGCCCCCACAAGCTGGCCTTAGGTGTGTCCCAGTAAGTGAGATGGGGCAAAAAGAGTACTGTGAACACTGAAGATGGCTGGTTGGGAAAATTCAGCCTCTGAGGGTACTGGGGCAAACCCAGGGACTGGTCCAGAGCATGCCTGTCCTGTACGAGCAGAGGACAGGCACCATCCTGGTGGGCTTCACCTTCCCTTTCCTTCCAAACTGGTTTCCACCACCAGTTTGGAACTGGAAGCCTGGATGTGGAGTAGTTGGTTTCTACTCCCCTGCCCATGTTTATGGTGGAGAACCAGCTGCTTCGTGTCCAGTCTCCCAGCTGCCTTCTGACAGCCACTGCCTGAAGCCCTGTGAGACCTTGCACTCCATCCTCCTTCTTAGCAAGCATCTCAAACTGACACTTCCACGTCAGGGACTTCCAGAAGGTGCCACCAGCATTAAGTGGGACATGGAAGCTGCTGGGTGCCAGGAACCAGCTTGCAGGAGATGGGAAAGCAGAGATCAAAGCTGGAAAGCTTAAGATGAAGGCGGAGGAGGGGGGTGTGAGAGGCGTGAGGAGCAGGCAGATCCTGTGCTTCACAGTGGGATGCTCTCAGTGATGCTGCTGGGGCCAGCCCAGAGGCTCCTGAGAAAGCAGCCTTACCTGCTGGCACGGCATGGACCTGGGCCTCACCTCCTCGCTAGACTGGGCTGTGAGGATGAACGGGAGCAGCCAGAGCAGCGAGCATCCTCTTTCTGCCAACCTGCGTTCAAACAAGAGCATGTTGGGCTGCGGCGCTGTGCCAGCCCCGTCCCGCTCCTCCAGCGCTCTCTGGCAAGCCGGGCAGGAGCCGGGCTCTGTATAAATAGGTTCCAGGATGGGATGGGGGAAGGAGATAACCCATGTGGGTGTTGGTAGCTACGGAAGTGGGAAAAGAAAGGCTTAAAAGTGCAGAGGGAAAAAAAACCAACAGTGCAGAAAGCCAGGAGGAAGGGAAAGAGAAAGGGCAGGACGGGAGGAGGCAGGTGCCCAGCTGGAGCCTGCGCTGAAAGGGTCCCGGCGCCGGATCGCATCCATCGCCGAAACGTGAACCAGAGGTGGTGCCGGGGGGAGCCTGAGGGATTTTGCGGGGTTTCCCTGCGTGGACCTGCTCTTCCTTCAGCTTGCTCTGCCGTGTGCCAGCTGCCCCACGGCAGCTGGTGCTGATGACACCAAGCACAGCCAGTGAGGGCTCCCTGGCTCACCCCGGGGTGGCAGCAGCTGTGTGGCCACGGTGAGCTCGCCGCATGAAGGGAGAGCAAGTTTGCCTCCCCACCCCACGGCAGCCCAGCCGAGGGAACTCTCGTGTGGCACTTGCCTCTTTTGGGGAGTTAACGGCTGCCCAGTGCTCGCCACCCGTTCCCGGAGGGACCTGCAGGGCTGGCATCGCTCTCCTCCTTTTCCTTCTCCCTAGGAGGCCGTGCTTCAAGTGCTGGGCTCCTCGCTGCCAGCTCCTGTGCTCCTGCCAGGCATGGCAGACAACTGCTCTGTAACCTCCTCACCCAGGGCAGGAACCAGAGAGGGAGTTTCCTTGCAGCAGCTGCAGGTGGTATCAGGGTACCCACAGGAATTTTACCGTGGTGAACATCTCCACGTCCGTGTGCCACCTGGGGCTGACACTCCCTGGGGACCTGCTCCTCACATCATGGGGCATGCTCTGGGGGCTTTCTGGCTTAGTGTGGGCACTCTCCACCTAAAGAAGCAACTCCATGCTGCTGCGTGGTTGCCCAAGGACTCGTTTGCAGAACTGTTGCACTGCTCTTAGATCTGTCTGGCAGGAAAAAAAACCTACACGAGGTATGAGAGTATATAAACTCCACAGGTTTACATCTCCTGCTGCTGCCCCTTGCCCTCCTGACAGCCAGCATGCTGTGCTTTTTCACCTCCTGGATGTGTCTCAGCCTTGAGCTAGACCCACGCCACCAGCCAGCCAGGGCGGTGACAGCCAGCCGGCAGGGCCGGCGTTTGGGCTGATGCTGCAGCAGCAGCCGGGGCCAGTGGTGAGCAAAGAGCCCAAGAGCTGCTTTTGGAGGCGTGCTGAGGACAGCACATCTGTGCAGATGTCACATCCCGCAAGCTCTGGCCAGGGAAACACCGACCTCTGGATGAACCTCTGCCTCCAGCATCCCTCATCTGCCTTCGGCAGCTGAACGCAGAGACCGGAAAGCAGAAGGTGATGCGGTAGGGGAGGAGCCACGGCCGTATGAGTGCTCCAGCCCCTGGCACAGCTCCAGTGCCACCTCGCCCCGGGGAACCCCAACCCTCTCCTCCCTGCAGCCTGCACTGCTGGACACGGGTGGGCACAGCCAATGAAATCAGCTGAAAAGTCCCTGACTTGGACCAGGGAGTTCTGTGGAGAATCCCTGGGCATTCGCACCCCGCCGCCGTGAACCCCCTTTGAAGGGAGCGAGCTGGGGATGGACCAAGAGCCGACCCAAGCACCCTGGAAATACCAAGAGGCTTTCTCATGCACCATGCTGAAGGAGAGTGAGCCACACGGCACCAAGAGGAGGAGATATGCTCCTGCAAAGGACAGGGCATCCCATGCTTCTTGTTACTCCTGGTCTCCAGGCTGGCTCCCAGCCCTCCAGAGTGGTCTGTTAAAGCAAGAGATCTTGAGCTGTTCACACGAGAGGTCTCCAAAGAATAGGAGAAATGAGCAGCAGGAGAGAGGCTTGGGAGAAAATGAGATAAAGCCACTTAACCAATGTCACAGGGGTGAGAGATGCTTGCTCCCAGCCTGGCCTCTAAAGAGGCAGAAGGGTATCTGGTGACCTAATCATCAAATCTACACTTCTTTCCCAATAAATGCTGCTTTCTGCTCATTCTCCTGACTGCAGAGAGCAGCAGGGAGACTCAGCTGACAAATGCTGAGCAGCTCTGAGCCCAGCAAGGGGACTTGGTGCCTCTTGTAGCAGCTGCATATCAAACTCTCCCTGAAGGATGCCTCCATCCAGCTTCACCTTTCAGCCAGGTCCCACCGCACGAGGGCTGTCAAAATACATTGCACAGGAACTCCTGGTTTGGCTGGGGAAGGAAGTCCCAGCCAGGATGTGGAGCTCAGGAACAAGATTTGCAACTAAAATCTTGCCAATTTACACGAACATCCACCCTGGTTTCTATACAGTTCTCTCTATTTCGTGTGCAGCCACCTGCAGTAAAGGCATCGAAGCACCAAACACCATCAGCCCATCACCCTGTGCAGCTCCAACAGCTCAAGAGGAGGCTCAGCTCTCTCTTCCTACAGATCTTCTCCAAGGTTTCCTCCCAGCTTGGGCATAAGGAACATGGGGGTGGGGGGGGACAGGCTTGTTTGGATGCAGCCATGAAGTACAGCTGTTGTCCTTTACCTTTTCCCTCAAAGCCTGTGCCAGGGCAGCCAGGTGGCAAGACAGGAGCCAGAGCAGGTGCCACCATCCTGTAGCAAGTGGAAAGACTTCCTGTGCTCCACCTCTTATTGGGAAGGAACATGGATGAGCCAATTCACTTTGCCCATCACCCCCCCCAGATGCCCTTTCCTAAGTACCTGATACTGTTTGCTCAGTGGAAGGGTGACAGGGACAGCAGGTGGCACAGACACAAGAGCTGCTTACCTGGGTGA
Organism: Tricholaema leucomelas; assembly: GCA_013400475.1. NCBI lineage: Eukaryota > Metazoa > Chordata > Aves > Piciformes > Lybiidae > Tricholaema lacrymosa > Tricholaema leucomelas. The sequence continues at coordinate 221,209 of WAAF01000885.1, forward strand.
GAAAGGTGCTGGAAGGAAGCCAGGGCCAGGCTGTTTAGGGTGAGAAGCCACAACACAAATCCTTTACTGGAGGGAATCCAGCCCTCAAAAGGGTCCTGAACACATCTGAACTGGCTTCCCTAGAGAAGAGCTTGGGAGGGATAATGGTTTCAGGTGATGAGTCAAAGACCATTAGCTGCTTGCTGCCATCTCTGCAGCTGGAGTCCAGCTGGGCATCATGGCAAGAGGGGAACCAGCAAGCCCCACTAGAGAGGAAGGCTGGCACATGAGGAGCCAGTGGTAACTGGCTCTGTGTCCACCATCTCAGGTATACAGGTGTTTGCCTATAAACAAGGCACTTCTCAAACAGACTGGGAACGGAGATACAACAAAACTCAGAGATGCCAGAGGGCAAGGCTGAAGCAAGGCCCTGCTCCTGCTAGAGTTTGTTAAAACTAGCCACATGCATCCTCCTCATGCTTCTCTGAGCTACCTCCAGGCCTTTCCAGCTCCAGTTTAGGGGAAGAGGCACCAAAGGTGGTGGGACACCATCTAGAGAAGCATCACACAGGAGAAGCTACACTGCAGCCTAAGAAGCCTACCTCATTAATGAGAACTTGTTGCCAGAAGGTGAGAATAGAATAGAATCAACCAGGTTGGAAGAGACCTCCAAGATCATCCAGTCCAACCTAGCACCCAGCCCTGGCCAGTCACCCAGCCCTATCCAGTCAACTAGACCATAGCATGGGTTTTAAACAGGAAGCCTCTCCAGGGCTGCTACAGGACTGGTGATCTGCCTGCTCATCCCAGGGATGGACATGGCTCCTGCTACCAAGGTATGCTCTGCTCTCCAATTCCACAGCTCCAACTGAGTTACACCAAGCTCAAGCTTTGGTGGAACACGACCATCAGAAAAAGCCCACTAACACCTTCCCAGAAACTGCTGCCTCCTGCTGTCCTCCCACATTCTGGGCACACACCAGAGAGGCAATTTGGCAGAGATCCTCCTTTTGCCTCCTCCTGCCGGCAGTCAGCGTCAGGAGCAAATCCCAGAGCCTGCTAGCGGGGGACGAGGAATGCAGAGGACAAGGAACACACACTCCATCCACGGTGCCCTCCCAAGCCACTGCATTATTTATGTTTCTCCCCCAGTCTTGCTGCTCAGGCTGCATTCTAGAGCAACTCTGCTAACGATTTGCTTAATGTTCTCACTACACACAGTTGTCCCAATTCATTCTCATCAGAGGGACAAGTCCTTCTTAATCCCTTGTAAAGGAAATAAACCACAACAGACTAGCTGAGTGCCCCTAAGGCTCTCGTTAGCCCGAGATGCTAAGGCTAGAGAGGAGGAGGACACACTGAAAAAGAAAAGAGCAGGCCGTTTGTCATGCAGCTCTTCTACCAACTGCACGCCTCCTGTGAATAGCCAGGCTGCAGCCAAGGCTGGGTGCCCCCAAGAAACATTTAGCTCCCAATAACTGCAGCACTTGGCAAGAGAGGCAGCTCGCTGCCGATGGGGAAAGAGCGAGCAGCCAAAGAGCGCTGCAGCCAGGCTGGACCCTTCTCTGGTCGCATCAGTCAGGCTGAGACACCTCCGCTCCCCCCGCCCCTGCAGGTGATGACCGCAGCGCAGCCTTTGGAGGGGGAGGCCATCAGCGAGGCGCTGCTTTGGGCTCTGTCCCGCTGGCTGCACAGGCTGGAACTTCACCACCCTCTTCGGGTTTCTCGTGAAACACACAAACACACACACACACGCTCCGCAAAGAAAAGCCAGTTGCAAACCGACCCGGCACAGCCAAGCGCAAGCCAAGGCAGGACACAAAAGAGCAATTAGCGCTTCAGCCTCTTCCTCAGCTTGAGCACATCTTACAGCTTTAGGTCTCCCCAGCTGAGGGGAGGTAACGGGGAGAGAGTTGCTCAAGAAGCCAAAAGAAACAATAGTGTCCCAGCTCTCCTATTAGTCACCAGAAATCGAGTTGGGACTAGACTCAGCAGGGCTCAGAGAAAAGAAAAAGTGGTGACTTCATGCTGGACCAGACTCTTTAAATACAATTCGGTTGGCCGGGCTTAGTTCTTTTGCCAGAGACTCCATCACCACTTCATCATCACAGAATCGTATCATCATAGAATCATATCACCATAGAATCACAGAATCATATCACTATAGAATCACAGAATCATATCACCATAGAATCACAGAATCATATCACCACAGAATCACAGAATCATATCACCACAGAATCACAGAATCATATCACCACAGAATCAAAGAATCATATCACCACAGAATCAACGATGTTGGAAGAGACCTCCAAGTTCATCCAGTCCAACCTAGCACCCAGCCCTATCCAGTCATCTGGACCATGGCACTAAGTGCCTTATCCAGGCTTTGCTTCAACACCTCCAGGGACAGCGACTCCACCACCTCCCTGGGCAGCCCATTCCAATGCCAATCACTCTCTCTGCCAACAACTTCATCATAACATCCAGCCTAGACCTGCCCTGGCACAACTTGAGACTCTGTCCCCTTGTCCTGTTGCTGCTTGCCTGGCAGAGGAGACCAACCCCACCTGGCTACAGCCTCCCTTCAGGTAGTTGTAGCCAGCAATGAGGTCTGCCCTGAGCCTCCTCTTCTGCAGGCTGCACACCCCCAGCTCCCTCAGCCTCTCCTCATAGGGTTTGTGTTCCAGACCTTTCACCAGCTTTGTCACCCTTCTCTGGACACCCTCCAGCACCTCAACATCAACTTATTACAGAGTTATAGGTAGAAAGGTGCCAAAAGTAGTGGGGTAAGGGGGAGAGGGAGGATGAAAACCACATCTACAAGCTGGACAGTTGCTATTAAAACAGCAGTACCCCCCTCCACCCCCCCAAAAATTAAATATATATATAAAATAATTCCTGATTGAATATTTTATTCTTAAACATGACAAATTTCTTCAGAGTGTTTCCACAAGTACTTGTGTCTGCTCCACACAGCTCTCGGGGCAGCCTGTAGAAATGTGTTCTGGTTTGCAAAATATTAACTCAACAGAACAAAAAAAAAAACCAAAACAAAACCAAACCAACAACAACAACAAAAAAAAGAAAATCAACCCCCTCCCAAAAAAAAAAAAAATCAACCCCAAACAAAAATAAACAAAACCAAACCCAACACACCCCAACAAAACAAAACAAAAAACCAAACAAACAAAAAAAGACCCCAACCCCAAGCCCAGATAAAACCCCCTGACAAAAAACACAGGTCGCTGTAACAGCAGCAGTACGTTAAGGCAGCCCCGATGAGGGCAAGGTCTACCTCTGGGGTAATGGCAGGAGCTGAAAGGAGCAGAGGCGCTGGAACCGGCGATCAGCCTGTCGGTGGGGACCGGGGTGATTTCTGCAACTTGGAGGCAGCTTCCTAGCCACTAAGCCTGCTCTACCCAGGACGACTCCTCTCTTGCAGCCTGCTTCCAAGCTCTAGGTAGAGGCACTCCGCTCTCCTGGCTCGCCCTCCTGAGGATGAATGTAAACACCACCGACTCCGTCTTCACCTACCTCTCTTCGCAACCCCGTGGCCCTCCCGGCCCCACCTGGCAAGGCAGAAAACCAGAACCCCCTCCCCCCACTACACAGACCCCTTCCTCGCATTCGGTCAGTGTGCAGAACAGGACAACTTGGACACAACAGGTCTGTCTTCTCCTGCTACCGCCTGGGCTGCTCTTGCTAGTGCAACATAAAAGCAGAGACCCACACCGCTCTCCACAAGCCTCGTGTGAAGATCACAGAGCAGAGTATCAGTGCAGTAATACTTGAAACAGCCAGGCGAGGCAGACACGCCAGGCCTTCCTCCCCCTCCTCACAAGGCTCCTGCAGCTGGCCGAGGCTCCAGGCGAGTCGCAGAAGGACGCTTGTGCTTCCTGCCTTCACAGATAGAAATAAATAGCTCTGGATCGTCAGGTTTGTTTTTTGCTCGATGGCCGGATTACAGAACCCCCTGAAATACTGATAACGCTTATGAACAGCAGCTCTTGTGCAGTTCCAGGTCTCCTCGGGCGCGCCAAGTCCCTCTAGGAGGCTGGTGCATCCCCTAGGCGAATGGCCCCGAAGAACGTCGTGTGCTTGCTCATGTTGATGGAGATGTCCGCGTGGACCATTTTCACAGCGATCTTCTGCCTGGCTTTCAGGAGGCAGACCCCGGCCGTGTAGCAGGTATTGAAGTTGGTCTTGCCGGTCTCAATACTCCGAGTGCATTGCAGAAAGGGCTTCTCGTCCACCACCACCTCGTAGCTGGCAAAATCTGTGAAGTTTATGTAGTATACCTGACATGAAGCAGCAAGAAGAAAGGTGTTAGGGGCTGGTTTTGGGCAGGTGGGACAAGTCCACGCTCCTCCTTTTCGGTACGTGGTCCCTCTGCTAATGATTCCTAGACTCGTGGGAGGTCGACTTGCTGGAGGCAGAAGGAGCCCCAAGCCAAGCAAGCCGGGGGAAGCTCCATGTTCCACCCCACACCAACACAAGCGGCCGTGAACCCACCTATCTGAGGCTGAGCTGTGTGGGTCCTCACTTCAGACCTGGCTTAGCACGGGAGAAATTAGACCTGCACAGGCCTTAGACAAGCCTGCCTGCCACAGCCAGCTTCTCATCCAACAGACAGACACAAACAGTTCAGCTTAAGTCCTCTTTCACTTACCTGGCCAGTCCTGCTTCACAGGTCCCATGAGCCGCCTTTAGTGTTGACATCAAAAATGCCCTAAGATGCACTGGGAGTTGCCATCTTTGCACTGGGACTGGAGGTGCTCTCAAAGGCATGGCAGGGCAGACACTCTCCCAGCCTCCAAGGCTTGGAAGCGAGTGACCTTGTGGTGTTTGCACTGCTTTAACTTGCAGACCTAGCACCAGAGCCCCTGTGCCTCCACCACTCGTTGAACAACCCTCTCCCACACACTGCTGCTGGAGAACTGCAATGGTGCCTGAGGAAGACCTGCCCAGAGCGAGGCCAGGCCCACAGAGCTGCTTCTGCTTGCTAGAAGAGGACCAGCCGTTCTGGGTGCTAACTCTCCTTAGTCTGCACACTACCCACAGAAGCCACACCAGCCTGAGTCCCCTTTGTTCCTCGATGGACTACCCATAACAAAGGCTTCAGGGGCACAAGGAGGTGGCCAGCGATGAGCATTAAGCACTTGGGAAACAAGTCTGCTTTGGCCCAGTTCGTTATTTTTCCCTGTCTCCAGCCAAAGCAGACAGTAACCAGCTCCATGGAGAAGTACCTAACATGACACCCACGACCCAATTTACCTGACTTGCTACAGTCCCAGTGGGGCTGTCAACTGAACAGATCCAGCTTGAATTGAACCATTCCAGGCCAGGTTGTTTGGGACTCTGATCAACGTCCTCTACTTGAAGATCTCCCTGGGGTTGGACTGAATGAGCTTTAAAGATCCCTCCCAACCCCAAACATTCTGATCTACGATTAGAAGCCTGAAGCAAGGTGGAAGTTGCTCAGTTGTGGTTGTCACACACTTGTCTTGCTATAATCTGTCCCAGAACTGGTTTTCGGTCCGTGGGTGGATGGACGCTCTGCAGCTCTAGAAGGGCTGAGGGAGCTTTTGCAGCTCCCACTCCACACAGCTCTGAAACTCCCTCCAAGAATTCCAAGAAGCTGGGAGCGGTGCATTGAGTGATGATCCATCTCCTGCACTTAACTTGATGGGACCAACCAGGGAATGATGTCTGCATTAGTTGCACACTACTCAGCCCACAGTAACCAATTACTCTGTTTAGCCCTTTTTACAGCAGCAGGTCCAGCAACCCATCACCACTACCAGCTAAAGCAGCTGCTGATCCACCCCACTGCACAGCCTGTGGCTCTGGAGCTACACAAAGAAGGTGGAGGCAAAAGAGAGTTACCTGGGTCGGAGTTTGGCCGAGCCACACAGGCCAAAAGACTTCTGCTTACAAAGGGTGACACAGCTGCACAACCATCCTGACTTGTCAAGGTTTGGCTCTTACATCTCTGCTAAAGCACAGAGCCTAATATCCTGCTGGGCCCCTGGTCCTGCAAGGAGGTTTAAGTGGGGCAGAGGTGGCTGCACAGGCACCAAGGAGGATGACTAAAGGCAGTTGGTGGTGTGTGGGATCAGTAACTGAACTCTGGCGGCTGGTGCCCCGGTGAGAAAGCTGCGACCTTGCCCTGGGGAACTCTAAAGCCTCCCTCCAACACACAGCTCCCAGAGCACCAAGCAGTTAAAAAAGCACAGACAAGCCGCTGGCATTCGGCAGTTGTCTGGAGCCCTCTCGTGGTTCATGCAAAGGCTTCCATTGGAACACAAGAATAGGAGTTAGGCCTAGGACCGTACTCACTTCTACCTGACTATAGATGAAGTATGTGCCGTCCACCAGTACCTCCAGCTCCCCGCTGCGGGCATGCAGCTTAAACACCTTGGGGTTCATAGTGATGCGAGACCAGTCATTGAGGACTCCACCTGAAAGATCTCAGTATGAGAAAACGGCAGTCACTCAGTACCCGTCAGGATGGAGAGCGCAGCAGCACACAAACACAGACACTGCAAGGGCTGCCCCCGCCGCTGCCTCCCAGCCCAGCCGAGGAGGCGAGGGGCTGCCTAAGAAACACAGCACCATGCTCTGCTTCTTCCCCCCCAGCCTTAAGGAAGATGAAGAGCTTCCTTAGGAGACTGAGCGAGCTGGGGTTTTAGCTTGGAGAGGAGGAGACTGAGAGGTGACCTCAGAATCACAAAGTCAGTCAGGGTTGGAAGGGACCACAAGGATCATCCAGTTCCAACCCCCAGCTTCCTTATCAGGAGACTGAGCGAGCTGGGGGTGTTTTAGCTTGGAGAGAAGGAGACTGAGAGGTGACCTCAGAATCACAAAGTCAGTCAGGGTTGGAAGGGACCACAAGGATCATCCAGTTCCATGGGCAGGGACACCCTACCCTTCATCAGGCTGGCCAGAGCCCCATCCAGCCTGGCCTTAAATACATCCAAGGATGAGGCCTCAACCACCTCCCTGGGCAACCCCTTCCAGGCTCTCACCACTCTCATGCTGAAGAACTTCCTCCTCAGGTCCAGTCTGAATCTCCACATCTCCAGCTTTGCTCCACTCCCCCTAGTCCTGTCACTAACTCATTCATGTTTATAAGTATGTGCAGGGTGAGTGCCAGGAGGCTGGAGACAGGCTCTGCTGGGTGATGCCAAGTGAGAATGGGTGGAAGTTAAGGCACAGGAAGCTCCATGTGAACTTGAGGAACAATTTTTTCCCTGTGAGGGTGACAGAGCACTGGCACAGGCTGCCCAGGGCGGTTGTGGAGTCTCTCTCTCTGGAGATATTCAAGAACCATCTGGATGCATTCCTGTGTGATCTGCTCTGGGTGACCCTGCTCTGGCAGCAGGGCGGGGGGAGGTATAGGCTTGATATCAGAAGTAAGTTCTTGCCAGAGAGAGTGATTGGCATTGGAATGGGCTGCCCAGGGAGGTGGTGGAGTCACCGTGCCTGGAGGTGTTCAGGCAAAGCCTGGCTGGGGCACTTAGTGCCATGGTCTGGTTGATTGGCCAGGGCTGGGTGCTAGGTTGGACTGGATGAGCCTGGAAGTCTCTTCCAAACTGGTTGATTCTATGATCTTTCGAGGTCCCTTCCAGCCCCTGACATTCTATGATTCATCTACTGTGCAGCTCCCTCCCTCCCCCCACTGCAGCCTGGCCCAGGCTGTTCTGCTGGCTGGCATCTGGACAGCATTAATGGCTCACGAGGCTGGATTGTTCCCGAGCAGCAGGGAAGGGCACTCAGGGCAATTCCCACTCTGGGAGAGCAGCCCCCGTGCTGTGAACATCGGGGCCTCCTGTTAATGAAGGGATAATTACTCCTTAGCCCTGTCCCTGCTGCATGCATCAGTGGCAGCTGCAACCCTCCAGGTCTGGGTTGAAGGTAGGTGCACTGCTCTCGCCGAGGAGCTGCGTGTGTCACTTAGGCAGGGGACAAGCCAGCCAGCTCCTCTCCAGCACTGCCAGACGTGGGGAGCAGGCAGGCAGCAGACATGAATGAACCCCAGCTGTTGGCAAGATGAGAACTTGAGCAGAAACTGGATTGGGATCCAGGGAGGAAGGAGAAGAGCAAAGAGCTGCCTGTGGATGTGAAACATCTCAGCAGGACTGGAGCTTCAAGGCTTAAAGGCTGTTACCGAATCCCAGCGTGGTGGGGATTGGAATAGACCTCTGGATATCATCTAGTCCAACCCTTCCTGCTAAAGCAGGGTCACCCACAGCAGGTTGCTGAGGATCACAATGTCCTGACAGGTCTGGAATCTCTCCAGAGAAGGAGACTCCACAGGAGTCCAGGAGAGGAGACTCTCTGGGCAGCCTGTTCCAGGGCATCCTCACTGTAAAGTAGTATTTCCTCACATGCAGATGGAACCTCTTGGTTTCCAGTTTGTGCCTGTTGCCCCTTGTCCTGTCACCAGGCTCCACTGACAAGAACCTGGCTCCAACCTCTTGCTCCCTGCCCTTTAGCATTGAGCAGATCCCCTCTGGGGCTGCTCTTCTCCAGGCTAATCTGCCCCGGGGCTCTCAGCCTTTCCTCCTCACAGAGATGCTCCAGGCCTGCATCTCTGTAGCCTCCTCTGGACTGTCTCCAGTAGTTCTCTGTCTCTCTCAAGCTGAGGAGTCCCTGTTGGGGGGTGCAGAGATGCACCAAGGACCCCAGAGGCTGCAGGTGTGTGTGGCTACAGCGTAACACAGGAGGAGCTGATAGTTTTGCACCTCTGTGTCCTCACACCACAGCTGTGCCTTCCCCTGCCATAAATTACTGGGAAAACTGGAGGGAAACAAAGGTTAATGGGGCTGAGACAGGAAAAGGATACACAGAGGGCTTAAAAGAGAAGAGAGGCAGAAAGGAGGCTGAACACTGAAGGGCTGGGGAAAACAGAGCAGGGTGGAGGCACAACATCCACCTGGAGGCCAAGGAGAGGGGAGACTGAGTGGGACAGCTACTGGGAATTAAATGACAGAGATCATCTGGGAGATAAAAGAGTGGGAGAAACAGGGATGGAAGACTCAACAGAAGACTCCTCTGAAAGAGTTTGGGCAGGGGAATTTGACTAACTAAAGCAGTTTTGACAGCTGTGGGTGGTGAGGGTCTGGCCCAGGGTGCTCAGAGGGGTGTCAGATGCCCCATCTTAGGAACCATTGCAGGTCAGGTTGGACTGGGCTCTGAGCACTCTTGCTCCAGTTGAAGATGTCCCTGCTCACTGCAGAAAGGCTAAACTAGATGGCCTAGAGGTCACTCCCAATCCAAACCACTCTTGTGATTCTGTCTCACAGGGAGGCCAAGAGCAGGGACAATCTTGGACCCAAACAGGATGAACTTGGACCCAAACCTGAGGCCAAGGGTGCAGAATGAACTCTTCAATATTATCAGATCCTTACCATTCTTGACTTGGATTGCTGAGCCTTGGCCTTGGAGGTGGACCACAGCTGGCTGCAAATAAGAGCAGAGGGATTTAAAGTTAATGGGACACTCTGTGGCACAGTCACTCAACACACCTCCACGGCACTGGTGACAAGCAGAGGGGGATGAGAGAACCCTGAGATTATTCATGCTTCTCACAAATGAAACCAGAAGATCAGAGCAGCTGCCAACAATGTGTTTAAGTACTGCAGAAGAGGTGAGAAGCCCAAGGTAGGTTAACATGGCTTTCCTTGGAGCAGCAAAAAGGCTGAGCTCAGGCTGTCATCTCATGTAGCTCTAATTTAACACAGGACTTTTTCCAGAGCTACATCATGGAACACAAAGTGAGCTAAGAGTTGCCAAGGTGCAGCCAAAACTGGGGATTTTTCTCTCTTGGAAAGAAGATCACCTTGAAAGAAGATCAACCAACCTGGATGTCTCTGGAGCCAGCCTTGTCCGTGGCACCTACAAAATGCAATTTCACACCATTGAAGGAGAAGCTTGAAAGAGCTGCAGCAAACTCTAAACTAAACTTCTTTAATCCCCAAATAACATTAAATTCACCTTTTTGCTCCCCCCCCCTATTTTTTTTGAGGAGGAGAACAGTGGCAGTGTTCTGGGTGCAGCTACAGAGTAAAGGGGCAAAAAGAGCCATCCCATTTTTAACTGGATTCTTCCTCTTCTCCTATCTACCCCCATCGACATTCCCCAACGTCATTCAACCAGCTTCCAGGAGAAGGCCAAATTACACAACCCTCCTGAGCAGTGGTGGCAACAACAAAAGCCTCTTGGCTGCCCAGAGGCCAAGTTTCACTGCACAGTAACTCAGGTCATTCATTGCACTCGAGCTACATGCTGAAATCTCTCTGCTCCGAGAGCCAGATTGTTAGAGAGGAGATGCTTGTGGGCAGCACTTTGGAGTGCTAAGGACCTCATGCTGCTCCTGGCCTCTGTTTAGGCAAGTTTTGAGGAACTGAGAAGTCAACCACCTCTTCTTTTGAGCTACAGGCTGAGAGCCCCTGATTTCTCTGGAGATACTTGGACAGGGCTGGGTGCTAGGTTGGACTGGATGAGCTTGGAGGTCTCTTCCAACCTGGTTGATTCTATGATTATATATCTCAGAAGCCCAGCATAGTGGGGGTTGGAAGATGACTGGATCTCTTCTGGAGATCACTTAGTCCAACCCACCTGCTAAAGCAGGGGCACTCACAGCAGGCTGCCCAGATTATGTCCAAGCATGCCCCCTCCTTCTCCTTACAGATTCCACAACCCCTATGGGCAGCCTGCTCCAGCACTCACAACAAATAAGTTTCTTCCTCATGTTCAGAACAAACTGTTCCCAGTTTGTGCCTGTTGCTCCTTCTTCTGTCACTGGGCACCACTGAAAAGGGTCTGGCCCCATCTTTTTGCCCCCTGCCCTTTAGCTATTGATCAGATTCCCTCTGTCTGCTCTTCTCCAGGCTAAACAGCCCCAGGACTCTTAGCCTTCTCTCCTCACAGAGATGCTGCAGGTCCCTTCCAGCATCTTCATAGCCTCCACTGGACTCTCTCCAGAAGTTCTGTGTCTCTCTTGGACTGGGGAGCCCAGGGGACTGGCCCCAGTACTCCATCTATGTATAAAACACCACTAATGTGAACGTTCACTGACCTGCCTGTTAAAGAGCTCTTAAAGTCAGGGACTTTAACAAAATAACTGGCATGTTAGAGACTGGCTGAGGCACTTAGTGCCATGGGTTAGTTAACTAGAAGAGTTAGGTATCAGGTTGGACTCGATGATCTTAGAGGTCTGTTCCAACCTGGTTAATTCTGTGATTCTGTGTAACAGTACAGTGCAGAAACAAGGGAGAAAGAAACCAAGAACTGCAGGAGAAACTCCTAGCTCCAGCTGATTGGTACTGGATGGGGGATGCCTGGGTTCATATTGGCTCCTGGGCAGACTCAGGGGGTGTGCCAGGCAGCAGCCGTTCCAGTGCTGATGCCAGGCTTTGCATCAGCTTAAGAGGAACTGACACAAAGACCAAGCCACCAGTGGGAAGAACCACCTTGCCCCCAGCTTGCACCCACTGGCTGACTTCACTGGGATGCTTAAAAGCAACTGAGACTCTGCAGCTCTTGGCTCCTCCTTCTCTGCATCCTCTTCCCCAAGCCACAGCTGCTGGGCTCCCAAAGGGCTGCAGAGATTCTGCTGCTCCTCTCATCTTCACCAAGGGTGCCAGGATGAGCCCAGGAGCACCCAAGTCCTGTGCAATGATGCTGCACCATCACTTTTGGCACCTTCACTGCCCTCAGATGGAAACCTGGAGCTTATTTCTTGATGTGTGACTCTGTGGCATCTCCTGCATCCTTATGATGTGTGAAGGCTCCCAGCAGAGGAGGGGTCAAATCTGTTACCTGAGGGGCCCTGCAGCCCAGGTGGTCCCTGAGGGCCTGGTGGGCCAGGGGGGCCGGGTGGTCCCATGACAGTTGTGCCAGGAATCCCCGGGATGCCAGGAATGCCAGGAGGACCCTGGGGCCCAGGAGGACCTGGTGGCCCTTGGGGACCATTGGGCCCTGGAGGACCAGCCTTCTTACCTGAAAAACAGAAGGGCAAATGTTAGCTTCTCCTATGACCATCTATGAGGTGGTCTTTAACCTACAGGAAAGCTCTAGGAACAAGGAAAGCAGAAGAGTGGGGATGCTTCATGGCTGGCTGGAGGGCAGGAACAAGGAGAAGCACCCAACTTGCTCTGGCTCCTGGCTCTGCATCACGAGGAAAACACTACCAGCAGGGTGGAAGCAGAGCAGCACCTTGCAGGCTCCTTCCAGCATTGAATAAATACATTCGCATGAGGCACATGGACTCTGCCAGGCCTCCCCAGACATGGAGGCTGAGATGGTCTCTGCCTCGAGAGCTTTGGCCTGGCAGCTCTGCTCTTGGCATGGGGCTGGGAGGTCCTGCAACCCTCAAAGGCAGTGTGCCTGAGAGCTGGTAGCATCTCTATGGCAGGGTTAGGATGCTGCTGCCCAGGGAGGTGGTGGAGTCGCTGTCCCTGGGAGTGTTCAAGCAAAGCCTGGATGGGACACTTAGTGCCATGGTCTGGTTGATTGGACAGGGCTGGGTGCTAGGTTGGGCTGGATGAGCTTGGAGGTCTCTTCCAACCCGGTTGAGTCTATGATTCTATGAATTGGAGGTGTTAAAGCAAAGCCTGGATGGGGCACTTAGTGCCATGGTTCTGGTTGATGGGACAGGGCTGGGTGCTAGGTTGGGCTGGCTGAGCTGGGAGGTCTCTTCCAACCTGGTTGTGTCTACACTTCTATGGTTCTATGAAGAACTGAAAGTCGAAGAGAATGGCTCTGCAGTTGCTCCATTTTCTCTTCGTTTGGGTTTTCAATGGCAACCAGGCAGAGTCCTCTCTTCCTGCTGTATCCAGTGCCCACGGCTGAGTCTCCTGCCTGAAGGAGAGAGGTGCCTCCAGAGGGCAGTTCAGAGCTTCACTTCAGCTCCCGAGCGCCCAGGGCCACGCAGGAGGCATCCATAGCTGAGATAAGGACGAACTCCGCAGGCACGGAGGAATGCTGCGGTGCCTCCAAAGACCTCAGCGTGCATGTGGGGATGGGGAATGCAGTGGCAAGGCAAGCACTAACCCATCCAGGAGGACCAAAGCACTGCAGAACTGCCACCACCCTCAAACACACTTCCCCACGGTGTGAGAAACAGCACAGCCAGGTGGGCAAAGCATCCGCAGAGCAGACTGAAGTCAGGTCTGCAGGGAAAGCCTGAGCTGTGCTCTCCTGATTTTCCAGATCCCTGGAGGAAACCAAATTTTCTCTGGATGCAGTTTTCTTCCCCCTTTTTTTTTTTAAATGCAGCTTTGAAACCCCTTTTATGCCCAAGTGCTTTATTGACATAGCCAAATTGCTTCAATTGCTGAAGCAACATCCTCTGTAGGACAGAATTAAATGCTTTCCTAGATGACAGCAGCAGTTAGGATGTGAAATAATGGGTACTGGAATGGTTTATGAGTGTATTTATATATCTGTTTCTCTGCTAAATATCCATCTTTGTCATGGAGCAAAACTACAAGGGGGAGGGGGGGGAAGAAAAATAGAGCCATTAAATTTAGTCAGCACAGAAGTGGCAATCTCCAGTTGGCCACTGGCATGTGGAAACCAGTGCAGGACAATGGTGTCCCTCAGCTTCCATATGCAGAGAACAAAGTTAAAGCATGGAAGGGAGATTAAAGTAATGCAGGGATCCTACGAAACAGGACAGGGCTTCAGGGGAGAAATAATTCCCAGTGGGATTTCTGCCCAGAGCAGCAGCCAAGCCTTCAGAGCTGGCAGCCAGCCAGCCTCCCTCTAACCCAGCAATTCTCCTCCTTGGGATCAGGACATGCTTTGGAGGCTATCACCTTGCACCAAACCCCTCTCACCTATTTCCCCCAAAGCACACTGCCTGGATTCCTCTCGTTCCCACCCGCTCCCACGGAGGCCATCCCAAGGAAGGATCACACACAGCACGTCAGGAATCTGGCTGCTCTGACTCCCTGCTCTCCTTCCCCAGAGGGACACCCACTACAGCTGGTTTAACTCATCTGCTCCAGAAATCTGCCTGCTACCAAAGGAGCTGCTGCTGCTTGCTGCTGCTGCTTCGGCAGTGAAACCGCTGCACAGAATGCCAGTGCCACACAGGGACACTTCTCTCTGTATTATCCCTTCAAGCAACTGCAGCTTCATCTCTGCACTGAGGGGACCTACTGTATTAAAAGTCACAAGGCAAGAACCAGATGTTCAGCCAGTACAAAGCTCTTGATTCATCTTCCAAGCAAGGGGACTCCAGCAAGAGCCAGCTGCCCAGAGAGGGTCTCCGGCATCTCTGGCTCCCTGTGCCACATCTCCATCTGTATTCAAAGCTCAGAGCAGGTAGAAGCAGTAACTCTTCATAGACAAGTGGGGGTTGGAAGGGACATCTGGAGATCATCCTGCTAAAGCAGGGTGTCCCACACCAGGTTGCTCAGGATCAGACTGTCCAGGTGGGTTTCAAATCTCCAGGGAAGATGACTCCACAACCTCTCTGGGCAGCCTGCTCCAGAGCTCTGGTGCTCTCACAGGAAAGATTTTTTTTTTTCTCCTCTTATGTCCAGATGAACTTTTCTGGGTCCCAGTTTGTGCCCACTGCCCCTTGTCCTGTCACTGGGCACTGCTGGAAAGAGTCTGGCTCCATCCTCTTGCCCTCCACCCTTTAGCTATTGATCAGATCCCCTCTCCGGCTGCTCTTCTCCAGGCTAAAAAGAGCCCCAAGGCTCTCAGCCTCTCCTCATCAGGGAGATGCTCCAGGCTCCCTCAACCATCATTCAGCAGACAATAAGCTCTAACTCTCAAAAAACAACCCCAAAAATATCAAATTCAATGAGCCACTACCACAAAATGAAACTGTTTGGCACAGCTGTATGTAATACAGCTCTGCGAGGTCCCCCTGCTACTGCACAACTGCTCCCACCACCACAGCCTTCATTTGTTATTAGCTGGGCTGATTTAACACGGGTTAAGGGTTCCAGAGCTTTGCTGGGACAAGCTGCTCAAAGAGGAAAAAAAAATGATGCTGCTTCTGAAGGCAAATATAAACTACAGAAGCTTTAAGAGCAATCTGATGCGGTGGTAAAGCAGCAAAGAGCTTGGCTGCTGTGGCTGCTGCAGGTTGTGGTGGTGGGCTGGAGCCCAGGCCATGCACATGCAGGGAGGTCTCCAGGGACACAGCAAAGTGCTGCACAGCTGATTAGTTAATGTTCATTAAATGGCACATTAGGTGGCACAAGTAGTGAGCAGAGAACTGACACTGCACCAGTCAGTGCTGTGCTGCACAGGCCTGGCCATGGGCATATGCTGCATGGTAATGCCTCCAGCCCCTCAACACGTTGAACAGAACAGAATCAACCAGGTTGGAAGAGACCTCCAAGATCATCCAGCCCAACCTAGCACCCAGCCCTAGCCAGTCAACCAGACCATGGCACTAAGTGTCTCATCCAGGCTTTTCTTGAACATCTCCACGGACAGCGACTCCACCACCTCCCTGGGCAGCCCATTCCAATGCCAATCACTCTCTCTGCCAACAGCTTCCTCCTAACATCCAGCCTAGATCTGCCCTGGCACAGCTTGAGACTCTGTCCCCTTGTTCTGTTGCTGCTTGCCTGGCAGAAGAGACCAACCCCACCTGGCTACAGCCTCCCTTCAGGTAGTTGTAGACAGCAATGAGGTCTGCCCTGAGCCGCCTCATCTCCAGGCTAAACAATCCCAGCTCCCTCAGCCTCTCCTCATAGCTCCTCAGGCTTCAGAGCTGACCACAGCTTCTGCACCTCTCACAACCTATGACCGTCTGGGAGCTTGCACTGCAGCTCTGAAAACATGCACAGAAGGGGTTTGATGGTTACAAGCAGAAAAAAGTGTAGAACTATGACATGGGTTGGGTGGGTTTAGTTTAGAGCCACCACCCCTTGTCCTGTCACAAAAGCCCCTGATAAAAACTCTGTCCCCAGCCTTCTTATCAGCTCCTGAAAGGCCACCAGAAGGTCTCCCTGAAGCCTCCTCTTCTCCAGGCTGAACAACCTCAATTCTTAGCCTGAACTCACAGCAGAAGGGTTCCAGCCCTTGGATCATTACTGTGACCCCCTCTGGCCCCACTCCAACAGGGTCATGTCTCTCCTATGTTGAGGACTCTGGAGCTGGCCCCAGCACTGCAGGTGAGGTCTCAGCAGAAGGGCAGAATCCCCTCCCGCGACCTGCTGCCCATGCTGCTGGGAATTATCCCAGGAGATGCTTATCCCAAGAGATGCTTGGCCTCTGGGTTGTAAGCAGGGTGATATGACCCTTTGACTTACTCAGTTCTCAATTTCCAAGCACCAACAAGTGTCTCACTGCAAGCCATCACCAGCAGTTATAGACAAACCTCAGACACGCCACAGAAACCTTAGGGCTGCCTCCTGAACAGCTCAAGTCACAACAATTCATCTCCAACTAAACCCAAACAAGTACCCTTTGGCAAGCAGCTTGAGGAACATCAGCAAGTCAAGAAAAGCCTGGATGAGGCACTTAGTGCCATGGTTTGGTTGACTGGCCAGGGCTGGGTGCTAGGTTGGGCTGGATGAGCTTGGAGGTCTCTTCCAACCTGCTTGATTCTATGATTCTATGTCAGCCCAAATCCCTGTGGGCTGACCAACACTCAGGCTGCCCACACCAAGTAACACTTCTGAGCTTAACCCACAGCAGAAGTGAGGTGCAGAGCAAATCTGTGTTGGAGGGAGTCCAAAGTTGGCAGCAACCTGCCTGGCAAAAAAAAAAAGCAATCAGCTCCTGACAGCAGGCACATGACTCAGCTCCACTCACCTAGTTAATATGCAGCATCTTCAGAATGACTTCTGGAGAAGGTAATTCCCTTCCTTCAGCTTTTCAGGAAGGCTTAAAGAGTGCCCTTGGGTCACAGAGTCCTGACATGGCAATGGGGCAGTGTCCATGGTCCTCGTTCTGGGACCAGGCACCATACCAATCCCTGCTCTTCCAAAAGGGGAAACCTGTCATTGGTTTCTCCTTCCCAGAGAGAATTCAGAGTCAGGCACCACAGGCAGAGAAAGTTAAATCAGGAGTCAGACTTACCCTTCTTCTTGTTTTTCACTGAACTTGGACCTGTAAAGGAGAGAAGGAAAACCAGTGAAATTCAGTGGTCACCTCAGAAAATCCTCACTCACTGCCACCAACAGACCCAGACCCAGAGGCTGCTGACCCAGGGCTGGAACAGAACTGGTAAATTGAAGCTGTGGAGTCTTCTGCTTCCCACAAACAGTCACTGTGAAGATTCAAATGACTTTACAAGGACCCAGACCTGCTTTCCCCTCTCTCAAACAAGCAACCCATGGCTGGTGCAAGCCAAGTGAGTGAGTCTTGGTAGGCTCCCCAGGAGTACATCTCTCCCTCTTAGTGCAAAGATGAGTTAGACCTGGCTTGTGGCCAGCAGCAAAGCTCAGCTGGCGGATACTCTTCAACCTTGAGCCTAGCTTGGCTCTCAGAGGTCAGCTTGGCTCCAGCTCTGCTGAACACTGCACAGAGCTCTGCCTAAACAGCCACCAGCCCATTTCCCTATCAAACCTTCTGCCAGGAGCTACCCTGAGATGCAAGGCAACAATTTCAAACCACACTCCTGACACAGCAGATTGCTTTTCCAGTGGACACATGGATGTATCTGTGCCCTGCACGGTCACATAGGAATTTCCTCTGTTAGGCTGAAATTGCCAAGCTTGAGATGGAAAGCTGACACACTTCACTTCTTGGTGACAACAGCTTAGAAGGTAGTGTGACTCTGAGCTGAGAGCAGTAACCTCAGGCTAAGGGAGCTGGAGCTGTTCAGCTGGGAGAAGGCTCCAGGCAGACCTAATAGCAGCCTGCCAGTACCTCAAGGGGGCTACAAGAAGGCTGCAGAGGGACTGATTGCAAAGGCCTGCAGGGACAGGATGAGAGGGAATGGTTTGAAATGAGAGAAGAGTACACTTAGATTGGATTTTAGGAGCAAGTTCTGCACCATGAGGGTGCTGGAACACTGCAACAGGTTGCCCAGAGAGGTAGGTGAGGCCCCATCCCTGGAGCTATTCAAGGTGAGGCTGGACAAGGCTCTGAGCAACCTGCTCTAGTTCAAGATGTCCTTGCTAACTGCAGGGAGGTTGGCCTGGATGACCTTTGGAGGTCCCTTCCAACCCAAACCATTCTGTGACTCCATTCATGAGCCAAGTTGCTCGAAAATAATGACAAAACCAGGAAAACAAACCAAAAGCAAAGACTGAGCCTGAACTGATGCATTTAAACAACAGGACCAGAAGCCTCCCTAGCAAGAAGGGGAAATGTTTACAGCAAAGCTGAGAATCTGCATGACCTCCTGAGCAGAAGCTGAAGTGTCAAACACCTTCCACTGCTTCCTCAAGCATTAATCATAGATGGGAACAAGCTGCAAAAATCCTCAAATAGTCCTTGGCTCTTCATCAGTGAGATCTCTCCAGAACCTGGGTTTAAACACACATCAGAGACTAAAAGCACCTTTAACGGAGACATGCTCGTAATGAGCGGAAGGTAACGAGGCTGCTTTGAGCCTGCAGTGCTAGAGAAAGACAGATGACCAATTAGGACAGAGGTGCCATGTTCCAGTGGCTAATTAGAGGGAAGATGAGAGGAGGACCACAGAAATACTCAGCAACCTCACAGAGCCTTTTCAACAGCGCTGCTGATTTGCCTCCATCGTGCTGTTGGGCCAGAGGAAAGTGATGGCATTACCTCCTTTGCTGTTCCTGCTCAAGTTGCCCATGGCACAGCAATGTGCTCCTGTGGCCAAGGGGGCCAGTGGGATCTGGGGCTGCATTAAGGAGAGTGTGTCCAGCAGATCAAGGGAAAGTTCTCTTCCCCCTCTATTCTGCCCTGGTGAGACCTCATCTTGAGTACTGCCTTCAGTTTTGAGCTCTCCAGTTGAAGAGGGACAGGGATCTGCTGGAGAGGGTCCAGCGCAGGGCTATGAGGATGATGAGGGGACTGGAGCACTGCTTGTCCCTGTCATCTACAAGCTCCCTGGAGGTGTTCAAGGCCAGGTTGGACAAGGCCTTGAGTGACCTGTTCTAGTGGAAGGTGTCCCTGCCTATGGCAAGAGGTTGGAACTGGCTGAGCTTTGAGGTCCCTTCCAACCTAAACCATTCTATGATACTAAACTGAGAGGCAATCACCATCGGTAACCTTCACCAGCAAGGTAAGAACAATTCCAGTGAAGAGAACTAAAACAACAACAACAATCTTTGAGTAGGCAGCCAACCCTGTGCTGGGCTGCAGCAAGAGCAGTGTGGGCAGCAGGGCAAGGGAGGGGATTCTGCCCCTTTACTCTGCTCTCCTCAGACCCCACCTGCAGTACTGTGTGCAGTTCTGGAGCCCCCAGCACAAGCAGGACATGGAACTGCTGGAGCCAGTCCAGAGGAGAGCCACGAAGATGCTCAGAGGGCTGCAGCAGCTCTGCTATGAGGACAGGCTGAGAGAGTTGGGGCTCTGCAGCCTGGAGAAGAGAAGGCTTCGAGGAGACCTTAGAGTGGCTTTCCAGTATCTGAAGGGAGCCTACAGGAAGGCTGGGGAGGGACTATTGACAAGGTCTGGTAATGTCAGGACGAGGGGGAATGGGTTTGAGCTGGAAGAGGGGAGATTTAGACTGGATGTTAGGAGGAAGTTCTTTACAGTGAGGGTGGTGAGACACTGGCACAGGTTGCCCAGGGAGGTTGTGGATGCTTCCTCCCTGGAGGTGTTTAAGGCCAGGCTGGATGAGGCCTTGAGCAACCTGTTCTAGTGGAAGGTGTCCCTGCCTATGGCAGGGGGTTGGAACTGGATGATCCTTGAGGTCCCTTCCAACCTAAACCATTCTATGATACTAAACTGAGAGGCAATCACCATCGCTGACCTCCACCAGCAAGGTAAGAACAATTCCAGTGGAGAGAACTAAAACAA
Source organism: Tricholaema leucomelas (assembly GCA_013400475.1). Classification (NCBI taxonomy): domain Eukaryota; kingdom Metazoa; phylum Chordata; class Aves; order Piciformes; family Lybiidae; genus Tricholaema lacrymosa; species Tricholaema leucomelas. The sequence goes on from WAAF01000885.1 coordinate 241,117, forward strand.
CAACAACAAAAACCTTTGAGTATAATAATAACAGTGATAAGAAAAAAAGGCAGCAAAATGCAAGTGCTGTGCCTGGGTCTCTTCAGAGCTCAGAGTCACGAGAGTTTATTTCATGTCCTATATATCACTCCATCAAGCCCCATAACCAGAGTGAAAGTACAAATAGCTGCGGCCAGCCAAACACATTGGAACTGGATGGAACCAATTAGCTTCAAAGATGAATGGGAGGAATGAGAACCACATGCAATGTGAATGTTCACAGTCTATATTACAACACACCCATCTGTTCCAGGCACGGCAGAGAGAGATGTTCAGGCTCTGCAAGTGAATCTTTCGACAAACACAAGAATACTTCTGACATGAAGGGGGAAAAAAAAACAACCCCAACACAAAAAAAAAAAAAAACCCCACCCAACACAAAACCCAAACCAATCCCAGCCTTAACTAGCCCTGGGAGCTTCTCAAGGCTCTGGGCTCTGCATCTGCTCGGCTCTCACTTGGAGGGGGTGGATAATTTAATTGGAGGGTTTGATTGTAAAGGTTTGTCCCATCCAGCAGGATGGAATTTCCCTTGGTTTTGCTCAAAAACTTCATCAACTCTTTCTCTAGGCCAAAGAGGTAACAAAGAGCTTAAGAGAGTCTGAAGAGAGGGCCACCAAAGTACCCAACCTGTATTGATATACAGTGTGGCCAGCAGGACAAGGGAGGTTCTTCTGCCCCTGTGCTCTGCACTGCTCAGGCCTCACCTTGAGTGCTGTGTCCAGTTCTGGGCTCCTCAATTCAAGAGAGATGTTGAGGTGCTGGAAGGTGTCCAGAAAAGGGCAGCAAGGCTGGGGAGGGGCCTGGAGCACAGCCCTGTGAGGAGAGGCTGAGGGAGCTGGGGGTGTGCAGCCTGCAGAAGAGGAGGCTCAGGGCAGAGCTCATTGCTGTCTGCAGCTGCCTTCAGGGAGGCTGTAGCCAGGTGGGGTTGGGCTCTTCTGCCAGGCAAGCAGCAACAGAAGAAGGGGACACAGTCTCAAGTTGTGCTGGGGGAGGTCTAGGCTGGATGTTAGGAGGAAGTTGTTGGCAGAGAGAGTGATTGGCATTGGAATGGGCTGCCCAGGGAGGTGGTGGAGTTGCTGTGCCTGGAGGTGTTGAAGCAAAGCCTGGCTGGGGCACTTAGTGCCATGGTCTGGTTGATTGTCTAGGGCTGGGTGATCTTGGAGGTCTCTTCCAACCTGGCTAATTCTATGAATATCAAACCCACATTGCCCAGGAAGGCTGAGGAGTGAATGTTTAGAATCATAAGACTGTTTTGGTTGGAAAAAACCTCTAAGGTCATCCAACCATCAACCTATCACCACCAAACCGTGTCCCAGAGCGCAATGGCCACATATTTCCTGAACAGCTCCAGGGACAGCGACTCCACCACTTCCCTGTGTGACCTGTTCCAATGCCTGACCACTCTTTCCATAACATTTTTTTTCCTACTCTCCAATCTAAACCTCCCCTGGCATAATTTCAGGTCATTTCCTCTCATTCTGTCACCTGATACTAGGGAGAGGAGATCCCAGTATAAGAGGTACAGAGATCTGCTGGAGAGGGTCCAGCAGAGGGATACAAGGATGATGAGGGGACTGCAGCACTGCCTGATGAAGAGAGGCTGAGGGACCTGGGGCTGCTTAGTCTGGAGAAGAGAAGACTGAGAGAGGATTGAATCAATGTTTATGAATATCTGAGGGCTGGGGCTCAGGAGTGGGACAGGCTCTGCTCACTGCTCCCTGGGATAGGACAAGCAGCAATGGTTGGAAGCTGCAGTACAGGAGGTTCCAGCTCAACACAAGGGGGAACTTCTTGACTGTAAGGGTCCCAGAGCACTGGCACAGACTGCCCATAGAGGTTGTGGAGTCTCCTTCTCTGGAGACTTCCAAGGCCTGTCTGGATGTGTTGCTGTGTGACCTGAGCTAGACTGGATGGTCCTGCTCTGGCAGGGGGGTTGGACTCAAGGTTTTCTTTGGGTCCCTTCTAACTCCTGACATCCTGTGAGCCTGTGGTTCTGTAGACACCAACCTCACTACACTCTCAGATATCTGCAGAGAGCAATGAGGTTTCTCCTCAGCCTCCTCTTCTCCAGTTCCCTCAGGCACACCTCAGAAGACCTATAATCTAGACCCTTCACTGGCTTTGTTGCCTTTCTCTGGACATGCTGCAGCATCTCAATGTCCTTCTTGAGTGAGGGGCCCAAAACTGAACTCAATATTCACAGAACCACAGCAACAGGCAGGCTGCCAAAGCCCCTCAGCATCACCAAGTCCAACCTAGAACCCTGCTCTGCAAGATTCACCTCAAACCATAGCACCAAGCACCACATCCAAACCACCCTTAAACACAGCCAGGCTGGGTAACCACCACCTCCCTGGGCATCTCATTCCAGTCCCTGACCACTTTTCCTCATGCCCAATCTAAACCTCCCCAGCCTCAGCTTGAGGCCATTCCCCCTTGTTCTGTCTCCAATTGCCTGTGAGCAGAGCCCAGCAGCAGCCTCTCCACAGTGTCCCTTCAGGTAGCTGCAGACAGCAATGAGCTCTGCCCTCAGCCTCCCCTTTTTCTAACTAACCAGCCTGGGAGGTGGCAAATGTCCCCTCCCCACAAACAGCCCAGGTCAGGTTGAGCCTGAACAACCTGCTCTAGTGGAAGATGTCCCTGCTGACCGCAGGAGCTTTCGAGGCCCCTTCCCACCCAACCCCTCCTGTGATTCTACGCTGGGGAGCTGCGTTCCACATCCACTCGCTGCCAGAGTCTCCTCTGGGTGAAGGCCTGCGTGCTGCAGAGCTGATGCCAGGCCTCAAGCTGGCCAGAGAGGAAGAAAGTGCCATGAATAACACACCTGAGCTCACCAGCAGGGCTGGGAATAGCTGCTGGGGGAGTTCTGTGGAGTCAGGCAGAAGACGCCGTGGCAGTGGGTGATAATGGAAAGCAGCAGTGGCACAGCCCTGACCACTCTCTCTATGAAAAACATACTCCTAATGTCCAATCTAAACCTTGAGGCCATTCCCACCTTGTTCTGTCTCCAATTCCCTGTGAGCAGAGCCCAGCAGCAGCCTCTCCACAATGTTCCTTCAGGTAGCTGCAGACAGCAATGAGGTCTGCCCTCAGCCTCCTCTTCCTCACATTAACCATCCCCAGCTCCTTTAGTCGCTCCTCACCAGATTTATTCCCCAGGCCCTTCCCCAGCTTCCTCACCCTCCCCTGGACCCACAGCCTCAGCAGTGCTGAGTACAGGGGCACCATGACATCCCTAGAAGGGCTTGGAGTGAGTTTCTGTGGTGTATAAACCTGCAGCTGTGTCCCAGCAAGCAGCGAGAAGACAAATCATAACCATGCTTCAGGGAGCAGGTTCTAGCCCCCAGCTCCTCACAGTCCCAACATCTGCTGGATCATTTCCAAGGGCTTCAGCATAACTAACTAAATAAATAAAACAAATAAAAATAAGCAAACCAGATGCTGATACAAGTGAAGGATATTACACATGACATGTTTTCTCTTGTGAAGATTGATAGAGTTTACTTCCCCCCCCCCCCAAACTCCATCCTTGAGTTGTCTTTCTGCACGCTACACACTGCTGTGATTTACTATAAATACAAAGAAAATATATATATATCTGTCTCAAAAACTTCTCCAGGACATCTGCTGCTATAAATAGGTTATGAAAAACAAAAACACAACCCCCTGGGTTCACTTCTCAGTCCTGTGTGTGTGTATTAACAAGAAATAGCTTAAATTCCTGCAAAACAGTTCAAACTGGGTTTATGGATGGCAACAGAGCTTTGCAATTACGCTGATTTTATAGGCAGCCTGTAAAAAGGGTGACCACTGCTGAAATCAAACAGAGGATGAGTACCTGGGCAGGCTGCTGAACCTTCTCAAAGGCTCAGCTGCCAAGAGCAGAGAAGTCAGTGACTTCTGTTGCCATATTCTAGCAGCGTCCACATTTGGTTCAGAACAAAGACATAGAATCAGACAGGGCTGGAAGGGAGCACAAGGATCAGCCAGTTCCAACTCCCCTGACATGGACAGGGACACCTCACACTAGATCAGGCTGGCCACAGCCTCATCCAGCCTGCCCTTAAACACCACCAGGGATGAGGCTTCCACCACCTTCCTGGGCAACCCCTTCCAGGCTCTCACTATCCTCATGCTGAAGAACTTCTTCCTAACATCCAGTCTCAATCCACCCATTTCCAGCTTTGTTCCATTCCCCCCAGTCCTATCCCTACCTGATAGCCTAAAAAGTCCCTCCCCAGCTTTCTTGTAGCCTTCTTAAGATACTGCAAGACCACAATAAGGTCACCTCAGAGCCTTCTCTCCAGACTGTGCAGCCACAACTCCCTCAGCTGACCATGTCCTGGGCTGCATCCCCAGCAGTGTGGGTAGCTGGTGGAGGGAGGGGATCCTGCCCCTCTGCTCCCCTCTGCTGAGATCTCACCTGCAGTGCTGGGGCCAGCTCTGGAGTCCTAAGACCAGAAGGAAGCATTATGCTGATCAAGTGTTAAGGAATTTCTACCCCTTAAGCCTCCCATCAATGCCTCTATCTCTGTTTGACCACCAGTAAATGGTGGCAGGTGTAGAAAGCAGAGCTCAAGTGGTGAGACTTCAAGCTATGAAGAATCTAGGACTTTGTTTGATGTAAATTGCCTCATTAAGACAAAAACCCTCCACTTTGGTCAAACCCCCAGAACTCAATGTACAGAGCTGGGGGGGGGGGGGCTGGACTAGATGATCTTTCAAGGTCCCTTCCAGCCCCTACCCTTCTGTGATTCTGTAATGACATTTAAATGGGTATGAGATACTTAAAGCTCTTTAAATATTTTTAAGCTCAGTGTTATTAAAGCCAGAGCATGGTGGAGCTGGGGAAAGAAGGATGTTAGCTCCCAGACACATGCTTAATCTAGAACATGTGGGTTTGGGGGAGGTTTGGAACCAATATGTTTTCAACATCTTCAGGAAATTTGGTCTGTCCAGATGAAAGCTTCTTGGACCCTACTAAGGGATCAGCCAGTGGTACAAATCCTGAAACAAGAGGGATTGTCTTCCTTCCCCTGAAAAAGAAAGTGCTCCTTCAGCAGGTCCAGAGAAGGAGGCAACAGCTCTGGTAATACTCCTCCAGAATATTTAGACAACTTGACAGCTCTGGATAAATGTCCTGGAGGTAAAACCCATACTGTACTACTCAAAACTTCTCATGTGCCTTGCCAGAGTGGGTTTTCCACACACAGAATGCTCTGGGTTGGAAGTGCCCTCCAAAGGTCATCTAATCCAACCCCTCTGCACTCAGCAGGGGCATCCTCAACTAGATCAGGTTGCCCAGAGCCCTGTCAAGCCTTACTTTGAATATCTCCCTCAACTACCTCCCTGGGCATCCTGTTGCAGTGTTCCACCACCCTCACGGTGCAGAACATGTTTTGGGGGGTGGGATGAGTCTTCTGCCAAGCATGGAGGAGAGATGCTGCCTGCAATCACAGGCAGGATGGCAGCACCCAAGGCAGAGCTATGATGTCCTCACTACAAGGCTGGCGCTGATTTCGGTACGTCAGAACACAGTGAGTATGTTTGGTAACAGGCTGAGGAGCTGACTGTGCAAAGAGGGACAGGGATCAAACAGTGCTGCTCCAGGCATTCCTAGAATCATAGGATCTGACAGGGCTGGAAGGGAGCACAAGGATCAGCCAGTTCCAACCCCCCTGTCATGGGCAGGGACACTTCACACTAGAGAAGGCTGCCCACAGCCTCATCCAGCCTGGCCTTGAACACCTCCAGGGATGAGGCTTCCACCACCTCTCTGGGCAACCCCTTCCAGGCTCTCACTACCCTCATGCTCAAGAACTTCTTCCTAACATCCAGTCTGAATCTACCCATTCCAGCTTTGTTCCATTCCCCCCCAGTCCTATCACTGACAGCCTAAAAAGTCCCTTCCCAGCTTCCTCATAGGCCCCCTTAAGATACAGAAAGGTCACAATAAGCTCACCCTCCTCTAGTGTGGATCCATTCTTCATAGTCCTATCATTACCTGACAGCCTAAAAAGTCCCTTCCCAGCCTTCTTACAGCCTCCTTAAGGTACTGCAAGGCCACAATAAGGTCTCCTGGGAGCCTTCTCCTCTCCAGACTGAGCAGCCCCAACTCCCTCAGTCTCTCCTCACAGCAGAGCAGCTCCAGCCCTCTGCTCATCCTCGTGGCCCTTCTCTGGACACCTTCCAGCACCTCCACAGCCCTCTTGTAACAGTGGCTCCAGAACTGGATGCAGCACTTCAGGTGGGGTCTCAGCAGTGTGGAGCAGAGGGGAAGAATCACTTCCCTCACCCTGCTGCCCACACTGCTCTTGCTGCAGCCCAGGCTCTGGTTGCCCTCTGGGCTGTAAGATCACACTGAGGATTATTATTAAGAGCACACATTAGGATCATCTAGTTGAACATGTCCCTGCTCACTGCAGGGAGGTTGGACTAGATGGCCTTTAAAGGTCCCTTCCAACCCATTCCATGACTCTGTGACTCTGTAAGGCAGAGCAAGCCCAAGGCCATTCCATTTCTCCTCGCTCACCATTGTTGTTTCTCTCCCTTCTTTTGTTTCCATTTGTTTGAAGCTCTTCAAAATGTATCTGTGGACACATCCACCCTCAATCCTCTTTTCTCTGGTCACATTCTTAAATGGAGATGCTACATGATGGCATCCCATTATGCTCCCTTCATGTCCTTCACTTGACAGCATCTTCCTTCCAGCAAGAGTCCCTCTTTGAGGACACCCCAGCAGCGCTGCTCTACCTCACTACACCTAACCTCTGTGCACAGCAGCAACACAAGCCCTACGTTTCAGGAGGCTCTGTATAGTGGCAGCCCTGTCATGTTCTGAAGTTACAAGCTGCTGAGCACCCAAAACTGGCTCACAGCCAATTTATAGTTGGCACTTCTGATTCCCCACCCCTATGCTGGGCGAAGCTGCCTACTGCTCAAAGCCAGTCTCCTCCAGCCCAAAAGATCAAGAAGACTTTGCAGCCACTCCCTTGGATACATCCACTTTCAGAGGCTATTCTTCATCTCTCTTCCAGGCTTTACCCACGTCTCCATAGGCCTCCAGGGGAAGTATCACACACTGAAGCCTCCCTTGACACTTCTGGCACACCATGCTGCTTGGCCAGAGGGGCTGAGAAGACCAAAGGGGCTCAACACCAAAGGGGCTCAACACCAAAGGGGCTCAACACCAAAGGGGCTCAACACCAAAGGGGCTCAACACCAAAGGGGCTCAACACCAAAGGCTGAGAATCATTTCTCTTGTGGTGAGTTAGGTATGAGAGTGGCCTTCTGCTGCCTCACAGCTTTACTCCTCTCAGCAATCTGTCAAAAGACAAACCTACATCCATGTGTCATCCAGATGATCAGATGCTGCTCCAGGAGCTCCATGGATCAGTAGGCTGCTCCCTCTCTCTATTCCTCTGATCCTCTTAACACCAGACCCCAGTTCAAGCTTATTGCTCTGAAAACAAATGGGGAAAAGTCACAGCTCATCCCTGCTTCATCTCTCAAGTCCCTGGAGTGACAGTGGATTCCACAGAGAGCCACAATCTCTCTTCCTCTGACAGATTCAGACAATGCAAGATCTCATCAAGTAACAGGTTTTTGGGTTGGTTTCCCCCCGCCTCTGTTATTGCCAAAGCTTTTTTTCCCTTTTCCTCCTGGCAATCCTCAAAGAGATTTTTGCCTAGTTTGACAATTGCAAACAAGGACTCTTCACCTCAGGGAATAACTTGGTCAGCATCAAAAGGAATGAGAAGACAGCTAACTGCAAATATACAGAGGCACTGGCCACTGCTGACAGCAGCTTGTGATGTTCTTTATGCTGATCTTTAATCATACTGAAGGGGGGAAAAAAATCATTGGTTTATAGATTCACACAATGGTTTGAGTTGAAAGAGACCTTAAAGATCATCTAGTTCCAACACCCTACCACAGGGACACCTTCCACTACCCCAGGTTGCTCAAAGACCTCATCTAACCTGGCCTTGAATACATCCAAGCAGGGGGCATCCCTGGGCAACCTGTTTCAGTGTCTCAAGAACTAAAGAGTGACCAAAAGAGACTAATCTAAGAGACCAAGAGTCAACAATCCACACCTCTAGTCCAGGTGAAGGCACTCGCCTTCTGCCCCAGCTGGAGAGGTGGATGGAGCAGGAGGAACGGAAATGCTCCATGTATTTACCAGGTTTTTCTACCTTGGAAAGGCTAATAAGACCTGTAGGTCATCAGCTGCTGCCAGAGCACAGAGAGATCCACCAGCTCTACATATCTCCTAGGGGTGTTTTGGCATGAGGAACAGCATGGGTGTAGGGCTGTGGAAGCACTAGGCCAGAGCAGCAGCCATCCTGAACAGAAGCCTGTCACCTCTGCTGTCATCACCTCTGTCATGGTGCTGGTCCTACTCTGGGGGACAGAGCTGGATCCAGCCACCTCCTGGGCTGACAACACCACTCCATGACCTTTCAGCTCTTTGCTTGTCGGGGTAAGGCAGTGGCATCCTCACCCGCTGCTCCAGGAATTTCCATCACTGGATACAACACAAAGAAGAACCAAATTGATTTATATCTCCTCAATCTCATCCAGATCCACTTTGGGATTGGTGGCAATGCACCAAGACAGCCTACTGATACCATGAAGGCTCTCAGACAAACCAATCCAGTCTCCACTGAGTAGGTGCGAGCACACCACAGCGCAAATGTGTTCATGAGCAAAGACAAATCCTGCTCTCAATTAACTGCAGAGCCACTGTTGCTGGCAAAACAACATCGTGCTGTCTTCTCAGAAACTCAAAGCACCCAATCAAACACAAATCTCCAACCTCACATCAGCAGCTCCAGCCAAGCTCCTGGGGTTCACAGCAGAACCTGTGGCCATCCCATTTCGCTCTCTGCGCTCTTCACTGGCCAGGGCAGAAGGCGGCGAAGTGCCTTTTGCCTTCCTTCAGGCAACTAGGTTGGATTCCAAATGCTGGGTCTTGGTAGCAGAGCTGACAAACAAAGTCCCTCTTTCTAATTTGGGTATCTCCAGGCTTTTCTTTTCTTTCTGGCATGCTGGACTCAACCCCAGAAAGCTTCTTTTCTATAGCCCACTGCACCCTGTTGCTTCCTTTCATCAATCCCACGTATTGGAACCCAGCGACTTAAAGCATAGTATTACAGCTGTGTTTTTGTTTTGTTTGTTTTATTCAGTTGTTGCTTAACACAAACCATTCTGACATTTTAAGTCATATCCCACTAAGATAAACAACTAACATATGTCATGAATTCCAGCAGAAACCATTCCCAAGTGGTGCTGCAGCCAGGTTTTAACTGAGCCTACAGAAAGGGCTCACTGGATGTTCGCAGGATGTCAGGGGTTGGAAGGGACCCAAAGAGATCATTGAGTCTGACCTTCCCCTGCCAGAGCAGGACCATGCAATCTAGCTCAGGTCACACAGAAACACATCCAGACAGGCCTTGGAAGTCTCCAGAGAAGGAGACTCCACAACCTCTCTGGGGAGCCTGTGCCAGTGCTCTGGGACCCTTACAGTCAAGAAGTTCCCCCTTTTAACAGGTGGAACCTCCTGTGCTGCAGCTTATAGCTATTGCTTGTGCTGGTTTGAGGCTAATTGGAATGTTTTAACCAAAGAATCAACCAGGTTGGAGGAGACCTCCAAGCTCATCCAGTCCAACCTAGCACCCAGCCCTGTCCAATCAACCAGACCATGGCACTAAGTGCCCCAGCCAGGCTTTGCTTCAACACCTCCAGGGAAGGTGACTGAGAGAAATTAAATCATTGGATGTGAAAAGAAAATAATGGTGATGTCTGCTTCACTCATAGGCTTTGCTTAGACATATAAAAGCAAAGACACAAAGAGAAGTCAGTCTCTGCCTGGCTATTGCCATATTAACTCTTCTGCCTAAACCTGCACATTTTCAAACTAATCATTCTGGTTCTAACATCCCCTACTGACCCTTCCTGAAGATGAGGCAGCAGTGTGCCCAGGGGGACAGGAGAGCCAGTGGCATCCTGGCCTGGCTCAGGAGCAGTGTGGGCAGCAGAACAAGGGAGGTTATTCTGCCCCTGTGCTCTGCACTGCTCAGGCCACACCTTGAGTGCTGTGTCCAGTTCTGGGCTCCTCAATTCAAGAGAGATGTTGAGGTGCTGGAAGGTGTCCAGAGAAGGGCAACAAAGCTGGGGAGGGGCCTGGAGCACAGCCCTGTGAGGAGAGGCTGAGGGAGCTGGGGGTGTGCAGCCTGCAGAAGAGGAGGCTCAGGGCAGACCTCATTGCTGTCTNATGAGCTTGGAGGTCTCTTCTGACATGCTTGATTCTATGATTCCAGCTTGCCCTGCATGTAAGAGAGATTCTGAGATAAAGGAAAGGGTGGAAAGAAGGACAGGAAAGGAGGGGTGGTTGGGAGCCTCTCCTGGGCACTCTGACTGCTAGGAGGGGTATTTCTGCATTACTTTTAACTTGTGTATTACTGTATAGAGTTGTAAATGTCTGTACTATATTGTAAATATCTGCTTGTAGATTGTGCTAAGCTGCAAACACACAAAGCTTCATTCCTTACCTTCCAGACAGCTGAATCTAGTCTGGGTGAATTCATCGTGTGTGTGGGTAACTCCCAAACCATCACAAACCCTGCTCTGCAAGATTCACCTCAAGCCATAGCCAAGCACCACATCCAAACCACCCTGAAACACACTCAGGGTGGGGGACTCCATCACCTCCCTGGGCAGCTCATTCCTGTCCCTGACCACTCTCCTAATGAAAAACTTAGTCCTAATGTTCAATGTAAACCTCCCCAGCCTCAGCTTGAGGCCATTCCCCCTTGTTCTGTCTCCAACTCCCTGTGAGCAGAGCCCAGCAGCAGCCTCTCCACAGTGTCCCTTCAGGTAGCTGCAGACAGCAATGAGGTCTCCCCTCAGCCTCCTCTGTTTCACACTAACCATCCCCAGCTCCCTCAGTCACTCATCAGACTTATTCTCCAGGCCCTTCCCCAGCTTCGTTGCCCTCTTCTGGACCTGCTCCAGCACCTCCACATCTCTATTGCATTGCAGTGCCCCAAAATTGAACACAACATTTGAGGTGTGGCCTCACCAAAGCTGAGTCCAAGGGGACAATCCCATCCCTGCTCCTGCTGGACACAGCATTTTTAACTAAAGCCAGGATGCCAATGGCCTTCTTGGCCACCTGGGCACACTGCTGGCTCATGTTCAGCCGCCTCACACACTGCTGGCTCACGTTCGGCCACCCGGGCACACTGCTGGCTCATGTTCAGCCGCCTCACACACTGCTGGCTCACGTTCGGCCACCCGGGCACACTGCTGGCTCACGTTCGGCCGCCTGGCACACTGCTGGCTCACGTTCGGCCGCCTGGCACACTGCTGGCTCATGTTCGGCCGCCTGGCACACTGCTGGCTCACGTTCGGCCACCCGGGCACACTGCTGGCTCACGTTCGGCCGCCTGGCACACTGCTGGCTCATGTTCGGCCGCCTGGCACACTGCTGGCTCATGTTCGGCCACCCGGGCACACTGCTGGCTCACGTTCGGCCGCCTGGCACACTGCTGGCTCACGTTCGGCCGCCTGGCACACTGCTGGCTCACGTTCGGCCGCCTGGGCACACTGCTGGCTCACGTTCGGCCGCCTGGGCACACTGCTGGCTCACGTTCAGCCACCTGGGCACACTGCTGGCTCACGTTCGGCTGCCTGGCACACTGCTGGCTCACGTTCGGCCGCCTGGCACACTGCTGGCTCACGTTCGGCCGCCTGGGCACACTGCTGGCTCACGTTCAGCCGCCTGGCACACTGCTGGCTCACGTTCAGCTGCCTGGGCACACTGCTGGCTCACGTTCAGCCACCCGGGCACACTGCTGGCTCACGTTCAGCTGCCTGGGCACACTGCTGGCTCACGTTCAGCTCCTATCTATTACAACCCCCAGATCCCTTCCTGCCAGGCAGCCAAGGTCAAGCCCCTGCAGCAGCTGGGCCACAGCAGAGCTCTGCCTGCCACAGCCAGTTGCTGAGTTGCTCTGTCACAGCCTTTCAGACACATTATCAGCCGGTGCCAAATCCCGCTCGCGTTAGCGGCATCCCTCACAAACCAAACCATCCCAGCATCCCAGCCTGCCTGCCTGGGGATGGAAGGGACTTCTGGAGATCATTTAGTCCAAGCAACCTGCAAAAGCAGGTTTACACACAGCAGGTGGCCTAGGATTTGGTCTGGATGGGTTTGGAATCACTCCAGAGAAGGAGACTCCACGACCTCTCTGGACAAGTTGCTGCAGTGCCCTGGCACCCTCAAGGGAAGAAATTTTTCCTCTTGGGTTGTGGTGTATTCCCCTTGCCCCTTTTACTGCTTCTAGAAACCACTGAAAAGAGTCTGGCCCCATCCTCTTGCCCCTCACCCTTTAAATATTGACTTTTACTGATCAGATCCCCTCTCAGGCTACTCTGCTCCAGGCTAAGCAGCCCCAGGGCTCTCAGCCTTTCCCCCTCACAGAGATGCTGCAGGCCCCTCAGCACCTTCACAGCTTCCACTGGACTCCCTCCAGTAGTTCCCTGTCTTTCTTAAAGCAGGGAGCCCAGAAGTGGACACAGTACTCAGGTATGGTCTCACTAGGGCAGAGTAGAATCTCCATTGACCTGCTGGCTACCCTCTTCTTCATGGACCCAATGTGACGGCCAAAAAAGCCCCAATGGAAACAAACAACTGCGCAACCTCTCTCACAGGTCTTCCACCCCAGTGGTGGTTGTCTCCAGTTCTGGGCAGCACTTCTTTAGTTCCTTCCTTATGCCTCATGTATCTGCTCTGCTCTAACCCAGCAGATCGAGGCCACAGCTGAAGACAACTCCACACTTCCCACCATCAGCACAGTAGTTCCGTGTGTGGCTCTTCAATCCCACCCTTCTTCAACCAGAGATGTGCAGAAGGCAGCCAGCCTGCAGCAGGACACTGTTCAGAGTTTCACAGTATCACCAAGGTTGGAAGAGACCTCATAGATCATCAAGTCCAACCCTTTACCACAGAGCTCAAGGCTAGACCATGGCACCAAGTGCCACGTCCAATCCTGCCTTGAACAGCTCCAGGGACGGCGACTCCACCACCTCCCTGGGCAGCCCATTCCAGTGTCCAATGACTCTCTCAGTGAAGAACTTTCTCCTCACCTCAAGCCTAAATTTCCCCTGGCACAGCTTGAGGCTGTGTCCTCTTGTTCTGGTGCTGGCTGCCTGAGAGAAGAGAGCAACCTCCTCCTGGCTACAACCACCCCTCAGGTAGTTGTAGACAGCAATAAGGTCTCCCCTGAGCCTCCTCTTCTCCAGGCTAAACAATCCCAGCTCCCTCAGCCTCTCCTCGTAGGGCTGTGCTCGAGGCCTCTCCCCAGCCTCGTTGCCCTTCTCTGGACACGTTCAAGCATCTCAATGTCCCTCTTAAACTGGGGGGCCCAGAACTGGGCACAGTACTCAAGGTGTGGCCTAACCAGTGCAGAGCACAGGGGCAGAGTGACCTCCCTGCTCCTGCTGGCCACACCATTCCTGATGCAGGCCAGGATGCCACTGGCTCTCTTGGCCACCTGGGCACACTGCTGGCTCATGTTCAGGTGGGTATCAATCAGCACCCCCAGATCCCTTTCTGTTTGGCTGCTCTCCAGCCACTCTGACCCCAGCCTGTAGCTCTGCATGGGGTTGTTGTGGCCAAAGTGCATCCCCTGGCACTTGGAGCCATTGAATGCCATCCCCTTGGACTCTGCCCATCTGTCCAGGTGGTCAAGGTCCCGCTGCAGAGCCCTTCTGCCCTCCAGCCCAGCAACATCTGCCCCCAGCTTGGCGTCATTTGCAAACTGCAAACTTCCTGGCCATTCAGGAAGGTCTGTGTCCTCAGCACCAGCTCCTCAGCTTTCCACAGAATCACAGGACATGGAAGGGACCTCCAAAGATTGTGGAGTCCAACCCCCCCTGCCAGGGCAGGATCGTCTAGGGCAGGTCACACAGGAACGCACCCAGACCTGTTTTGAAAGTCTCCAGAGAAGGAGACTCTGCAACCTCTCTGGGCAGCCCATCCCAGTGTTTTGCCACCCTCACAGTGCCAGCTTTTGTGCTGTGACCAGATGGGCTCAGAGTAGGTGCTAAGCACGCTTGTGTATGCCTGCAAAACACTCTGCGGAGGTGGCCAGAGGAGCTCAGCTGCAAATACCCCAACAAGACAGACAATGAAGCCTCTCATGCTGTGGGAATCACCAGCTACTGGTGGAGTTCAGCATTTACAAGGCTCACTGCGTGGCATCCACAGTTGAGATGCACAGAGAGTTCAGATGCAATTGCATTCCTGCCTGGCTGGAACATCTGTTCTCCTCTCATTAGCCCTGGCTGCGTTTTGTAACAGAAGAAACTATCTGAGATTCCTCAGCTTCAATATTTGACCCGAGGCGCTGTGAAAAGCCCCAGCTTTCAGAAGTGGAATTCAGACAGAATCACCAGTCACTCCTAATAACTGCTGCCTGCTTAACATGCAGCTGTAAGAGATAAAAAAACACCCTAAACCAAACCCCTGAGCCTCCAAGTTCAGCTCAAGTTCCAGCAAAGCACACACCACAGGCTAAGAGCTGAGGATCCAGCAGGACGATCTGAAGTCCACCCAGCAATGGAATCAACACAAACATCTGAAAACGCAACTGAGGTAGGATTCTGACCAGGGAATTTCTCCTCCAGACTTCTGAATGGCCTTAAAAGCTGCCAACGGTCATCCCACCACCTTGGCTGAACCAGACAGGAGGCACCAGGGAAGGACAAACATCTCCAAGCAGGTCTGCAGATGGAACAAATCAATGGCACCTCATCATGGCTTTATAAATGTTAAGGATAATGAAACATGGTCACTTGGAAGGGTTATGGAACACTGGAAGAGGCTGCCCAGAGAGGCTGTGGAGTCTCCTCCTCTGGAGAGATTCCAAACCTGCTTGGATGCCATCCTGAGCAATCTGCTTCAGCAGGGGTGCTAGAGTAGATGATCTCAAGGGGTTGCTCCAACCCCACCAAACTGAGATTCTGAGTACTCACATCACTCCTGTAGCCAGGTGGGGTTGGGCTCTTCTGCCAGGCAAGCAGCGACAGAAGAAGGGGACACAGTCTCAAGTTGTGCCAGGGGAGGTCTAGGCTGGATGTTAGGAGGAAGTTGTTGGCAGAGAGAGTGATTGGCATTGGAATGGGCTGCCCAGGGAGGGGGAACTGTTCCAGGTCACAGCATGATGATTGATGTGTCCTGATCATATGTAACCTCTGTTTGCCTCCTGTCTTTTCTACCAGCCCTTCCAGTTGTGATCACAGAATCAACCAGGTTGGAAGAGACCTCCAAG
>WAAF01000885.1:256627-281474 GCA_013400475.1 Tricholaema leucomelas
CCCCTCCCCAGCCTTGCTGCCCTTCTCTGGACACCTTCCAGCACCTCAACATCTCTCTTGAATTGAGGAGCCTAAAACTGGACACAGCACTCAAGGTGTGGCCTGAGCAGTGCAGAGCACAGGGGCAGAATAATCTCCCTTGTCCTGCTGGCCACACTGCTCCTGAGCCAGCCCAGGATGCCATTTGCTCTCCTGCCCACCTGGGCACACTGTTACTCTTCAGTTATTATCTACCAGCACCCCCAGGTCCCTCTCTGCCTGGCTGCTCTCAGCCACTCTGTCCCCAGCCTGTAGTGCTGCTTGGGGTTGTTGTGGCCAAAGTGCAGAACCTTGCACTTAGCCTTGTTAAATCTCATCCCATTGGCCTCTGCCCACCCATCCAGCCTGGCAAGGTCCCTCTGCAGGGCTCTCCTATGCTCACACCTCTGCTGCTGCGTCACACATGAGGTATATGGAGCTTCTCTCAAGTTATGTCTTGCTTGGGTATCTGCCAGACCATAGATGATAAATGATGGTCTATTTTCAGGTTACTGAGATGAGCTGGAGCCCCTCAAATCACCAGATTTGTGGCTTCCCAAGAGAGGCTACAGCAAAGCCTGTTTGTGGAGACTGCAGAGAATGTGAATTCAAAGTGACTTTGGTAGCACAAAGTTAACTCAGAGTAGTGTGAATCAAAAACAGGATGAAAATGTGTCAGGTGCCTAAAAATGCACTGCCTTAAATGCTACACCTAGAATCATGGAATGGTTTTGGTTGGAATACAGCTCCAAGATCATAGAATGGTTTAGGTTGGAAGGGACCTCAAGGATCATCCAGCTCCAACCCCCTGCCATAGGCAGGGACACCTCCCACTAGAGCAGGTTGCTCAAGGCCTCATCCAGCCTGGCCTTAAACACCTCCAGGGAGGAAGCATCCACAACCTCCCTGGGCAACCTGTGCCAGTGTCTCACCACCCTCACTGTAAAGAACTTCCTCCTAACATCCAGTCTAAATCTCCCCTCCTCCAGCTTAAACCCATTCCCCCTCGTCCTGACATTCCCAGACCTTGTCAATAGTCCCTCCCCAGCCTTCCTGTAGGCTCCCTTCAGACACTGGAAAGCCACTCTAAGGTCTCCTCGAAGCCTTCTCTTCTCCAGGCTGCAGAGCCCCAACTCTCTCAGCCTGTCCTCATAGCAGAGCTGCTGCAGCCCTCTGATCACCTTCGTGGCTCTCCTCTGGACCCGCTCCAGCAGTTCCATGTCCTTCTTGTGTTGGGGGCTCCAGAACTGCACACAGTACTCCAGGTGGGGTCTGACGAGAGCAGATCATTGAGTCCAGCACTGCATCATATCCCTCAGCTCCACATCTACCTGGCTTTAAAGCCCTCCAGAGATGGTGACTCCATCACTTCCCTGGGCAGCCTGCTCCTGGGCTTCACAACACTTTCAGAGAAGAAACTGTTCCTAATGTCGAACCTAAACCTCCTCTGAACCTAATCCCCCTTTTTCTCCTGTTTTGAGGGAAACCACAAAGAAATCCTGAAGGAAATCAGTAAGTGCAAGCACTTTTGTGGTGAGACTTTCTTTTGGGCCTGTCTCCTGTGCTCCAGCCTGCAGGAAATGTTCTGTATTTACCAAGTGCTCATCACCATGGTTGCGGAGCACAATAAGGCTCTATCGCCCTTCATCCATCTGTGTTTCTGGGAATGCCTGGGCTTTGGGGAATTGTGCAGGGCCTGACACAAAGGCACCCATTGTTCTGGAGGCAGAGGGATGAACCTGCCCTTTCCAAAGGAAAGGAAACAGGCAGGAAAAGTTGCTATTGTAATCTGGATATAATAATATTGAAAATATAGGGGGGAGGAGGGGGGAAGCCCTACTGCATCAGCAGCAGGAGTGGGGGGGAATGGCCAAGGGCTGCCCTGGGGGAAGAGGGAGAGCCAGGAACCCCTGGCATCTGCTACCTGCTAAACCACCCTAGAACTGTTACTGAGGAGGACCTGGGGGGCTGGTAAAGCTGGACATGAGCTATCAGTGTGCACTCACAGCCCAGCTGCCAGCCGTGTTCTGGGCTGATCCCCAGCAGCGTAGGCAGCAGGTCAAGGGAGGGGATTCTCCCCCCCTGCTCCACTCTGCTGAGACCTCACCTGCAGTACTGGGGCCAGCCCTGGAGTCCTCAGCACAGGAGACATGGACCTGTTGGAGCAGGGCCAGAGGAGGCTGTAGAAATGATGTGAGGGCTGGAAGCTCTCTGCTGTGAGGCCAGGCTGAGAGAGTTGGAGTTGCTCAGCCTGCAGAAGAGAAGGCTTCAGGGAGACCTTCTGGTGGCCTTTCAGTACTTGAAGAAGCCTAGAAGAAAGCTGGGGACAGACTTTTTTATCAGGGTCTGTTGTGACTGGACAAGGGGTGATGGATTTGAACTAAAAGAGGGAGATTTAGACTGGATACAAGGAAGAAATTTGTTAGAGGTGGTGAGAGATTGCCACAGGTTGCCCAGAAATGGTAGATGCCAGGGGGTAGATGCCATGGAGATGCCTGGAAACACTGCAGACCAGGTTGGATAATGCTTTGAGCAACTTGATCTAGTTGAAGATGCCCCTGCTGACAGTAGATGACCTTTAAATGTCCCTTCCAGCTCAACCCACACTGTCACACTATGATTCTAAACCATAGAATCATAGAATCAACCAGGTTGGAAGAGACCTCCAAGCTCATCCA
Source organism: Tricholaema leucomelas (assembly GCA_013400475.1). Taxonomy (NCBI): domain Eukaryota; kingdom Metazoa; phylum Chordata; class Aves; order Piciformes; family Lybiidae; genus Tricholaema lacrymosa; species Tricholaema leucomelas. The sequence continues at coordinate 259,324 of WAAF01000885.1, forward strand.
CTCCAACCTAGCACCCAGCCCTGTCCAGTCAACCCGATCATGGCACTAAGTGCCCCAGCCAGGCTTTGCTTGAACACCTCCAGGCACAGTGACTCCACCACCTCCCTGGGCAGCCCATTCCAATGCCAATCAGTCTCTCTGTGAAGAACTTCCTCCTAACATCCAGCCTATACTTCTTCCCCCAGCACACCACCTTACACCCATCCCAGACCCTCCACAGAACGCAGCCAACAATGAGAAGGACCAGATCCACCTAGCTGGCACATCCTTTCCAAAGCTCTAGGTAGAAGTGGAGATCAAGGCAAGCTTCTGCTCTCCCTGAATTTCAACAAAAGCCCTCTGCAGAGCTCAAACCTTTAAGCCCTCCTCAAGGACTTTCCTTGGCAGCGAGGACTGCCAAAATAGTAGGAACCGAACTGCTGTCAGCTTAAGGCCAGCCACCTGCTCAGCCTCTTCCAGCTGCCCTGCTCCCACTCACAGCACGGGTAACAATCACTTGTGTTTCTCACCAGGCTCAGTATGAAATAATCTTGGAAAGGAGAACAGACAAGAAAAGAGAAAACAACATTTAAAAAAAAAAAACCACCCACCCAAAACTAAAACCCCAAAACCAACCTCAACCCAAAAAGCAAAACACCAAACAAAGTAGGAAAGCAGCCCAGCAGGGATCTAACTGGGAACAGAGATGAAAGCAAGGAGAAAAAGAAGCTGGGCTGGGTTGTTTGGGTTTCCCCAGCCCCATGGTTTTTAACCAGTCCTATTGACATCTGCTGGGTGAATGCTCCCTCTCCTTATCTACAACCTCAAGCCCACGGATTTGTCTCTGTACTTACAACCATGCTACTCCCATCTTTTGGCTTTCTTAGCCAAGAGCCAGCAGCAGGGTTTTTTTTTTCCACTGGGGCTCTGGGAATAGAGATCTAACATTTTGTACACAGTTCATTTAAAAGTGGACTAATTTAACGTTGGGGATGGTTCCTTTTAGCACAACTGTTGGTAATTACCAGCTCCGGAATGATTTGTTAATCTGGGAGCAAGAGAGGTTCCACAGCAGCATAAATACACCAGGAGAAGGAGGAAGGAAAGGGAGGGGGAAGACAAATAAAAGATATTGGAAAGGGTCAAATTTTGGTGAACTAAAAGCAAATGATGAGGCAGGTGGAGTTGGGAAGACAGAGTGGGAAGAACATTGTCCAATGGGGCTGTAAAGGGATCTTTAAAGCTGTGTAAATGTTGGGCTTGGTGGCACGGGCAGGAAGTTGCCTTGAAAGATGATCTGTGCTCCTCAGGACTGGGACATCAGGTGCCCATTAAAGCCATCTGCCCAGGGCAGGGTGACCATGCCAGAGCAAGGCAGAAGAGCCTGTGAGCAGAGCACGGAGCTGGGCAAGAGGCCTCAGGCTGGGACATGACCTCGGCTTGTTTAATTGGTTGCAGGGCACTGTGAGTGGAGGGACACAAGCAAACATTAAGCAAACACAAGCATAAAACATGACAAGTGGAGGATGTTGGAATCCTCAAAAGGGGAGCCCTGGAAATCCTGAAGGAGTGGTTGGGAGGGGCAGGATCCAATCAGCAGCTTTGTGCTGGCACACATCAATTTTCTGGGGTGTTTTCAGAGAGCAACAAAGAGGCAACAGAGCAGCTTCAGCTCCCACATCCACAGCTCTAGAGGGACAGGGATCTGCTGCAAAGGGTCCAGCAGAGGGCTAGGAGGATGATGAAGGCACTGGAGCACTGCCTGATGAGGAGAGGCTGAGGCACCTGGGGCTGTTTAGTCTGGAGAAGAGAAGACTGAGAGGGGATTGAATCAATGTTTATAACTATCTGAGGGCTGCGGGTCAGGAGGGGGGGACAGGTTCTGCTCACTGCTCCCTGGGATAGGACAAGCAGCAATGGATGGAAGCTGCAGCACAGGAGGTTCCAGCTCAACACAAGGGGGAACTTCTTGACTGTAAGGATCCCAGAGCACTGGCACAGGCTGCCCAGAGAGGTTGTGGAGTCTCCTTCTCTGAAGGCTTTCTAGGCCTGTCTGGATGTGTTGCTGTGTGAGCTGAGCTAGATTGTCTGGTCCTGCTGTGGCAGGGGGGTTGGACTGGATGATCTCTTTGGGTCCCTTCCAACCTCTAACATCCTGTGAGCCTGTAATGGTCTGGGGTAGAAGTGACTTCCAATGGCCATCTAGTCCAAACCCCTCTGCAGTAAGGCCCTCAGCTAGATCAGGTTGCCCAGAGCTCTGGCCACAGCCATAACCATCACTAGCTTCTCACCCCAGAGAATCATAGAATCAAATCACAGAATCAACCTGGTTGGAAGAGACCTCCAAGCTCATCCAGTCCAACCTAGCACCCAGCCCTATCCAGTCAACCAGACCATGGCACTAAGTGCCCCAGCCAGGCTTTGCTTAAACACCTCCAGGGACGGTGACTCCACCACCTCCCTGGGCAGCCCATTCCAATGCCAATCACTCTCTCTGCCAACAACTTCCTCCTAACATCCAGCCTAGACCTCCCCTGGCACAGCTTGAGACTGTGTCCTCTGTTCTCTTCTGTCCTCTGTGTTCTGTTGCCTGGGAGAAGAGACCAACCCCACCTGGCTACAACCTCCCTTCAGGTAGCTGTAGAGAGCAATGAGAGGTCACCCCTGACTAGTTCTGACCTGTCCCAAACCCACCTTTTTTTGTCAGAGGACCTGAAAGTGAATTTTCCTCTAAGAAAAGCCTTCTAGGAAGGGAACTCTGTTCTCCCTGCCACATAAATCATCAAAGCCAGGCTGCTGTGGGCACCACAGTGAGCAGGACTCCCAACGGCCACAGAAAGGGACCACAGCTTCCACACTTGGATCGCTTTGGTCTCTCCCTGCGTGCACAGAAAGGACTTGAAAGTTCATCAAATTAATTCCAGACAAATATTAGCGAGGCCTCAAGTGGAAAGCACATCTCCTTCCCTCTGGGAATTTATAGTCCAGCCACTTTTATCTTCTGGAGGCACTTTGGAGATCAAAGATTTGATCGACTCTCCTTTTGCAGGAGCGATGAGGAGAACGGTGTTATCAGTGCCCCTGACACCAGTTTATTTGTTGGCTTTTCTTTCTTTCTTTCTTCTTTCTCCTTTTTCATCATTCATTGTCCCTCTCTAAAAAAAAAAAAAAACAGAGAGATTCCTTCACGTAGCTCTAAACCAAACAGCACCAAGTGACACCAGAAAGCTGCTCTGTTTATTGACGGGGTTTTAGGGTTGTTATAAGGTCAGGCCCTGCCCTGAGAGTTTGCTCTGGTTAAATACTGCTCTGCCCAATAAAATGGAGATGGGCAAGCACTAAGTCACTGCTGGCCAACACAACCTGCCCTGTTGATGTCACCAGGAACATGACCTGTTGACCTCATGCCCATCAGCCCTATGGGGTCAAACCCCCTCCCTTACAAAAGGACAAATAAGCAGTGGATGTGTGCAGTGTTTCTGGAGGAACTCAGCTCTGATGCATTCCAGGAACATGAAGGAAATCCTGGAAACAGGGAAATGCTACGGAGCACAACGTGTTTGTCACAAGGATGAGGGAAAAGCCCTTGGTACTTCATCGACTTTCAGCATCTTATTTCTCACAGAGCCACAAAATGGTGTAAAGTGGAAGGGATCTTTTAAAAGTCACCTAGTCCGACTCCCCTACAGTCAGCAGGGACATCCTCAACCAGATCAGGCTGCTCAGAGTCCTGTGCAACCTGACCTGGAATGTTTTCAGGGATGAGGCATCTACCACCTCCCTGGGTAAGCTGGGACAGTGTCTCACCACTCTCAAGGGTCAAGATTGTCCTCTTTCTACGTACTCGAAATCTCCTCTTTTAGTCCAAAACCATCACCCCCCCGTCCTGTCACACCAGGCCCTGATAAAAAGTCTGTCCCCACCTTTCTTCTCAGCTCCTTTAAGAATTGGAAGGCCACAAGAAGGTCTCCCCATGCAGCTATTCTCTGCACATCTGGCAGCAGAGAGGCAGCTCTTCAGCAGCCCAACAGCCCATGCTAATTCCTCCAACATCTGCCTGCAGCACTCCGCTCGCACCGCGCACAGTGGAAACTTGCTACTTATACAAGTGCCTTGTGGAGGCACTGGAACACATTTCCAGGAGTCAGTGCAAAGGGACTTAGATCCTGCCTGAGCCATCTGAGCTTCAGAGCAGCACTGGCTCTGAAGATGATGGACCACATTTAGCTGGAACCACTCAGGGAGTCTGTACCAAATGCATCACACTTGTCAGCGTTTCGGAGAGGAGGAATGTGGGGAACTTCATGAAGCTCTTTCTTGGAGCAGAGCCACAGGGAAACGTTATTCCACTGTGAGACTGAGAAGGCTTCAGGGGAGATAGGAAACTCACAGAGCTGGAGAGGAAAATGAATGACAGCCTGAGTCAGAACTGCGGCTTAGCAGGCACCAAGCCACGCACAGACCACTGCCTCGTCGTTTCTTTCCCTTCTTTCTCTGGCATCCAGTCACAGAATCATGGAATGGCCTAGGTTGGAAGTGCCCTCCAAAGGTCATCCAGTCCAAGCCCCTCTGCAGTCTATTGAGGTGAAAGCTTCTTGGACCCTACTAAGGGATCAGCCAGTGGTACAAATCCTGAAACAAGAGGGATTGTCTTCCTTCCCCTGAAAAAGAAAGTGCTCCTTCAGCAGGTCCAGAGAAGGAGGCAACAGCTCTGGTAATACTCCTCCAGAATATTTAGACAACTTGACAGCTCTGGATAAATGTCCTGGAGGTAAAACCCATACTGTACTACTCAAAACTTCTCATGTGCCTTGCCAGAGTGGGTTTTCCACACACAGAATGCTCTGGGTTGGAAGTGCCCTCCAAAGGTCATCTAATCCAACCCCTCTGCACTCAGCAGGGGCATCCTCAACTAGATCAGGTTGCCCAGAGCCCTGTCAAGCCTTACCTTGAGTATCTCCAGGGATGGGGCCTCAACCAGCTCTCTGGTCAACCTGTTGTAGCATTCCACCACTCTCATGGTAAAGAACTTGTTCCTAACATCCAATCTGAATCCACTCTTCTCTAGTTTTAAGTTACTCATCCTATCACTGCAGGCCTTTTTCACAGTATCACCAAGGTTGGAAGAGACCTCATAGATCAAGTCCAACCTGTTACCACAGAGCTCAAGGCTAGACCATGGCAGCAAGTGCCACGTCCAATCCTGCCTTGAACAGCTCCAGGGACGGCGACTCCACCACCTCCCTGGGCAGCCCATTCCAGTAGCCAATGACTCTCTCAGTGAAGAACTTTCTCCTCACCTCGAGCCTAAATTTCCCCTGGCACAGCCTGAGGCTGTGTCCTCTTGTTCTGGTGCTGGCTGCCTGAGAGAAGAGAGCAACCTCCTCCTGGCTACAGCCACCCCTCAGGTAGTTGTAGCCAGCAATAAGGTCTGCCCTGAGCCTCCTCTTCTCCAGGCTAAACAATCCCAGCTCCCTCAGCCTCTCCTCGTAGGGCTGTGCTCGAGGCCTCTCATCCTTCTTGCAGGCCTCCTTCAGGTACTGGCAGGCTGCTATTAGGTCTGCCTGGAGCCTTCTCTTCTCCAGGCTGAACATCCCCAGCTCCCTCAGCCTGCTCTATGTAGCAGAGTTGCTCCAACCCTCTGACCATGCTCCTCTCCATATAAAAAATAGAGCTGTGCTCTTCTGCTGTAAAAAAGCAGGGGAGCTCTTCGAGGAGTTTGACAAAGAGACAGTTCTCACATCCCAGCATAGCTGGACAATCATGGAAAGACAACACTGGAAATGAAACTCCTGAGCCTGAAATCAGGCTGCTGCTGGAGGGGCAGCAGTGAGGGACACCGCAGGACTCACCGTCTGGCCCTTCGCTGCCTTTACTCCTCTTATTGCGCCGGACCCTTCTGCCTTCTTCTCCAACGTGCAGCTTGTCTTCAGGGTGGAAGAAGTTCAGCAAGGCCAGCTGGAAGAAGGAGGACAAGGTTAAGCATCTTTGGCAAGGGTGGCGTAGCCTGACCACCAAATCCTCTCCGTCAGGGATAGCTCTGCTGGGCCAAGGAGGAGAGCCCAGAGAGATGCGCGGCTCACCCCAAGGGGAACTTTGAGGAGCTGGTCCCCTTGGAAGCAGTCCAGGACTTTGGAAAACTCAGCCTGAAGGGTTTGGCCAGGCAACAGCATCTGCTGAGACGTGGAAGGCTGCAGGGACAGGGATGCAGGAGGTATCAGGGGACATCTGTAGCTGGAAATAAAAGCCCTGAACACCACAGTGATCATTTCTAATTCTCTACAAGACTTGCTCAATCCTGGAGCTCTTTCACCACCATTACTCACTGCCAGTAAGTTCTTCCTCTCTCAAGCTCCCTCCTGCAAGCCTCATTAGCTACTGAGATTCAAAGGTCTTCAGGGACCTTTAAACCCAATTCAGCACACCACAGAAATTAACACTTTAAACCTAGAGCAAGCACATCTTTAGAACATGATCCTTGCCAAGAGGCAAAACATTTTATGTAGCGACCTCTTGTTCACGACAAAAAAAAGTTGTTGCTGCATTAAAAGCTCTTTGGCAGTTATTAAACCAATTTCCCTGCCCTGAAATTGGAATTTCAGCTCAGTAAACTTCACCAGCTAGCCCAGGACACGGCAGCTCAGCATCAGAAGCATTTTCTCCACCTATTTCCAGTTCCTAACCCAAGCAATTTCACAAGAGATTAATTAGGACCCAACCACCTTTTGCACTGGCCTCCAGCCAGGGCTGCTCTGACCAGGATGGGGTTTTCCTTTCACTGAAGAAACCCCTCCACAGTTACTCAAGTGGTAAATAGACACACAGGGCAAACACAGCCCGAAACAAGACCTCAGAGGCTTCAACAAAGCAGCGCTGAAAGTTCTCCAGTGCATTGCTGCGCTGAGAACAAAACCTGTGACCTCAAAAGCGGCTCTGAAACAGCAGAGGAGAACGAAGTGCTGTGAATTGCTCGTTGAAAGAGAGGCTCCTTAAGGTAGGGGACCAGAAAAGTCCCTCTCAAAAGCGATGATCACCGAAGATCTCTTTGCCTTTGACATGCCCCCAGGCTCTCGGCTCCCCTTGCCCACCCGCTGGGGCGCAGGGGGTGCACCCCTCTGATTCCTGCAGGGATGCAGGAATCTTCCAGGCACACACTCTTAGAATTGGTTTGGCTGCAAGAAAAGACCTTTAAGATGAGGAAGTCCAACCATTAGCCCAGCACAGCCAAGCCACCGCTAAACCATGGGATGACAGCATCCCAGCACGGTGGGGGTTGGAAGTGACCTCTGGGGATCATCTAATCTGACCCCCTCTGCTAATGCAGGGTCACCCACAGCAGGTTGCCCAGGATCAGAGTGTCCAGGTGGGCTTGGAATCTCTCCAGAGAAAGACTCCACAACCTCTCTGGGCAACCTGCTCCAGAGCTTCTGCACCCTCACAGGGAAGTTCTTTCATATGTTTAGATGGAACCTCCTGGGTTCCAGTTTGTGCCTGCTGCCCCTTGCCCTGTCACTTAGCACCACTGGCAAGAGTCTGGTCCCATCTGATCACTCTCTTCCCTTCAGCTATCGACCAGCATTGGCCAGATCCACTCTCAGTCTTCTCTTCTCCAAACTAAACAGTCCCAGCTCTAGGCCCTTCATAGAATCAACCAGGTTGGAAGAGACCTCCAAGATCATCCAGTCCAACTTAGCACCCATCTATAGAAAGGGGATTAAAGGTGCAGAGAGACATTGCCCATGAGGTCTTTCAGAGGTCTGGGTTAGAAGGGACCTCCAAAGGTCATTTAGTCCAACTTCCCTGCAGTCAGCAGGGACATCCTCAACTGGATCAGGCTGCCCAAAGCCTCATCCAGCCTGACCTTGCATAAGTCCAGGGATGGGACCTCAGTCACCTCCCTGGGTAACTTGTTGCCATGACCTTTCATTCTATGACTGGGGTTCAACACCCACTGCCATACAGTGCTCCTGCCAATCATTCCTTAATGGAGCCAGTCCAGAGGAGGCCACAAAGATGATCAGGCACCTGGAGCACCTCTCCTGTGAGGACAGGCTGAGAGAATTGGGGCTCTGCTTCCTCCTCACAGAGCTGCTCCAGACCCCTCACAGCAACTTTGTAGCTTCTGTGGGACTTTCTCCACCACTTTCCTGCCCTTCTTGAACTGTGGAGCCCAGAACTGGACCCAGAGCACCAGAGGTGTCCTCACTAGGGCAGAGTAGAGGGGTAGGAGAACCTCCCTTGACCTGCTGGCCACACTCCTCTTAATGCATCCTGGGAGCCCACCAGCCTTCTTTGCCATGAGGGCACATTGCTGCCTCCCATGTCAACAAAGGCCAAATTTCTCTTGGATGACTCAAGGGCTCCGTTGTTCCAGGGGCCACAGCTGTGGGGGAGGTTGGGGGGTGCTGGGCCACAGGGTCAGCCCATGAAGAGCTGAGTTGTGCATCCAGGGACTGAGGGCTTGCACAGCTGTGCTGGTCAGAAGAGCAAGTTACTCTTTTTTCCATTCACCAAGCCCTGAACTATGATTAAACAGATTCACTTGCAGCTCTTGGACCCCACAGCTTTCGCTCTGGACACAAGGGTCCATGCTGTTGTGCCTCAAATTGAACTCCTCTGCTCCCTGTTATTTGCTGTGGTCATGAGGAGGGGAAAGCAGAACGAGCAGATGTTTGCCACCCATCTAGCAAACAAGATGCAGGCAGCCAGGCAGATGCAGAAGGAAAAATAACCTTCAGGGAAATGCTGCTGGCTGGACGCTGGCACAGCTTTTCTGCAGGGGAAAAAGTCTCTGGGGGCAACACTCCACCTGCCTGAACAGCACAGAGCAGCAAGGCTGGCTTCAGAGGCTGCCTGCTTACATGGGAGGGGGGAAAATAGTCTCTGGGGGCAACACTCCTCCTGTCTGAAAAGCAGAGAGCAGCAAGGATGGCTTCAGTGGCTGCCTGCTTACATGGGGGGCAATAATCTCTGGGGGCAACACTCCACCTGCCTGAAAAGCACAGAGCAGAAAGGATGGCTTCAGTGGCTGCTTGCTTACATTGGAGAGTGGACAATGACTTTGATCAACCCACTGTAGCCATTCTCCCACAGCTGAACACTTTCCATCACTTTAAAACTTACACTGAAACAGTTTGGACTGTGGTACCCTTCTAGGAAGGTCTAAAATGCATCACTGCTCTGCTCCAGAGCCGCACAGAAACTCCTCATCCTCAAAAGCATGGAAAATTGATGCTCTCAGCCCTTGCAATTGCAGGGCAGAAGCAGCTCTGAGGAGGCCCAGCAAGCACCACAAAACAAGTCCTATTTTTGCTGAAGAGGATGCAACAGGGACAGATAAGTCAGTTCTGAGGAGGCCCAGCAAGCACCACAAAACAAGTCCTATTTTTGCTGAAGAGGATGCAACAGGGACAGAGAAGTTGGGAACAATCTCTGTTTCCCTCCTCCCCTAACCTAAAGCCTTCCAAGTGCCTTAATTTTAGCAACACCACGTAAGCCCATCCTGACTTTCTTCATGGAGAAAGCCACTCTAGGATGCAGAAAGGTCAAAAACCACAAGAGGACAAATCCCAGGGGAAGCCTCAGCTGAAAATAACCCACGAAACAATAGCACCAGCAAGGCTGGCCAGAAGGAATCCGTTCTACCTTGGTTTCTCTCAGCAAAAGAAAACACAGAGGCACAAACACAAAGCTCCCCTCTGCAGCCACACGCAGAAGAACACTGCTCTGGGGATGTCAAGGGAGCACAGAGGGAACCACCAACCCAGCACAGCCTGCAGTCGTGCAGAGACTCAGCTCCTCGGTAGGGAGGGAGCCTCCACATGCTACAGGAGTGGGACTAAAAAGATGTGTCTGTGCATGCAACATGGAAACCCAGCATGGCAGGGCTTGGAAAGGACCTCTGCAGGTCAGCTAAGTCCAGCCCCCAGGCTGGAGCACCTCTGCTGTGAGGAGAGACTGAGGGAGATGGGGCTGCTCAGCCTGGAGAGGAGAAGGCTCCCAGGAGAGGACCCTTTCTCTATCCTAGAAGCCTCATGACCCATCTTGTTCCCCAGTATGTGGTGTTTTCAGCCCAGCTTGGCTGCATGAATCCATTCCAGGGTCTGGAGGAGGTTACACACCATCCCTCTGCAACCCCCTCCACCAGCTTTTATCTGGTGTTAAAGCTCAACTTTCCTCTTCAAGACTGCCAATCCCCCTCTGCACTCAGCAGTGGCATCTTTAACTAGAGCAGGTTACTCAAGAGCCCTGCTGAGCCTCACCTTGAATATGTCAAGGTATGGAGCCCCAACCACCTCCCTGGGCAACCTGTTCCAAGTGCTCCACCACCCTCATGGCACACAACTTGTTCCTAGCATCCAAAGAGAAGTGGCCCATGTAATGCCACGGACTAGTGGCACTGCACTAGCTACTTCCAGCAGAGAGAACTGCCCACCTCAGCAAATCTACAGCCCTCAACAGGCCACCATTGCTTTTAAAGAAGCAGATTTGAGATGCTTTCTATCTGCTGAGCATTTCTGCCCTTGGCTGGAGAAGCCTTTCCAAAGAGGACTGCGCAATTCTCCTCTTCAGAAGGCCAATCTGAGTCACCCTCCTGGGTCTTCTAGGCACTGTGGTAACAGAAGTCCATTAGAGAACAATAGAAGAGGAGGGAGCACATTTTCCTAAGCTTTTATTGGTAGTTTAACTTCATCACCCAGGGAAGCCACTGATGGTTTCAGCACAGAGCACTAAACATTAGTGTCCTGTAACTCTAACATCCAGTTATTGGTTCAAGCCTTGCTGCAGAGTGAGGAACACAGGGAATTAGAGAATCACAGAATCCCTTTGGTTGGAAGACACTTCTAAGGTCATCAAGTTCAACTGTTAACCCAGCACTGCCAGGCCACCACTAAACCATGTCCCTCAGCACCACAGCTACAAATTGGATGTGAGGATCAAGCTCTGCACTATGAGGGTGGTGGAACACTGCAACAGGTTGCCTAGTTGAGGGCCCATCCCTGGAGACATTCAAAGTGATGCTTGACAAGGCTCTGAGCAACCTGCTCTAGTTGAGGATGCCTCTGATGAGTGCAGAGGGGGTTGGACTGGATGACCTTGGGAGCTCCCTTCCAACCCAGACCATTCTGTGACTGCCAGCACTGCAGGCAGTGCATGCACTAAGCACAGCACAGAGCAAGAGCTGAGGTTTCCCATTGCTTACACCTGTGAAGAGGAAGCTTAAAACCACAACCCAGATGTGAGGTAGAACGAGGTCAAAAGCAGGTTTAACATCATCCATGAAGACACCTGCAGTCAAGTTTTTAATGGGAGGAAGAGATTCCTGCTGCAGGCTTCCCAGTTGAGGCAGAGCAGAGCTGCAGGACCCCAGCACCTTGCTGGGAACACAGCAGTTAAAACTGTTGGGAAGTATCAATGTCAGGGCAAGGTAAGGAACTTAAATCAGTTCCTTTTGCCTCCCAAGGAGATCACATTTAAGCTGTGAACCAGCTCCAGACAGAGATCTGCTGTCTATTAGCATGGATCCTCAGGTTTTCACATTTTAATTAGCCTTCACAGCCTTTTTCAGCCCCATTTTCAGCCAGCTGGGCCATGCCCCCCCCCCATATGGAGGTCATGGCTCCTCTTCCTGCATGCCCACAGCAGTTCTTCACTGAGCATGAGCTAAGCAGTTCTGCACAAAGAGAAAACACTGTGCAGGCTTGCTGCAGGGGGAAACTCCTCTACGCTGAAGGGACTCACTGCTAGCCACGTTCCTTCCTTTTGCCTCTTTCTCCCTCTCTACCTTTCCTCATGCTTTCTCCTGGCCTGGATCTTCTCTCCAGTAGCACCAGGACAGCCTAAAGTCAACAGCATAACTATACTTAAAAAACCCAAACTAACTCCTGCCATCAGGTGCTGCTTCAGCAAGGAGCTTCAGGGCTCTGTTCCTCCACCTGGAGCACCTCCTGTGGCTATAAGGAACTGGGTTCCATTTGGCATGTCAAAGTTTGCCTTCAACCATCCTTGGGTCTCCTCCTCTGGACAAAGTTCCCTTCCATTGTGTCTGAAAATGGTTTGAAGACTAACTGCCATGCTCTGTTCTGCATGGCACTGACCTCACCCTGCCTCCAGAACCAGCATAACACCAACCACAATGAGACAAAGAGATCCTTCTCAGAAGAAGCCACCAGGTCACCCTCCACTGAGTGTGCTTCTCTGCAGTGAATCACAGAACGGTCTGGGCTGGAAGGGATCTCTAAAGGTCATCCAGACCAACCCTCTCTGCAGTCAGCAGAGGCATCCTCACTAGAGCAGGTTGCTCTAGTCAAGCCTGACCTTGGAGATCTCCAAGGATGGGGCTTCAACCACCTCCCTGGGCAATCTGTTGAAGTGTTCCACTACCCTCATGGTGCAGAACAGGTTCCTAACATCCAACCTAAATCTGCTCTGCCATAGTTTGAAGCCCCTACCCTTCATCCTATCTCCACAAACCTTCCTCCCAATGCCTTCAACTTTCAGATGTTTCCTGTGAGAGAGCAGCACTCAAGTCCCAACGTCTGAGATAGCTGAGAACAGCTTCTTGAATGGTCATCTCCATTTTGAAGCCCACCTTCAAAGCAGAGACACACTCAAGGTGATGAATCACACAATCATAGCATGGAAGGGATTGGAAGAGACCTCTGGAGATCACCCAGTCCAACTCCCCTGCTCAAGCAGGGTCACCCACAGCAGGTTGCTCAAGGTTGCATTCAGGCAGGTTTGGAATCTCTCCAGAGAAGGAGACTCCACAACTTCCCTGGGCAGCCTGCTCCAGGGCTTCAGCACCCTCACACCAAGGAAGGAAAGCCACTTCTTCAGGCCAGCAGAAGAGACACAACCAGATCCTGTTCCAGAGGTTTCCATGGAGAATGCAGCTGCAGCACCTGAATTGAGGACATTTTTCAGACCTCTTTTGAACTGCTACAGAAACTCACAGCTTAGAGCAAAGAACATGTCTGGATTCACTCACTGAGATGATTCTCCCAGCAGAAAGTCACAGGAGAGCATCTGTCAGACGTTGGAACTGAAGAACTTAACTCTGCCCTTGCTGTGAGGTCTTTTCTTTGGAAACCTCAAAAAAAGTCTTCATGATTTGGAAATCTTTTTGCTATAAACCATTCAGACAGAAGTGTTACAACCCTTTTTCCCTTGCTCCACAACAGAACAAAGTTGAAGTGCATCCTTCCTTTCAGCACAAGGGCTTGAAAATCCTCTGGTCTAAAGCTGGATGCTGAAAACGGCCTTCAGCTATGATTAATTCTTAGGATGTTTTACTGGACAGAGGGAAGCAGAAGGGAAGGGAGGGAAGCAGAAGGGAAGGGAGGGAAGCAGAAGGGAAGGGAGGGAAGCAGAAGGGAAGGGAGGGAAGCAGAAGGGTAGGGAGGGAAGCAGAAGGGAAGGGAGGGAAGCAGAAGGGAAGGGAGGGAAGCAGAAGGGAAGGGAGGGAAGCAGAAGGGAAGGGAGGGAAGCAGAAGGGTCCAAATCAAAAGCATTACTATAAAAAAACAAACCAGTCACAACCTCACAGAACGGTGGGGATTGGAAAGGAGCCTCTGGAGAACACCTAATTTGACCCCTTAGCTAAAGCAGCAGGTTGCTCAGGGTCACAATGTCCAGGTGGGTCTAGAATCTCTCCAGAGAAGGAGACTCCACAACCTCCCTGAGCAGCCTCCTCCAGGTCTCCAGCACACTCACAGCAAACAAGTTTTTCCTCCTGTTCAGATGGAACCTTCTGGGTTCCAGGTTGTGCCTGTTGTCCCCTGTCCTGTCACTGGGCATCATTAGAAAGAGACTGGCCCCATCCTCTTGCCCCCAACCCTTCAGCTCTTGCTTAGCATTCACAGGATCAGCCAGGCTGGAAAAGACCTCTGTGGTCATTGAGTCCAACCTCTCACCTCAACCTTCTAATTAACTAACCCATGGTGCTAAGTGCCTCGTCCAGCCTCCACTGATCAGATCCCCTCTCAGGCTGCTCTTCTCCAGCCTAAACAGCCCCAGGGCTCTCAACCTTTCCTTATCACAGAGATGCTTCAGTTCCCTCAGTATCTTTGTAGCTTCTGCTGGACTCTCTCCAGTAGTTCCTTATCTCTTAAAATAGAACAGAATCAATCAGGTTGGAAGAGACCTCCAAGCTCATCCAGTCCAACCTAGCACCCAGCCCTAGACAATCAACCAGACCATGGCACTAAGTGCCCCAGACAGGCTTGGCTTCAACACCTCCAGGGACAGTGACTCCACCACCTCCCTGGGCAGCCCATTCCAATGCCAATCACTCTCTCTGCCAACAACTTCCTCCTAACATCCAGCCTAGACCTCCCCTGCCACAACTTCACACTGTGTCCCCTTCTTCTGTTGCTGCTTGCCTGGCAGAAGAGCTCAACCCCACCTGGCTACAACCTCCCTTCAGGTAGTTGTAGACAGCAATGAGGTCTGCCCTGAGCCTCCTCTTCTCCAGGCTGCCCTCTTCTACTGGGGAGCCCAGAATTGGACTCAGTATTCAGATGTGGCCTCACTAGGGCAGATTACTGGAGGAGGAGGAGAAGAACCTTCCTCAACTTGCTGCCCACACTTTTCTTAATGCACCCCTGGAGACCATTGCCCTTCTTAGCCAAAGAATGGTAAGGCCAATGTAAAGGTAGCAGCCATGAAATAACACATCCAAAAATGAAACAAAATCCACTCCAGCATAGAATCATGGAATTGTGCTGGTTGGAAAAGACCTCTAAGTCCATCTAGTCCAACCATAGACCTAACACCACCATGGCCATATCCAACTATGCAGAAATAATCTCCCCATCAGACCACTTAATGTACATTTCATCATTCCTATGCTTCTATCCTTAAAGGAAGAACCTGAATCTCCCTAATTAATTACTTGCCCACTTTTTTCCTTTCATGCAAATGGAACAACCCTCATCAGAGGGGTTGGACACCAACACCACAGCATATTGGGACCTTCTGAGCCAGCACATCAAGTGCCCAAGGAGGTGGAGTCACCATCCCTGGGGGTGCTCAAGAAAAGCCTGGCTGGGGCACTTAATGCCATGGTCTGGTTGACTGGATAGGGCTGGGTGCTAGGTTGGAGTGGATGAGCTTGGAGGTCTCTTCCAACCTGGTTGATTCTATGAAGTGCAAGCAGCACACCAAATCCAGCTTTGGCCATGAAGGGCTTTTATCAAGATGCCTACACAGACAGTGAAGGTTTTCATGCAGAGCACTGTGGTAGGAGATGGTAGCTGCCAGTTTAATCCCATACAAAAAAAAAACCTAATCCAGCCAAATAAATTATGCTTTGCAGCCTAATTAACCAGATCCACTGCAATTAATGTCAAAAGGGACCATGACCTCATACAAACAGGATTAAAAGCTCTTAAAAGGCTCATTTGGTTGCAGGGCACAGTGATGCAAACAAGTCACTGCATGGCAGAGCCAGGCGTGGTGCCCCAGCACTGCCAGCAGTGCTCCCTCTGCACTGCCCAACATTGGATCCCAGTAAGGGAAGTGCTGCAAACTGGGACTCAGTGGAAGCAATGAGGCACATCATGGAAAGAGGGCAAAGACAGAATGCACCCTTTAAGCTTCCAGAAAGCAGGAGGCACCGAGGTTTTGCTCAGCACATGGCACTTGGGAAGCCAAGTTACAGAATCCCAGCATAGTAGGGGTTCAGAGGGACCTCTGGGATCATCTAGTCCAGGTTGCTCAAGATCCTGTCCAGACAGGTTTATAATAGAATAGAATCAACTAGGTTGGAAGAGACCTCCAAGATCATCCAGTCCAACCTATCACCCAGCCCTATCCAGTCAACCAGACCATGGCACTAAGTTTAGTACCCTTCCAGAGAAGGAGACTCCACAGCCTCTCTGGGCAGCCTGCTCCACAACTCCAGCAACCTCAGAAGCAAGAATATTTTTTCCCTCTTCAAGATGGAGCCTCCTGGGTTCCAGTTTCTGCCTGCTGCCTCTCATCCTGTCACTGGGCACCACTTAAAAGAGTCTGGTCCCATCCTCTTGCCCCCTGCCCTTTAGATACTGAGCAGCATTGAGAAGATCCCCAGCCAGTCGTCTTCTTTACTGAGAGGCTGCCTCCAGATAAAAACAGCCTCTTACCAAACACTGAAATGCTGCTGCTGTTTGGCTCCTCCCTGCCTTGACCTCTCCTCACTGTGTCAGTTCAGCCTTGGAGCTGTGACCTCTGGAAGTGAAGTCATCAGGAGCATGCTCCCACCACCTCAGCACCCACCCTAACCACCAGCACAAGGGCATCAAACCACCCAGAGCACTCCACTAAGGGCTCCTTGCAGAAGCAAACCCTACGGCAGCCTGACTGCATCTGTTGGCTGTGCCATCTCCTTGTCCTGCACAGCCTGAGGCTCTGGCACAGGTTGCCCAGGGAGGTTGTGGATGCCCCCTCCCTGAAGGTATTTAAGGCTAGGTTGGAGGAGGCCTTGAGCAGCCTGGTCTAGCAGGAGGTGTCTCTGCCCATGGCAGGGGGATTGGAACTAGATGATTCAGAACAAGAGGACACAGCCTCAACCCGTGCCAAGGCAGGTGTAGGCTGGACACAGGAAGAAACTCTTCATGGAAAGGGTGACTGGCACTGGGATGGGCTGCCCAGGATGGTGGTGGGGTCCCCATCCACTCTGCCCTGGTGAGACCTCATCTTGAACACTGTGTTCAGTTTTGGGCTCCCCAGTTGAAGAGGGACAGGGATCTGCTAGAGAGGGTCCAGTGGAGGGCTATGAGGATGATAGGGGACTGGAGGGCATGGCTGATGAGGAGAGGCTGAGGGACCTGGGAGTGCTTAGTCTGGAGAAGAGAAGACTAAGAGGGGATTTGATAAATCATAGAATTAACCAAGTTGGGAGGAGACCTCCAAGATCATCCAGTCCAACATGTAAGTGTCTGAAAGCTGCCAGGAGCGGGGGGTCACAGGCTCTGCTCACTGCTTCCTGGGTGGAAGCTGCAGCACAAGAGGTTCTGCCTCAACACAAGGAGGAACTTCTTGACTGTAAGGGTCCCAGAGCACTGGCACAGGCTGCCCAGAGAGGTTGTGGAGTCTCCTTCTCTGGAGCCTTTCAAGGCCTGTCTGGATGTGTTCCTCTGTGATCTGTGTTAGATAGGATTGTTCTGCTCTGGCAAGGGGGTTGGACTCGATGATCTCCTTGGGTGCCTTCCAACCCCCAACATCCTATGAGCCTCTGATCCCTGGAGGTGTTTAAGAGGAGGCTGAATGAGGCACTTAGTGCCATGGGTTAGTTAATGAGAAGGGTTAGGTGATAGGTTGGAGTCAATGATCCTAGAGGTCTTTTCCACCCTGGTTAATTCTGTGATCTTTAAGGTCCTTTCCAAACCATTCTATGACTCCACAAACTTGCTCAGTGTTCTCGAAGCAGCTCAAGAAGCAAGAGGTGGCAGAGAGGACAAGGGGAAGATGCAGAGTGCAGGGCAAAGAGTGATTTCCCTTCAGCAGATCCAGCCTGATGGCTCTGCCGAGGCTGTTTCTACCCACGGAGGCTTCATAACCCAGCATTTCCCCTGCAGAGGAAAATGGAGCTACTGCTGCCTGCCTGATCTGAATGAGACACACCAGAAGGAGCTGTAGAAATGGAAACTAGAGGAGCAGAGCTGGTGGGAATTGAGGAATCTGGATTTTCCACAAGACACTATCTCACACAGTTGGTCCTGAAGGCAGCAATGTGCACATCCCCAGCTGTCTCCTAGACTGAGCTTCGGGGCTGCCAAATAACCCAGCTCCACTTGCTGCAGCAGGGGCCAGACAGGCTCCTAATCAAAACAACACTCTGCTTTTGCTCTCTGTGTGGAAGCAGGAGGGCTGCTTTTAAAGGAAAGAGGACACACTGAGGTGCCCCATGGCCTGAGCAGCCATCCACCCAGTGTGGCATGGCACCAGCAAGTGCATTTTGAAAGCCAGCTAAGGAATGGATGCTGGAGCTTGTCCAAAGTAGGGCAACAAAGCTGGTGAAGAGATCAGAGCACAGATCTTGTGAGGAGCAGCTGAAGGAACTGNCAGCTCCAACACCAGCTGCAGGCAGGAGCAGCAGCAGACAAGAAAGGCGAGGTGTGAGCTGTGTGCAAGCCAAGCCTTTCTGCTGCAAGGCTTTGATGTGACGAGCAGCAGGGCACGTCTTGCAAGCAGGCGGGAGCAGCCCCAGCGAGATGCTTGCACACAGCAGCAGTCAGCAGCCAGGCTCTCCCTGCGCTGGAGGAGCAGCCCAGATGTTCCCAGCCAGTGTGCCAGGCCAGCTGCTGCACAGCTGCCTCATGTGGAGCTCTGAGAGCTCTTAGTGTGAGAGCAGGGCTGGCCGAAGCGCTCGCTCGTGGCTTGCTCACGAGTTCCTGCTGTCCAACCCAGGAACAAAAATGCTTTGCTGGGGTCATAGAATCAAGCAGGTTAGAAGAGANAAAAAATCCCTCCCCAGCTTTTTTGTAGCTCTCTTCAGATCCGGGAAGGCCACAAGAAGGTCACCTGGGAGCCTCCTCTTCTCCAGCCTGCACAGCCCCAACTCTTTCAGTCTGTCCTCACAGCAGAGCTGCTGCAGCCCTCTGAGCATCCTCCTGGCCCTTTTCTTGAACACCTCCAGGGGCAGGCCTCAACCAAATCCCTGGGCAGCCTGTTCTGCTATTTCACCACTCTCATTGTGCAGAACCTCCTCCTGACATCCAACCTAAATGTCCCCTGCTCCAGTTTCAAACCATTGTCCCCCATACTATCACCACAAGCCCTTCTAAGCAGTCCCTCNCCAAGTCTCTACAATGCCCTAAAAGGAGGTTGGAGACATGTGTGGGACAATCTCTTCTCCCAAAGAACAAGTGATAAGGCAAGAATAAACAGCCCCAGGTTGTGCCAGAAGAGATTTAGATTAGGAACAAAATTGTTCCTCATGTCCAAAAGGGGAACACAGTGAAGTCCCCATCCTTGGAGGGAGTTACCATAGAATGGTTTGGGTTGGAAGGGACCTCNCTGCAGTAGCTGCTTTCTGCATGCCAAGAGGCTGAAAGGTTCAATGACTTTCTGAAGGTTGAAGAGCTGACCAGCAGATTGCTGCCCAAGTTTTGGTGCTGGAAGACAGGTAACAAGCCCAGCAGGACAGGGAATCCTTCACCGTGTCCCACAGATCTCCAGCACCACCTTGGTGTGGTACATGTACCAGGAATCACATCCAGGCACATCATTAATACTGTGGCCAGTCCTGGTGTCCTCAGCAGCTCAAGGATGTTGGAGTGAGTCCAGAGGAGGCCACAAAGGTGATCCAAGAGCTGGAGCACTTCTGCTATGAGGACAGTCTGAGGAAGCTGAGGTTGTTCAGCCTGGAGAAGACTCTTGGACTCTTTAGAGCTGCCTTTCAACACCTGAAGGGGTCCTGCAGGAAGGCTGCAGAAGGACTTCTCCTAAGGATGTCTAGAGACAGGAGAAGGGAATGAGTTGAAGCTGAGGGAGAGCAGGGTTAGACTGGATCTGAGGAAGAACTTCAACACGTGGGTGGTGAGACCGAAATAGGCTAAGGAGGCTGTGGATGTCTGCTCCCTGGGGGTGTTCCAGGTCAGGCTGGATGAAGCCTTAAGCAGCAGAGTCCACCTGAGAGATGCTCTTGCCCATGGCAGAGGGGTTGGAGCAAATGATCTCTGAGGTCTCTCCCAACCTAAGTCACTCTATGATTCCTGGAAAACATGAAACAAAATTAGGAAACCAAGCCAAGCCTGTAGCCAGGGAGGATCTTCCTTCCCCCCTGGGTAATGTGAGCAGCTACATGGCTTGGGGCTCAGTGTAAGAAAATAAACTCCCCTCTTTACAGACAGAATTTTGCAACCTCTCCCAATGTCATCTCAGGTCATACTTTGCCCTCTGATGGAGACAAAAAACAACCCCAACTGAGAAGGCTGCAGAGCTGATGCAGCCCCACATATGTCCACAGCAGCCCCACATGTGCCCAGAGCAGCCCCAGGGAGCTGCCAGCACATGAGTGTGGAGGAGGACAGGCAGCCACACGTGTTAAAGGAGGACCCACAAACCTTCTCAAGGCTTGAAACTGAAGAAGGATGGAAACTGTTTGACTCGTGCCAGGAAAAAGTATCAAATATCTCCTCACTGGATTTTGCAGTTTGGTTTGGGTTGGTTTGTTGTGTTTTACTACTCCCTCCCCCACCTCCTTTTTCCTAGAGCTAGAACTTTCTAAATCACCCTGGACAAACAAACAGGGACGTGACAGGGAGTCAATACCCAAGCAAAACTGACTCCACTGGGCAGCTTTTGCACGAGTCAAGGGCAGCAAAGCCTTTGTTTTCCCCACAGCTTCCCCACATGGAAGCTGCTAAGATGTGGCCACTCAAAGCCCTAAGTGAAGGGATGGATTTGGCTAAAATCCTATTCCTGAGCAGCAAGAACACCAGCAACCAGCTGGAACCAGCACTGCCTAGGTCACACCAGAGCTTTCAGGATCACCATGATTCAATGGTTGGAGTCTTAATGCATCCCAGAAGACCACTGACCTTCTTGGCTACAAGGGCACTTGGCTGCCTGATGGGCAACTTGGTTCCTGCACCAAGTGCTTGGGAAGGGTGGAGAGGCTCCTGCTGTGAAGATATCCCTGCTCACGACAGGAGGGGTTGGACAGAGAGAGTGATTTGCCATTGGAATGGGCTGCTCAAGGAGGTGGTGGAGTTGCCATCCCTGGAAGTGTTCAAGAGAAGACTGGATGGGGCACTTAGTGCTGTGGTCTGGTTGATTGTCTAGGGCTGGGTGCTAGGTTGGACTGGATGAGCTTGGAGGTCTCTTCCAACCTGGGTGATGAACATAGAATGGTTTAGGTTGGAAGGGACCTCAAGGATCATCCAGCTCCAACCAAACATGATCACATTCACAGAATGTGACTGGATGATCTTTAAAGGTCCCTTCCAACTCATTCTTGATTCTATGCTAGACCCTCAGAAGGGCACACTGAGCCCTTTGCTTTGCTAAGAGGGGAGGCTCTGCTAAAGGCCCCACATAGAATTGTAGAATCAGTCAGGGTTGGAAGGGACCACAAGGATCATCTAGTTCCAAGCCCCCTGCCATGGGCAGGGACATCCCACCTGAGCTCACATGCTGTAGTTCTGGATTCAGGGCTGGATCCAAAGTGGGAATGCTTCACCAGTGCACCAATATTGGGAAGAGATTCTGAAGCATAGGTGTGAGCTTAGTCACAGAAGTTCAGAACCAATCACCAGGCCCCCCTCATTACCAGATGCTCACATATATCACTAGGCAGGGGGAGCAGAAAGTCAGACAACTTAATGCAGCAAGGCCAGCTGCATTCAAAAGGAGGACAAACCCAACACCTCTTTCAACTTTCAGAGTCAAAGTGAAAAACAGTAGGAGAAAGACCATCTGAAGGGGATGAAACATCTGCAGCCAGCACCCCAGAAGCACAGAATGCAAACATCCCTCCCCACCCCCCCAGATCTGCTCAGCGACCGATTTCACTTCAACTGAAGGTGTGAGCCACCCTGCACCTCCTGCCCTCCTGATTCCTTCTGGGATGCTGTCATTTTTCCATTAGCAGGGGAGAGGAGGGATTTATGAGACAGCTGTTTCTGTGCAGACACGATACCCAGCAACGTGTCCCAACACCTTCCCCTTCGCTCCTGCCTTATCGTCTCACCCACACCCCTGGAGTGGCTCTTTGTCAGGCACCAGAGCCTTGACACATCCTGTTCTAGGGAATTATGCAAAGTGAGAAAGCAACAAAAGGTTGGGCTGTGCATGTTTCTGTGGATTAGCTGCTCTCATACTCCTCCTAGCCAGGAGCAGGACTAGTCCTGGGCATTCACCATGCATTAAGCAGAAGACCCAATAAAGGTTAGCAAGGGTTGAAAGCCTCACAGCAAACAGGCACTGCTCTTGTGCTCCAAACTGAAGTAAGACCCTCTCAAAAGGGCTTCAGCTTGGAGAAGAGGAGACTGAGATGTGACCTAGTTCATTGTGACACAGCCTGCAGCGCTGCTCAGGGTCCTACACTTTGGCCACAACAACCCCAAGCAGTGCTACAGGCTGGGGACAGAGTGGCTGAGAGCAACCAGGAAGAAAGGGACCTGGGGGCATGGTAGATAGTAGCTGAACATGAGCCAACAGTGTGCCCAGGAGAGCCAATGGCA
>WAAF01000885.1:283145-295440 GCA_013400475.1 Tricholaema leucomelas
GCTGTTCAAGGCAAGGTTGGACGTGGCACTTGGTGCCATGGTCTAGCCTTGAGCTCTGTGGTAAAGGGTTGGACTTGATGATCTGTGAGGTCTCTTCCAACCTTGGTGATACTGTGAGACTGTGAACTCTGAGGTCCCTTCCAACCTAAGCCATTCTGTGATTACAAAGCTGCGGTTACCCCCAGAATTGTTGCTAGAGCTTGGAAAAATGGAAAAGTCAAACCACCATCCCACCCAGGTGTCCTGCTGGAAGCATCTGATGCAGGTTTTTAGGACATCCACCCGAAATGGTGAAGTTTCCCTTTGCCAGCCTCCTGCAAGTGCAGGCTGGGCTGCTCCTCCAGCTGCTGTGGCAGCCTGGGAAGCCTTTTTCTCATTAAATCCCTCCTTCCGAAGTCGAGAGCCCTCCACAAATTCAATTTGAGCTAATCACTTTCTTGGCAAAGGAGAAAAACAACCCAAAAAGGTTTATTTTAATGCTATTGGAGACTCAAGGCCTGCACATTTCACTTCTATCTGTGCTTTTGTTTAAGCATCTCGCAGCGTTAATTACGCCGAGCGCTGCTGATCAGCCTGCCCCTCTGATAAAAGGCCTGTTGGGACAGATAAGAAATAGCTCTGAACCAGCAGCTCATGAAGGTGCTGCTCAAGTGCATGCTCTGGCTCACAGGTTGAGATCCAAACCTTGGTCCTAAAGCCAGGAGGAGAATCTCAGTGGGCACTGCAAGCGCTGACGCAGAGCAGACACATTCTTTCCAAAGGAAGATCCTGGAGCGAGGTCTGAAACCAAAGGGATGGAAACCAGAAACCTCAATGTCTGGACTTGGGACTCCAAGCTAAGCTATTTGAGACTGAATCATAGAATCAGGCAGGTTGGAAGAGACCTCCAAGCTCATCCAGCCNCAATCACTCTCTCTGCCAACAACTTCCTCCTAACATCCAGCCTAGACCTCCCCCAGCACAACTTGAGACTGTGTCCCCTTGTTCTGTTGCTGCTTGCCTGGCAGAAGAGCCCAACCCCACCTGGCTACAGCCTCCCTTCAGGTAGTTGTAGCCAGCAATGAGGTCTGCCCTGAGCCTCCTCTTCTGCAGGCTGCACACCCCCAGCTCCCTCAGCCTCTCCTCACAGGGCTGTGCTCCAGGCCCCTCACCAGCTTCCTTGCCCTTCTCTGTACAGGTGCCATGAAGCACTTCTGCTATTTCCTCTTAGCCATGACCATTCAAATGCCAACCTTGGTGTAAATAACTGAAGTCACTGTTTCAATAACTGATATCCTCCATGCTGTGCCATCCTCACCCCCTTGTGCAGGTCCCTCTCTTGCAGTATTTGCAGGATGAGCTCACAGAATCACAGGATGTTAAAGGCTGGAAGTGACCTCCAGAGATCACTGAGTCCAACCCCTCTGGCCATAGCACAATCACTCAGGGCAGGCCACAGGAGGGTTTTGAAAGTCTCCAGAGGAGAGTTCACAACCTCTCTGGGCAGCCTGCTCCAGGGCTCTGCGTCACTCTCACAGGAAAGAAGTTTCTCCTCATGTTGAAGTGGAACCTCCTGTGTTCTAGCTTGTACCCACTGTTCCTTTAGCTATAGCTGCACACCACTGAAAAGAGCCTGGCACCTTCATCTTGGCACCCATCCCACCCCACCCACACCTTTCTGGTGTTCCATGAGGAGCTGAAACCCTTCTGACTCCACAGGAGCCAGGAGAGGCTCAGCAGACCTAGAGCCAAGCAGGTAAGTGCTCCTTGTTGGACACCAGGGATAGCTCCAGGATAGACAGGAGCTGAGGACATCCCCTTGTGATCCAAGAGCCAGAGGAAGATGCAGGTTGCCTGCCAACACACTTAGAGGGCCTGCCCTGCTGCTGACCTGGAGCCAGGAGAGCCTCACCACTTCCAACAAAGAGCAGGTGCTGATATGAAATACAGCAGAGCTGCTGCCAGCCAAGGTTTGCATGGAATCCTGCTGTCTGAGGGACACTGCTCAGCAGCCCTGTGCTAGGACACAGCGGTGCAGGCAGTGTCCTGCCACCCGAGGCCACCATCTCCCATGAGGCAGATCTGAGCCCTCGACCTGCACAGGTGCTGCAGCTATGCAGGGGGACCAAGATAAATAGAATAGAATCAACCAGGTTGGAAGAGACCTCCAAGCTCATCCAGGCCAACCTAGCACCCAGCCCTATCCAGTCAACCAGATCATGGCACTAAGTGCCTCATCCAGGCTTTTCCTGAACACCCCCAGGGACAGTGACTCCACCACCTCCCTGGGCAGCCCATTCCAATGCCAATCACTCTCTCTGTGAAGAACTTCCTCCTAACATCCAGCCTATACTTCCCCTGGCACAACTTGAGATTATGTCCCCTTGTCCTGTTGCTGGTTGCCTGGGAGAAGAGACCAACCCCACCTGGCTACAGCCTCCCTTCAGGGACACAGCCAGTGAGCAAGAGGGAGATCTTCTCACAAGTAGAAGTGAGAGAGGGACATGAACACAAGCCCCTTGCTGGGCAGTAGAATGCTAGACCTCACCACCCTTAGCTTACACCCCTAGTACTATCCTTCATGAACTGGGATGACACCACCCTGAACCCAACCATGTCCTCCTGGTCTGCAGAGCTCTTGCAAGGATGAAGACCACCACCACTTGCAGACATGACTCAAACCCACAAAGCAGCTAAAAATGAATTATCACACACACAACAGGCAAGAAGGAGGAAGGAACTGAGGCTTAGAGACAGAAAGAAATTGAGGTCAGAACCCAAGAATCACAGAATGGCTCAGGTTGGAAGGGATCTTAGAGATCATCTATTCCAACCCCTCTTGCCATGGGCAAGGACACCTCTCAACTAGACTTGGCTGCTCAAGGCCTCATCCAGCCTGGCCTTCAACATCCCCAAGGAGGAGGCATCCACAGCCTCCCTGGGCAACCTATTCCACAGTCTTACCACCCTTGCACTGAAGAATACCTTCCTCAGATTCACTCCAACCCTGCTCTGCCTCAGCTTCAAACCACTCCTTTGTCCTGCCTCTAGTCACCCTCAGGAAAAGTCTCTCTGCAGCCTTCCTGGAAGATTCCTGCAGCTCTTGGAAGTCAGCTCTGAGGTCCCCCTGGAGTCTTCACTTCTCTGGGTTGAAAACAGAGCATTTAAAGAGTGAGGTGCAGAGCAGAGCATTGTGCCCTTTTGGGGCCACACGTAAGGGCTGAAGAAGGTTGGGTCAGCTCAACCCAAGGGTGAGTGGAGAGGCAAGAAGCCTGCAGCTCAAGCTGTGGAAACATAAACCTCATTGATTCCTCCTGGCAGAGCAGGGCAGCAGCTAGAGAGAGATCTGGTAGGTTCCCACTGTAATAGGAGAATGGCACAACACAGACAAGCAGGAATTTTCCACTCAGAATTAAAATGTTTTCATTAACACCCAATTCCATTGCTCACCATCAGAAGAAAAGTGCTTTTGTGAGAATTTCTAGGGGCTGAAAAGGCCAACAAAAGGGGCTGAGAATGCTCCTCCCCATGACCAGGGGTTTGCTGCACCCAGACTGAACAGGGAAAGAAACTCTATCAGCCTTCATATCAGCCTGATACTTCTGAGCTTAGAAAGTGTAGGGAAGCCACTTAGAAAGCAAAGTTTGGTCTCCTCTTGCCATGGCATCCTGGCCTGGCTCAGGAGCAGTGTGGCCAGCAGGACAAGGGAGGTTCTTCTGCCCCTGTGCTCAGCACTGCTCAGGCCACACCTTGAGTGCTGTGTCCAGTTCTGGGCTCCTCAATTCAAGAGAGATGTTGAGGTGCTGGAAGGTGTCCAGAGAAGGGCAGCAAGGCTGGGGAGGGGCCTGGAGCACAGCCCTGTGAGGAGAGGCTGAGGGAGCTGGGGGTGTGCAGCCTGCAGACGAGGAGGCTCAGGGCAGACCTCATTGCTGTCTACAACTACCTGAAGGGAGGCTGTAGCCAGGTGGGGTTGGTCTCTTCTGCCAGGCAAGCAGCAACAGAAGAAGGGGACACAGCCTCAAGTTGTGGCAGGGGAGGTCTAGGCTGGATGTTAGGAGGAAGTTGTTGGCAGAGAGAGTGATTGGCATTGGAATGGGCTGCCCAGGGAGGTGGTGGAGAACACCTCCCTGGAGGTGTTGAAGCAAAGCCTGGCTGGGGCACTTAGTGCCATGGTCTGGTTGACTGGATAGGGCTGGGTGCTAGGTTGGACTGGATGATCTTGGAGGTCTCTTCCAACCTGGCTGATTCTATAATTAGCAGCCAAGTTAGTTTATCTTCAGTACAGGAACCCTACAGGCCCCAAAGGAAGCAGCAGCCATAAAAGGCAACTGAGCATCTTTAGAGCATCAGCAGCACCATCTAGTTGGTGCCTTGCAGCTCATGGTGCTCCCCAGGGGTTAGGTCTGGATCGTGTCTTGTTCAACATCTTCACCAATGACCTAGATGAAGAGAGGCAGGGGAGCCTCAGCCAGTCTGCTGTGGTGCAGAATGGGGAGCAGTGGCTGACACCATTAGGCTGTGCTGCCAGCTACTGAGACTTGGACAGGATGCAGAGTTAGGCCAAGAAGACATCATGAAGTTCAATGAGTGCAAGCTATAGGGTCCTGCACCTGGGAAGGAACAAGATCCTGCACCAGTACAGGTGAGAGGTTCATCTGCTGGAAAGCAGCTCCACAGAGAAGGACCTGGGAGTGCTGGTGGACAACGAGGTCCCCATGAGCCAGCAATGTGCCCATGCAGCCAAGAAGGCCAACGGTCTCCTGGGGTGGGTTAGGAAGAGTGCAGCCAGCAGGTCGAGGGAGATTCTCCTCCCCCTCTACTCTCTTCAAGTGCCAGGTGCAGTGCGGGGTTCTCCAGGTCAAGAGAGACAGGGAACTACGGGGGAAGAGTCCAGACGCTGAGGGGTCTGCAGCACGTCTGTGAAGAGGAAAGGCTGGGAGCCCTGGGGCTGTTTAGCTTGGAGAAGAGCAGCCTGAGAGGTCACCTTCTCAAGGCTTATCAGTATTTAAAGGGTAATGTGCAAGAGGATGGGGCCAGACTCTTTGCAGTGGGTCCCAGCAACAGTAAAAGGGACCATGGGCACAAACTGGAACCCAGCAGATTCTATCCGAACATGAGGAGAAAATTCTTTCCTGTGAGGATTTCTGGATGAGGCTGCCCAGAGAGATTGTGGAGTCTTCTTTGGAGAGATTCCAGACCCTCCTGGCTTGCCCTCCTAAGCAACCTGCTGTGGGTGACCCTGCTTTAGCAGGGAGGTTGGACCAGATGATCTCCAGACGTCCTTTCCACCTCCTGGAAGCCAATCCCCAGCATGCTGGGATTCTGTGACTGTATTGTTCATACTGAGCATCCTCATTAAAATCCTCCTTCCATACTTCAGGATAATTACTGGCTGCTAAGGAGAAAAGCAAAACCCAGTGAAGGTTTTAGAACAAGGAAGGAAATCCAGTGAAGTCAGATCAAGAGAGAAACAAGCAGCAAAGTGACTCTGTCCTTCTCTGAGGACAAAAGCGAAGTGAAACAAATGCTGAGACAGCTCTAAAGACCATGAGAGGAAGAAAAGTCACTGAGCAGGTTACAAAAGAGGGTTTGTTTTTTTTTTCTTCCAAGCTGGTGTGTGTTCTACAGAGGAGAAATTTAATATTGCCATCTCTTACTGCAGAGTTGATGCAAAACTCTGGGAAAGCCAGAATCAGCTGTAAATGTTTACTGCTGCTCAAGACATCTGAACAAGCAAAAGGAGATTCCAGAGAAGCACAATTCAGCAGAGCTGGAGGATGCAGTTTCATAAAGCCTTAGAAACCAGCACAGAAAATACCACATGGCTGCCTGTTTCTAGGTGTTATGAGCAATGTTGGCTTCCTGCACTCATTCAAAGCCCTTTCATGGTAGGCACCAGAGTACTGCAGCCAAGGTGGTACAAATCTCCATGCAGCTGCTGTGCAGTCCCTGCTCTGGCAGCGCCATCGTTCCATGCAGGCTTGGACTTTGGCACCCTGGAGTTGAAAGGCACAAAGAGATTGCATCCCTTCCTTGGTCATCACTACTGGATGAAGCAGGGATAGGAGACCTAGGAAAGCCTTAAGTCTTGCAGGTGATAGGTCTGAAGCTGCAGAGCTCAGCAGAGCTCTCAGAAAGCTGCCCCGAGGAGCAGGATGACTCCACCAGGACAGAGACAGGATCCTGAGGGCAATGTTCTACCCAGGTGTCTTTCTGCTTACAAAGGAGTGAATGGCCCCAGAACTCAGGTCATGGTAGCTTCAGAGATGCATGGAAGCAGCCAGGGAATAGAAACCTCGGCAGCAGGGACACACTGAGACAGGCAGAAGGGAGGACTGTGGCCACTTGAGCACTGTAGCTTGCACTGCAGCACAGGAAAGAAGAATCAGTGAATGGTTTAACGGTTTGGGTGGGAAGGGACCTTTAAAACTCATCTAATCCAAATTCCCTACACCGAGCAGGGAGCAGAGACATCTGCAACTAGATCAGCTTCCTCAGAGCCACATCCAACCTAACCAGGAACGGTTGCAGGGATGAGGCATCTACCACCCCTCTGGGCAACCTGGGACACACTCAGTGTAAACAACACCTTCCCCTTCTACCCAGTCTAAACCTCCCTCTTGTAGTTCAAAACCATCACTCCTCCTCCTGTCACAAGCCCTGCTAAAAAGCCTGTCCCCAGCTTACTTACAGGTCCCTTGAAGTACTGACAGGCCACCAGAAGGTCTCTCTGGAGCCCTTTTCAGGCTCAACAACCCCAACTCTCTCAGCCTGTTTCCAAGGCAGAGGGGCTCCAGCCCTTGGATCATTTTTGTGGCCTCCTCTGGCCACGCTCCAACAGGTCCAGGTCTCTCCTGTGCTGAGAAAAGTACATGGGACATGCACACAATGCTGAGCATTTCACTGCTCACAATGGAACCACCTCAGGAACTGCACAGGGTGTCCTGGGGAAGGCTCTCACTGCTCAAGTAAGGCTGAAGAGAAGAATTTCCATTTCCAAACCAGGCTGGAGCAGTCATTAAGGCTGGTTATGGGAATGCCCTGCTGCCTTGGCCCTTCCCAGAGCTGGGGCAGGAGTGGAAAATAAATGAACTTTCAATGGTAGTAGAGGTGACAAAAGATGGCTTAGATGAGCAAGTGGATGTGAATCACAGAAACAGCCCCTCAGGATCACCAAGTCCAACTGATATCCCTGCTCTACAAGGTTCGCCCTAAACAAGCTCTCCAAGCACCACATCCAAACCACTTTCAAACACAGCCAGGGTTGGTGACTCCACCACCTCCCTGGGCAGCTCATTCCAATGCCTGAGCACTCTTGCTGGGGAAAAAAAAAAAAAAATCTTTCCTAATATCCAGTCTAAACCTACCCAGTCACAGCTTGAGGCCATTCCCTCTTGTTCTATCACTAATTACCTCAGAGAAGAGCCCAGCACCAGGCTCTCCACAATGTCCCTTCAGGTAGCTGTAGACAGCAATGAGGTCTCCTCTCAGCCTCCTCTTTTTCCACACCTCAGCTCCTTCAGTTGCTCTTGATAAGATTGATTCTCCCTTGCATCCCAGGTTAAGCACCGACCTGCACAAATCTGCAGCGACAGAACACAAGATGCAGCTTCACACACAGACTGAAGATGCTCAGCTGCCTGCAGACAGCCCCAAAATCCAATCACAGAATTGTCAGGGCTGGTAGGGAACACAAGGATCATCCAGCTCCAGCCCCTCTGCCATGAGCAGGGGCACCTCACACTAGAGCAGGCTGCCCACAGCCTCACCCAGGCTGGTCTTAAACACCTCCAGGGATGGGGCTTCAACCACCTCCCTGGGCAACCCATTCCAGGCTCTCAACACCCTCATGCTCAAGACCTTCCTAACAGCCACTCTGAATCTACCTATTTCTAGCTTGGTTCCATTCCCCCCAGTCTTATCACTACCTAACAGCCTAAAAAGTCCCTCCCCAGCTTTCTTGTAGCCCCCTGAAGATACTGAAAGGCCACAACAAGGTCACTCTCCTCTAGCTTGGATCCACTCCCCATAGTCCTATAACCACCCTACACCCTAAAATCATAGAATCAAGCAGGTTGGAAGAGTCCTCCAAGATCATCCAGTCCAACCTAGCACCCAGCCCTATCCAGTCATCTAGACCATGGCACTAAATGCCTTATCCAGGCTTTGCTGGAACACCTCCAGGCATGGTGACTCCACCACCTCCCTGGGCAGCCCATTCCAATGCCAATCACTCTCTCTGCCAACAACTTCCTCCTAACATCCAGCCTAGACCTGCCCTGGCACAACTTCACACTGTGTCCTTCTTCTGTTGCTGCTTGCCTGGCAGAGGAGCCCAACCCCACCTGGCTACAGCCTCCCTTCAGGGAGTCGTAGACAGCAATGAGCTCTGCCCTGAGCCTCCTCTTCTGCAGGCTGCACACCCCCAGCTCCCTCAGCCTCTCCTCACAGGGTTTGTGTTCCAGGCCCCCTTCAGACACTGGAAGGCCACACCAGGGCTAGAGGACGTAAACTACAACAAGGCAGCCCTCGCCCCTCGCTCTTCACCGGAGATGCCAAGTGTGCTGGAGATACCCCCGTGACTGATGAGCTGGGGGGGGGGAGGGGGAGGCGAGCAGCAAGCAGCAGCAGCCGCCCGGGGCCGGCAGCTGAGAAAGGCCAGGGACATATATACGAGAGGCTGGCAGCGCATCCAGAGCCAGGCGGCTTTGCCGGAGCCCCGCGGTTTCCACATCACCCCACAGCTACCAGCGCTCCCGCGGCCCAGTCACGTCCTGCAGCTGCCAGCGCTGCCTCCCCTCAACCCCCCCAGCCTGGCTGGCATGGGGTCATCCACTGCCTCCCCCAGACCCAGGCGGGTACCCCCAGCAAGGGCAGCCCCAGCTTCTTCTTCTTCCTCCTCTTGCTTCCTCCAACTTGGCAGGTCTCTGTGCGCTTAGCCTGTGCTAGAGCCCAGACTGTGCTTTGTTTGGGGGGGGGGGATATTGGTTTGAGGGTTTTGTTTTTTGTGTAATGCTATGTTTAAAAGTTGTATATTGTTCCCAAGCTGCCTCGTTTCATGTCATTGTTCAGCCGCCGCGTTTGAAAGTTGGCACATATTTGTTCAATTACAGATCTATTTGGGCTATTTTGTTGAATAAAGATTATTCTTGCTAAAAGCTAAATAAAGTTCCACAAAAAAGGCTCACACGTCCCAGCAACCAACAACAACTAAAAAAGAATACAATGCCCCTGGCCAAAAAAACAAAACCCAACCAAAACCAACAATAAAAACAACAACAACAACAAAAATCAACACCCACCTCTCCACCACCCCCCCCCCCCCCCCCCCCCCCCCAAATCCAAAAAAGGGTTGCACAAAGCATTTCAAAATCACTCCAATTCAGTATACAATAAATCCACACACAAAATAACAAGTCCTGGCCAGAATACATCATAAAACCTCATTACGACACTTTCAGACCCCAGCTTCAAAGCAGCAACACAAAGCCCCCATGAAAAACCCTCGCCCTTCACTGACAGCATGGCTCGAGAGACTCTCTGGTTCCTCCTCAAGAGCTTCCACACCTCTGAGCGGCACCCATGGGTGCCAGCTCTCTGCCTCCTGGCTCTAAGCCCCCACAGAGGCTCCCGGCCAGCGGCGTCCTCCCCTGCCTGGGGCTCAACCCGACACTATTGTGCAGCTCCTCACGGCTGGAGCGAAGATGCTCCCTCATGGCCCCAGCATCACATAAAAGAGCTGGCAAAGCAGGGGGCCAGAAGGCATCAGGAGGAGTCAGCACAACTGCCACACGAGCCCCGAAAGCAGAGCCCCAGCTCTTCATTAAAGCAACGGGAGGAGCTTCTTAAACACCACGGATCCTTCCAGAGCCCGGCACATTAATAAGCGGGTTGATGACGGTGATGAGTTAGCTTTCCAAAGCCCAGCCAGTTCAAGAAAAGAAAGCCTTGCAGTTTGCCATGAGGTTTGGGACAGAAAGCCACGTTGCAATGCCATCAGGGAATCCCAGCCGTGGAGAAGCATCCCTTGTGCTCCCGGGCTGGGCGACAGCTCCTGGCCCCAACGGCAAAGCACAACGGCAGCCACGCGTGGTTTATGGAATGGTTTGAGTTGGAAGGGACCTTTAAAGGTCATCTAGGGAGATGGCCTGGAACCTCTCTGGGCTCTCTGATTTGGGCAGCAAAGGCCCCGTGCTCCAGGACACCAAGCACCTTCCAACCTGCTGCAGAACATGCTTTAGCCAGGATGATCTCCAGAGGTCCCTTCCGACCTCCACCACTCTGTGACTCTATGACAGTGGCATTTGCTATCCAATTAGAACTACCACCTTCTTTGGTCACACCATCTCTGATCACACTGGGTGCTTCTGTGCTCCACAACCTCCCTGGAGGTGTTCAAGGCCAGGCTGGATGAGGCCTTGAGCAACCTGCTCTAGTGGGAGGTGTCCCTGCCTATGGCAAGGGGCTGGAGCTGGATGATCCTTGAGGTCCCTTCCAACCTAAACCACTCCATGATTCTATGACAAACAGCTCAGCTCATTCTGAACTCCACAGCTCCTTGATTCTCCATATTGACCAGAGTTTGGAATGTGGGGGATTCCCCCCTCCTTTCTCATTTTAAGTGTCACAAGGAAAGCTCCAGAACAGGATGGCTGCCATGCACCAGCTGCCCCATGCTCCCAAACAGCTTTATGGCTGCACTTACCTACTCCCCTCTGAGCAGCAGCTATCCATGTGGATTCAGTTATTCCAAAGCAGCTACTCCAAAGCAGCACTGGCCAGAAACCCTCTGCACAAAGAAGCCCTCAGCAAACAGCAATGAGCCAAGAGAGATAAGAGGAAAGCTGATGGCAACACTGAGTTGGGTGTGACATGGCTCTCGGGCTCAGCTGGGCAAGGAAAACTCTGGACTAAGGCTAGGAAAACCCAGCTGAGAGGGATGAGGCTATGGAACAGCTTTCCAAGAAAAATGGAAGCGAAGCTGGCTCTGCTGCTCCAAGGGGAAATGAAGAAGAGCAGCAGAACAAGGACCAGAGTGGTGAGGTCTACCTCCTGACAGCCCAGGTGCCCACAGGGCTTTGCTGAATAAGCTGCTGCAGCTGACAGCTACAGACTCGGGGATGGGGGACAAAAGCATCTGCAGGACAAAGACCCTTGAAAGGGCACTTGGGAAGAAGAGCCAAGGTACAGAAGGTCACCTCCACCCCAAAGCAGGGGTTAAAGCTGGTTTTTTTTCCTGCCACTTCAAGCATATAATCACTTGCATTAGCTGCTAGAGAGCCTCCCTCCCAATTCCCCACCAAGCATATTGTTCCACCAGGCAGAGGAGTATGAACTCATCGTGGTTTCCCAACCCTGACCAGGGGCTCCTCGAGCTACTGGCAATACATTTAATAAGTTATTATTATGCAAATAAAAACCAACAACCACCAAAAAAAAACCCCAACAACCAAAAAACAACACACCAAACCCAAGCCCAAACCCCAAGCCTGGACTTAGCCAAGGGAAATTTGCTGTGGCTCCCCAAGTCCCATCTGCATCGCAGCGAGGAGCTCAATGAACTTTAAAATCCTTATTGTCACCACAATGGGCAATATTCTATTCTCGTTTGGATCTGTTCCTCCCCAGCCTCAGCTTCTCATTTGTGGGTATTTTTAGACCTCCCTATCCCACTCCTCATTATGAAACCCTTGAGCTGCAGATTGATTTATTTCTTAAAAGCAAGTTGCTGTTTGCCCAATAACAGCTTTAACAAATTTGTTCCACCTGCTCAGTTATGCTCCCAACGTCTTTTTTGTGGTTTCCTTGAAGTTTTTTTTCATCCAAACCTCAAAGACTCTCAGCTCAGCATTAAAAGACAAGCTCAGCATCAGCACTACCACTCGCAATTCAAATGCTGCTCCAAATTACTGCAAGCTTTCAGGCCTCAAGTCGACACAGAGCAGCAAGATGATGAAGCTTAACGGCCGCGGGCACAGCCACGCTCTTCGGAGGGCATTCTCCCACTGGAAGCCCTCCCTCGGTACCATGCAGAGCATGCTGCATCACCCCCAGCATCTTCCACCAGCA
Organism: Tricholaema leucomelas; assembly: GCA_013400475.1. NCBI lineage: Eukaryota > Metazoa > Chordata > Aves > Piciformes > Lybiidae > Tricholaema lacrymosa > Tricholaema leucomelas. The sequence continues at coordinate 295,194 of WAAF01000885.1, forward strand.
CCTCAGCCAACCTCAGCCACCAGTTACAAACAGATAGAATAGAATCAACCAGGCTGGAAGAGACCTCCAAGATCATCCAGTCCAACCTAGCACCCAGCCCTATCCAGTCAACCAGACCATGGCACTAAGTGCCTCATCCAGGCTTTGCTTCAACACCTCCAGGGACGGTGAATCCACCACCTCCCTGGGCAGGCCATTCCAATGCCAATCACTCTCTCTGCCAACAACTTCCTCCTAACATCCAGCC
>WAAF01000885.1:297899-320314 GCA_013400475.1 Tricholaema leucomelas
AGGGCTGCTCTCAGCCATTCACCACCCAGTCTGTATCTGTGCCTGGGATTGCACCGACCCAGGTGCAGGACCTTACACTTGGCCTTGTTAAAGATATCCCTGTTCAGTGCAGGGGACTTGGACTGGGTGTCTTTAAAAGGTCCCTTCTGACCAAAGCACTCTGTGATCAATGGGGGGGGGGGGGGGGGGGGGGGTGGGTTGTNAGCCTGAGGGTGAACCAAAAGCTGAGAGTCATCAGAGCAGTTGGACAAAGCAATCAAGAGAAGAGCAGCAGAAGGGAAAGTCCTACCGCAGACATACAACTTGCAGGCGCAGCCTCTTGCCTCCATGCACCCCTCGAAGCAGGAGCTGTTCCTCCCAGCCATCACCCATCCAGTGACAGCTTTACAGGCCTGAAAGCCATTTGGTGTTGGGAACCCACAGCACGACGCAGCCTGCGCCGTCCAGACACGACCCCCAGTGCCGGGTGCTGCGCAGAGCTGTCAACATCCTGCACCCACAGACCCAGCTGAGAACCTACAGAGCTGCCTGCAACACTCTCTGCTGCCTCCGGCCCAACAGAAACCTCTCTGGAATGTGACAAAGCTCCACAACCTTCAAATTATTCGTTTCTGGATGCAAAACAGCCCCAAGCTGGTCAAAGGAGCAGCAGGTAGCACCATGCTGATGATAAAGAGTGCCCACAAAAGCAGGCAAGGCTTGAAGAGATTGAGGTTAGTCACAGGCTCACAGGATGTCAGGGGTTGGGACACAGAGAGATCATCCAATCCAAGCCCCCTGTCACAGCAGGACCATACAATCTAGCTCAGGGCACACAGCAACACATCCAGACAGGCCTGGAAAGCCTCCACAGAAGGAGACTCCACAACCTCTCTGGGCAGCCTGTGCCAGGGCTCTGGGACCCTTACAGTCAAGAAGTTCCCCCTTGTGTTGAGCTGGAACCTCCTGTGCTGCAGCTTCCATCCATTGCTGCTTGTCCTATCCCAGGGAGCAGTGAGCAGAACCTGTCGTCCCCCCCTGACCCCCAGTCCTCAGATAGTTAATTGATTCAATCCCTCTCAGTCTTCTTCAAACTAAGCAGCCCCAGGTCCCTCAGCCTCTCCTCATCAGGGAGTGCTCCAGTCCCCTCATCATCCTCATAGCCCTCTGCTGGACCCTCCAGCAGATCTCTGTCCCTCTTCAACTGGGGAGCCCAAAACTGAAGGCAGTACTCAAGATGAGGTCTCACCACAGTGGAGCAGAGGGGGAGGAGAACCTCTCTGCCCTAGTGAGGCCACATCTGGAGTACTGTGTCCTGTTCTGGGCCCCCCAGTTCAAGAGGGACATAGAACTGCTTGAGAGTCCAGCACAGAGCCACAAAGATGATGAAGAGAATGGAACATCCCTCTTATGAGGGGAGCCTGAGTGAGCTGGGGCTGTGCTGCTTGGAGAGGAGACTGAGAGGTGACCTCATCAGTGGTTATCAATATGTGCAGGCTGAGTGCCAGGAGGCTGCAGCCAGGCTCCGCTGGGTGATGCCCAGTGACAGGACAAGGGGCAATGATGGAAGCTGAGGCAGAGGAAGTTTCATTTAAGCATGGGGAGAATTTTTTTCCCTGTGAGGGTGACAGAACCCTGGAACAGGCTGCCCAGGGGGGTTGTGGAATCTCCTTCTCTGGAGATATTGAAACCCTGCCTGGATGCATTCCTGTATGATCTGGTCTAGGTGATCCTGCTCTGCAGAGGGGCTGGACTGGATGAGCTTTCAAGGTTCCTTCCAGCCCCTGATGTTCTATGATCTATTCCAACCCCCTCTACACTGAGCAGGAACATTATCAACACGGGCAGGTTGCTCAGAGCTCCAAACAACCCGACCTGGAATGGTTCCAGTGATGCAGCATCTACCACCTCTGAGCAACCTGGGCCAGTGTCTCATCCCACTCAGCGTAAAGAAATTCTTCTCTAGGTCTACTCTGTATCTCCTCTCTTTTAGATTAAACCCATCACCCCTTGACATATCTCTCTTCCCTCTGGACAACAACCCTGCTAGATCACAATGGAGAAGGCACTTTGCAGCTGAAGAGCCCAAACCCACCTTTGATTCATTCAGCCTGAAACAAGCAGCACAACTGACTGCACCTAAAGTTAAAACTGAGCACTCTTTGAGCCTATTCATCCTTTCTGTAACTCAAGGTGTCAAATATATCGTCACCAGCTTTCAATAAACCTCCATCGACACAGCCTCCTACAGCAGCTCCTCCCAAATCACTCATCTTAAGGTGTGAAAGCCATGAATATGCCAAACCCAGCTGTAACCAACCTAGAAGCCACTCTAACAGCTGCTGCCCGGGTCCAACGAGGCATCATATACAACATGGACAATCCCTAAACCTCTGATAACCACCTTAAGTCCAAGATATTCAAACCCAGAGTAGTGGCCTAAAAAAAACAATTTCAACATAAAGGCAGGAAACAACCCCAAGAAACTGCCCCAAGCTGCTGTGACCCTTGGCAGCACACATCAGCCTGACACTCACTCACAGCAGAGCCCACAGGAGAACCCGGGAAGCAAGCCATGGGGCTCTCCAGCTCACTCCACCCCTTCTCCTGCCCTCTGTCACAGAAGAAGGGGACACAGTGTCAAGCTGTGCCAGGGGAGGTCTAGGCTGGATGTTAGGAGGAAGTTGTTGGCAGAGAGAGTGATTGGCATTGGAATGGGCTGCCCAGGGAGGTGGTGGAGTTGCTGTGCCTGGAGGTGTTGAAGCAAAGCCTGGATGGGGCACTTAGTGCCATGGTCTAGTTGACTGGACAGGGCTGGGTACTAGGTTGGACTGGATGATCTTGGAGGTCTCTTCCAACCTGATTGATTCTATGTCAAGCTGTTCCCAGAATAAGCAACCTCCCGACCAGCACAGACATTTAATTGAGGTCCATTATGGGACAAGACCAAACAGAAGCAATAACTCCAACTCAGCTTTGCAGATGTGAGGCAGAACTCACATTGTCACCGTTTGATTTTGAGGAGACTGGCTGGGGCATTTAGTGTCATGGTTGAGTTGATTATCTAGGGCTGGGTGCTAGGTTAGACTGGCTGAGCTTGGAGGTCTCTTCCAACCTGGTTGATTCTATGATTCTACTGTCACCTGCCCTGCAGCTGGAAGACATGCATGCAAGCAACCCCACCTAATCAAAGGTTTCCCCACTGCAAAGCTTTTCTACAAGGAATCACAGCTTCAGTACCATGCTTCTCACACCCTTCTTTGCTCAACAACCCTCCCAGCCCGAGCTCACCATGTTTTATGATTTGGGATTGTGCATGCCAAATGATGACAGAGCATCCTGGATGCTGTCTGGACCAGCTTCAACATCAGTGTCCTCCTGCATCGTGCCAATTAACACAGAGCAAGGGGGACAGCTGGATCAGCGTGAGCACCACCACTTCACAGTGTCACTGGCTTTTCAGAGCAGGGTGTTTCTACTTCATAGAATCAACCAGGCTGGAAGAGACCTCCAAGCTCAGCCAGTCCAACCTAGCACCCAGCCCTAGACAATCAACCAGACCATGGCACTAAGTGCCTCATCCAGGCTTTGCTTCAACATCTCCAGGCACAGCGACTCCACCACCTCCCTGGGCAGCCCATTCCAATGCCAATCACTCTCTCTGCCAACAACTTCCTCCTAACATCCAGCCTAGACCTCCCCTGCCACAGCTTGACACTGTGTCCCCTTCTTCTGTTGCTGCTTGCCTGGCAGAAGAGCCCAACCCCACCTGACTACAGCCTCCCTTCAGGTAGCTGTAGACAGTAATGTGGTCACCCCTGAGCCTGACCTCATTGCTGTCTACAACTACCTGAAATTACCTTCAGAGCGTCCAGTGCTGGGCACTCCAACACCTTCCTGAGGAGATAATTCCCGTGGCTGAGTGAAAAATTGTTCTCTTGGAACTCTGATAATGGTAGGCAATGAGGACAGTTTGGGGCAGTCAGGTCCCAGGGAAGGTAGCTTCAAACTCCTTGTCTGGATCAGGTACCAAACTACATCAGATTGCCCTGGTGAGCCTCACCTTGAATATCTCCAGGGCTGGGGTCCCCGCTACCTCCCTGGGCAACTCAAACTCTTCACTCCAAACCTTTCAATTCCAGAGATTTTTCAAGCAGGAGCATCCTCAACTACATCAGGTTGCCCTGTCAAGCCTCACCTTGAATACCTCCACGTATGGGGCCAAAAGCACCTCCCAGGGCAAGTCAAACCCATCACCCCAAACCTTTCAGTTCCAGAGCTTTTAAAGCATTATGAACTATCTAACTCTAGCTGGCTTCACTCTAATGAAGCACTAAATGCCAAGCAGCCAAACAAAGAGCAGAAATCATTTGTTATCTTGACACTGCATCTGCTCACAACCCCTGCAGTGGGTTTGGGGGGTTGAGGGTGGTTTTTTTTTTTTGTGTGTGTGGCTATTGTTCGTGGGGTTGGGGCTTTTTGAGAGAGCACTCTCAAGGATAACAAAATCCCTGGGTAAACACATCATGGGGACCTTCCCTGTCAGCCATCCCCTGGGGGTGTGATTTCTGCTCATGACAGAAAAAAAAAATGACTGCTGTTTGCCAGATTTCAGAGAGCAAATGTGGATCCCCCACCACCACCCCCTGCGAGATACCTGGCACCACTCTTGTACACCAGCAGGAATAGTTAACTGCTTCAGTACCTGATCCAGACAAGGAGCTTGAAGCTACCTTCCCCCAGACCCGACTGCCCCAAACTGTCCTCATTGCCTACCATTCTCAGAGTTCCAAAAGGACAATTTCTCACTCAGCCATGGGAATCATTCCCCCAGGGAGGTGGTGGAGTCCCCAGCACTGGACACTGTTAAGGTAGTTTCAGGTAGTTGTAGACAGCAATGAGGTCAGGCTCAGGCGTGACCACAATACTGTCTACAACTACCTGAAGGGAGGCTGTAGCCAGGTGGGGTTGGGCTCTTCTGCCAGGCAAGCAGCAACAGAACAAGGGGACACAGTCTCAAGTTGTGCCAGGGGAGGTCTAGGCTGGATGTTAGGAGGAAGTTGTTGGCAGAGAGAGTGATTGGTATTGGAATGGGCTGCCCAGGGAGGTGGTGGAGTTGCTATGCCTGGAGGTGTTCAAGAAGAGCCTGGATGAAGCACTTAGTGCCATGGTCTGGTTGATTGGCTAGGGCTGGGTGCTAGGTTGGACTGGATGAGCTTGGAGGTCTCTTCCAACCTGGCTGATTCTACAAAGATGCAGCTGGACAGAGTGCTGGGCCAGCTTGTCCAGCCCATGTTTCTGCCATGAGAGGCTGGACCAGATGAACATCATGGAATCCTAAAATAGCTTAGTTTGGAAGAGACCTCAGAGATGATCTACTCCAATCACCCCACCCTGGCCAGGGACACCTCTCAACTAGACTCAGCTGCTGAAGGCCTCATCCAACCTAGCCTGAAACCCCCAAATCCAGCAAGCACCAACAAGTCCATCCATAGCTCAGAGGCAGCCAACCTACTGATTTACCTCATTATCACTAAAAAGATATGAACAGCTGCAGTTATCACCCAGCTCCTCTAGATACACCTCATCAGCTGCAGGTCCAGAAAAATCTCTTTTTGACCAATTTTTTTTCAGCCCCAGGATGTGTTTGGTGGGAAAGCAAAAGAATTATTAGAGTTTGCCAGGCAGAAAGGTCACTTGTGCCAACTTCTGCAGCCCATGCTTCCCCACATCCAACAAGACACTGGTGAGCCTGCACTTCAGTGCTGACTTCAGTTTTGGAGATCTCACTACAGGTAGGACACTGAAGTGCTGCAGTAGGTCCAGAGAAGGGCAATGAAGCTGGTGGAGGGTCTAGAGCACAAGGCTTTTGAGGAACAGCTGAGGGACTTGGGGTTGTTTAGCCTGGAGAAAAGAAGGCTGAGGAGAGACCTCATTGTGCTCTACAACTCTCTGAAAGGAGGCTGAAGCCGGGGGAGGGGGGGGGTGGGGAAGGTGTGTGTGTGTCACTCTCTGAAGGGACAAGTGATAGGACGAGAGGAAACGGCCCCACGTTGCACCAGAGAGGGTTCAGAGTGGACACGAGGAACAATTTCTTCCCCAAAAAGGGTTGTCAAGCCCTGAAAGAGGCTGCTCAGGGCAGCGGTGGAGTCTCCACCCCGCATGGGGTTTAAAAGCCATGGGGATGTGATGCTGAGGGACACGGTTTAGCGGTGACCTGGCGGTGCTGGGCTAACGGTTGGGAGTCGACGATCTGAAAAGTCTCCTCCAACCAAAACAATTCTGTGATTCTATGACTCTGGGCAAAACTGCAGCACTCTGCAACTGCAGTGAAAAAAAAAGAACCATAAAAATCTAATTTTTGAGGCTGAATTACCAATTTCCCTCAGTGTCAGCAACAGTTCCAGTCGGCTTCAAACCATTTATCCCATTTTCCTACCCCGTGGGAAAACACAAACCCAGTGCTAGTTAGGGGTTATCAGCAGCAAGACAACTTATTTGCCAGGTTGAAGGAAATAATTGCTCCCAAATTATTTCCTGGAGGAATTTTGCTGAGCCCAGCAGGCAGAGAAGCCTGAAAGGCTCACGCGACGTCTGTTCAGACCATCAGCATCTGCCCCGCGTGTGTCCACGGCCCCAAGCTTCCCTGGAAACCAGGAAAAGCTCCTGCAGCTCCATGCACAGGAAAATAAAAGGAAGGAGCCAAAGAGATTGCTGTTGTCTGCTTAAGCAAGGGACACTAAATTTAAGCTTTCTTGCTGTGTATCTGGACACGCGACATTATTTTACCAGCCCCCACCTCTAAGCAGCCTCCTCTTCACTGGGTCTACCTTGCAAGGAGCAGGAGTGGAGGTAGAATTGTAGAATCATAGAATCAACCAGGCTGGAAGAGACCTCCAAACTCATCCAGCCCAACCTAGCACCCAGCCCTGGCCAATCACCCAGACCATGGCACTAAGTGCCCCAGCCAGGCTTTGCTTGAACACCTCCAGGCACAGCGACTCCACCACCTCCCTGGGCAGCCCATTCCAATGCCAATCACTCTCTCTGCCAACAACTTCCTCCTCACATCCAGCCTAGACCTCCCCTGGCACAACTTGAGACTGTGTCCCCTTGTTCTATTGCTGGTTGCCTGGCAGAACAGACCAACCCCCACCTGGCTACAACCTCCCTTCAGGTAGATGAGCATCTGCAGCCAATACATCCTAAATACCTTCTTGCCTCAGCAAGGGACCTACCATCAGAAGTGTTGGCCTCACAGAATCAGTCAGGGCTGGAAGGATCAACCAGTTTCAAACCCCCTGCCATGGACAGGGACACCTCACACTAGATCAGGCTGCCCATAGCCTCATCCAGCCTGGCCTTAAGCACCTCCAGGGAAGAGGCTCCAAAACTGGACTCATCTTCTCTCCTCTTGAAAGCACTTAGTAAGGGATTTTCTTTTCCCATACAGAAAAACCATCTACACGTGCAGGTCTGTAGAGAAATGCTGACTGCAATGCAGATGGAGAACCATAGACTGGCTTTGGTTAGAATGGACTCTCAAAGGTCATCTAGCCCATCTTCAACTAGAAGAGGTTGCTCAGAGCCCTGTCCAACGTGACCTGGAACATCTCCAGGGATGGGCATCTACCACCTCCCTCTCTGGGCAACCTGGGACAGTGTCTCACCACCTTCGGTGTAATGAATTTCTTCCTTTTATCCAGCCTAAATCCCCCTCTTTCAGTTTCAAACCATCAGCCCTTGTCCTGTTACAACAGACCCTGCTAAGAACTCAGTCCCCAGCTTTCTTCCAGGCCCATTTAAGTTCTGAAAGGCCACAAAAAAGGTCTTCCTGGAGCCTTCTATTCTAGGCTGAACAATTCAAACTCTCAGCCTGTTCTCAAGCAGAGAGGTTCCAGCGCTCTCACCATTTCTGTGGCCTCCTCTGGCCCTGCTCCAACAGGTCCACGCTGTGCTAAAAAGATTGCCTCAATCAATTAGAGTTTTCACTTTAAAACTGAAAAACCCAAACCCTAGGGAAGCCTCATCCTGGAGGAGAGAAGATCCCTTCCTAAGGGAGCACCTGGCCACCTTCTGCCCCCCCAGCTGGTGCAGCAGCAAGGAGCTGAGGGTGAGAGAAATGCTGTTTGAGAAGGAATGCAAACATTCAAGTCATTAAAAAGAAGAACCAGAGAAGAGGCAAGAGGACAGGGAAGCTGGCTGAGAAGTGTCACAAAGTCTACTGAGGGAGTACAGTGCAGGAGAAGCAGCACCCAGCTCAACCATCACGGGGCCACCAAATCTCCAGAGCAGGACCAGGAGCATCAGTGATGGTCCCAGCATGGAGCCAGAGCCACCACGGTTACGGTGAAGAACACAACATAGCAGCTCCCCAGCTTTTATGCCCACATAGAACTTGCAATCCTAGGCCTGTTACATGCTTTGAGGTGGATCTGACTTCAAATGCTGGCTTAAGAAACTCTCTCACCATCTTCCCCCTTCCCCTTGTTATGTGCCCGAGGAGAGATTTGAAACACAGAGGTGAAGAGAATTGCAAAGAGGGATTAAAGGGGCCAGACAAAGGCGGCACAGGGCTGTGACACTGCCCTGGGGACAGGATATTTAACTCTGCTTTGTCACCGAGAGGCTGCCACTGGGGCATTGTGCCAGTTATAAAGGGGATGAAACCAGCAGGGACATGGAGGGTCTGGGCTCCCAAATCCACACTTGCCATGGTTGTGACTGTCTGGCAGCTCAGTGCTGGGCCACAGTTCGTCCATGCATGGTCCAACCTAGACCGAGCAGCTAACAGCCAGAGCACCAAAGTTCCACTGCAAAACCAGGCCAAGGCAACCACACACAACCACCACAGCCCTGCGCATCGCAGCACCTCACTGCGCCACGCAGCACCTGCTGCAGCACCACCCTAAGCAATGCCCACCCTGGCAAAGCCATGCAACACCTGCCCTTGCAGAGCCATGCCTTGTGATGCCATCTAACACAACATCCACCACAGCATCGTGCCACATGGTGCCCACTGCTGCAAAGCACTCAGTGCCACACTCCTTAATGTTTGCTACTGCAAAGCCACACAACACAACACTGTGCCATGCAACACAACACTGTGCCATGCAATGCCCACTGCTGCAAAGCTGAGCATTCCTCCCTGTGCCACACACTGCCCACTGCTGCAAAGCCAAGCAAGTCCTCCCTGTCCTGTGCCACACACTGCCCACTGCTGCAAAGCCAAGCAAGTCCTCCCTGTCCTGTGCCACACACTACCCACTGCTGCAAAGCTGAGCATTCCTCCCTGTGCCACACACTGCCCACTGCTGCAAAGCCAAGCAAGTCCTCCCTGTCCTGTGCCACACACTACCCACTGCTGCAAAGCCAAGCAAGTCCTCCCTGTCCTGTGCCACACACTACCCACTGCTGCAAAGCCAAGCAAGTCCTCCCTGTCCTGTGCCACACACTACCCACTGCTGCAAAGCCAAGCAAGTCCTCCCTGTCCTGTGCCACACACTACCCACTGCTGCAAAGCCAAGCAAGTCCTCCCTGTGCCACACACTGCCCACTGCTGCAAAGCCAAGCAAGTCCTCCCTGTGCCACACACTACCCACTGCTGCAAAGCCAAGCAAGTCCTCCCTGTGCCACACACTACCCACTGCTGCAAAGCCAAGCAAGTCCTCCCTGTGCCACACACTACCCACTGCTGCAAAGCCAAGCAAGTCCTCCCTGTGCCACACACTACCCACTGCTGCAAAGCCATGCATCTCAATGCCTGCTGCTGGCATTCCACACTTTACTTCACCCACTTAGGTCTCTGAACGAATAGGATCAAGGAGGGGTCCAGCTGGTGTGTCCCCTCCCCACACTCAGGCAGGAAACACACCACATGGCATGGAATCACCTGCAGGCTTAGGGACCATTTCAAGTCACTGAGCTGCTCCTCCTGCTCCAGAGCCATTCTTAGGTCTCTCCTGAGATCTGGAGATTCCCGAGATCAGGCAGAAAAAGCCGAGGTGCAGCTGCAGCGGGACCTGGCTGCTGGCACTGACATTTGGAACGCATTACAGCCCTGGCATCCCATCAATGCACTCTTGCATATTTAGTACTTTGCACTTACAACAGAATGTTACTCGGGCTTATGGCAAGAGCCTGGTTTAATATCCACCCATCTGCGAGTAATTATTTTGGTTACAGCAGCGTTCAGGCCCCACTGGCATCACCACCAGCAGCAGACAAAACCAGCGCAGTACCAAAGAGTCTAACCAGGGAGCTCCCCCGTGTCAAAGCTGAGGCAAGAGCCTTATTTTCCTCCCTTTATAAAGGCACTTAAGCATTTTACAACTGTGCCCAAAGCTCACTTTGAGTTTTGCACAAGGAACTCTTGACAGGTCGCACCTCCTCAGCGACACACTCGCAGAGCCAACCTAACCCTCCACCAGAGCCCCTCAGCCTCTCGTGTGTGCAAGGTACCTTCAGCAGCCAGACACCTCTACAAATAACATCCTCTTAAAAGTGTTGAGAGAGATTAAAATATTGAGTCATTACCATATAATAAGGCTGGGAATGGCAGCTCTGCGTGCTCTGAAGCTCTCAGGGTTTGGCTTCCAGTCAAGGGAAATACATTGGATGAGTAGGAGAGTGAAATTAGGGGAGCCCACAGTTTAATTAGCGTTACAAGATACTACATGTGTAGGGCAGGGGAAAAAAAGAGAGAGCAGAGAAGATTTATGGTATTATGTGGTAAGGAAAAAACAACGTTAGGAGGTTAGAATAATATTGGTTTGAAACAGCCCTGCGTGCTCCGAGGTGGAGTGGAAGATAGCTCTGGAATGCCACCGAGTGTCCTTAAAAAGAGGGGTTGGAGCATTTGCCAAGGGGACTCGGTGGAAAAACCCTGCAGCTTTGGTCACGTGTGGGTCAAAAGCTTTGGCAGCAACAACCCTTCTCCATCAAGGAAGTCAATCGATGCTGATAAAGAGCCCCTGAGTCCTTGCACCGAGTTGCAGTGTTTGTGGGATGAGCGGCAAATAACCTGCCAGCAAGCTCTGCTCCGGAAGGGGAAGACAAGGCAGAGCTGGGAAGTGCCTGGAGAGGAAGGAAGCACCGTGGTCACGCTGTCCCACAGCCCACCCTCCCTGGCACAGGACACAGGTCCTCTGCTCCTTCCTTCAGGCACTCACTCAATCCTCTATCACACGTGCTGTGGACACGCTGCTGGGCTCTTCCCTCCGCTCCCGCTCCTCCTGGCGCGGGCAAGATGCCGCTGCTGACCCCCTCCTGATGAGTTCTTCTCATATTATTCCTGGTTTTCTGTTTCCTACAAGATCATCAGTCTGCTGAAGCCTGTCCTATTCTCCATCCTGGGCATTTCGGTTGGAAAAAGCCTTCGATATCATCGAGCCTACACAGTACAGGCTGGGAGGTGATCTGCTGGAGAGCAGCCCTGTGGAGAGGGACCTGGGAGTGCTGGTGGAGAACATCCACAGCACAGCAATGTGCCCTGCTGGCCAAGAAGGCCAATGGGATCCTGGGGGGCATTAAGAGGAGTGTGTCAGCAGATCAAGGGAGGTTCTCCTCCCCCTCTACTCAGCCCTGGCGAGACTTCCCCTTGAGTTCTGCCTTCAGTTTTGGGTTCCCCACTTCAAGAGGGACAGGGATCTGCTGGAGAGGGTCCAGCAGAGGGATACAAGGATGATGAGGGGACTGGAGCGCTGCCTGATGAAGAGAGGCTGAGGGACCTGGGGCTGTTTAGTTTGAAGAAAAGACTGAGAGGGGATTGAATCAATGTTTATAACTATCTGAGGGCTGGGGGTCAGGACAGGGGGGACAGGCTCTCCTCACTGCTCCCTGGGATAGGACAAGCAGCAATGGATGGAAGCTGCAGCACAGGAGGTTCCAGCTCAACACAAGGGGGAACTTCTTGACTGTAAGGGTCCCAGAGCACTGGCACAGGGTGTCCAGAGAGGCTGTGGAGTCTCCTCCTCTGGAGCCTTTCAAGGCCTGTCTGGATGTGTTGCTGTGTGCCCTGAGCTAGATTGTATGGTCCTGCTCTGGCAGGGGCGTTGGACTCAATGATCTCTTTGGGTCCCCTCCAACCCCTGACATCCTGTGAGCCCAGCCATTCTCTAGCTACCAGCTCTGGAGCTAACAGCCATTCCCTCAGCACCACATCTCTGCCTCTTTTAGAAGACCTCCAAAAAGAATGACCCAACTCCCTCCCTGGGGAGCCTATTCCAGTGCTTATGAACCCTTTCAGTGAAAAAAGTTTCTTCTAATGTCCAACCTAAACTACCCCTGGTGCAACTTGAAGCCATTTCCTCTCATGATGTATTTTTGTTACTAGGGAGAAGGGACCAACTCCTACCTGGCTCCAATCTCCTTTTAGGTAGTTGCAGAGACAGGTGGTCTCCCCTCAGCCTCCTTTTCTCCAGGCTGAACAACCTCAGTTCCCTCAGCTGCTCCTCATGAAACCCATTCTCCAAACCCTAGACTTGTTCTCCAGACCCTCAATTAATTCTGTGCTTGTGCCCACTGCCCACAGGCTCTCTGGGTAGCTAACACACCTGATGTGGGCACAAGCTTAGAGACAAAGCAGTTCTTACCTTCCAGCTAATTCTCTCTTAGATGCCAGATTGTTCCATTTTTCCATCTTTGTTCCCCTCACCACCAACCCTCACAAGACACATTTGCAGCTGACCTGCACTTGGGGATCCCAGAGCTGCATTCTCCCTGAGTTTCCCTGTTCCCAAAGGGATATCTCACTGCAGACAACAAGGTGTCTATCTCACTTGCTGTAAAGAAGCAGAGACAAATACACCCAAACAACATCAATAAGCTCCATGAAGTGATCAGGAAGGTGCCCAAGGCAGCAGCAGGGGTACCAGATGAGCACTGCCCATGCAACTACAGGAGATGGCTCCTCCACATGTCCCAAGCTAAGCCTACACATGGATACATCTCAAACCTTTGGGGCAAAGCCCTCATCACACTTAATTTCCCAATTAAAGCAGCATATCCAGCAGCCACTGATGTTCTCCTGACACTCTGTACCATTTTCCTTTCTCAGAGGAGGAGCTGATGGATCCTTGCCAGATTGTGCACAGCATATTCACAGCAATAGCAGCAGGAATATGTTTCTTAGTTGTTATGAGGCAACCTTCTCTCCTCAGCACAGACTCTAACCATCACACAGTACTAGGAAAGTCATCCATCTCATTTGTCAGAGAACAACTGCTCCCTTTATCACTCTTAAGAGCTTCCTCCAGCTAGAACCAAGACCACCAAGAGTGTAAGTGAAGGGAGATCCCATCACAAAGCAGATCCCAACATCACCTACACTCTGGCTGCCTAGGGAGGTGGTAGATATCCCATCCCCAGAAACATTCCAGGTGAGGCTAGACAGGGCCCTGAGTAACCTGCTCCAGCAAGATGTCCCTGCTCACTCCAGGAGGGCTGGACTAGATAACCTTTAAAGGTCCCTTCCAACACCAACCATTCTATGATTCTCTTCCACTGTGCCCACCTGGGGTTTCCCTCACCTGAGGCCAGAAGTCATGAAACCCCTAAGCAGGAGCCCTCAACACACACTGAAAGGTTTGTGTCCTGCAGAGATGTCTTCACTTGAGGCTGACACTGGACAAGCATTTTGGGCAAGATGCTCCAAGATTTCAGTGTGCTGTCAAGTTTCAGCTCATCCCTCCTCCATCATGCACCACGATGTGTGTGCACAGAAGCAGTGAAGGGATGCTCCTTGGGGAAGGAGTCGTCCCTAGGGCAGCTTAAAAGTTAGACCCACTGACAGCACATGGTGTAAGTCTCACCTCAGTGCTGTTCTTCACTCTGGAGCAGGAATTGAGAAGAAAGGGCAAAATAAGTTTCATTTCACCTTAGTGAGCCAGCAGATACCTCACGGCTGAGTGTGGCCAGTCCAGTCCTAACACAGCACTAAAGCTCTTGCACTACATCTTGCCTAGATGTTCTGGCCACCCTTCAGAATACCATTTCACTGTAGAGCTACTTAAATAATGACAACATTCATGTGAGAAACATCACACAATTATTTTGAGGACAGCAGAAACAGACTGCCCAAAGCTCCTCCTTTTCAGCCACAACCTTTCAGTGGCACAGGGTGGACAAGAAGCTCAGTGTAAAAGACAAGGTGATGCCCATCTGTCCTCTACAACCAACAGTCAGAGGTCAACATGACACAACAGGGTGGACAAGAAGCTCAGTGTAAAAGACAAGGTGATGCCCATCTGTCCTCTACAACCAACAGTCAGAGGTCAACATGACACAACAGGGTGGACAAGAAGCTCAGTGTAAAAGACAAGGTGATGCCCATCTGTCCTCTACAACCAACAGTCAGAGGTCAACATGACACAACCCTTCTTTGGGTGAAACCACCCCAAATAAAGCACAAAGAATCCTCCTGACAAGAAGAGTGGCTAAGGCAGGAAAGAACCTCGGACATCATCTACTCCACTCTCAATGAAGCTCACCTGCTCAAGGCCTTTCCCATCCTGGCCTTGAACACCACCAAGGAGGAGGCATCCACAACCTCCTTTACAATAGGAGCAATAACCACCTAAATAGTGTCCCACCTCCCCAGCAAGTAAGACAAACCATTTCTGAGGGACCACCCCTGGGTGTGCATTTTTTGGTGTCCCTGCCTATGGCAGAGGGCTTGGAGGACATGTAAACCATTCTGTGATTTTAACTATCAAGCAGAGCCCCAGCTGTACCCTCTCACCCTCCCTCTTTACCCACAACTACAAGCCAAATGCTTCTTTCCCTTGAAAGCTTTATTCTTGACACTTCCTAATCAAATAAGCTTTTAGAACCAGATATGAATTAAAGGGGACATGAGTTGCCTGAGGACTGCTGGAAGAGGAGGTCCCTGGCTGCTGAGCCAGAAGATAAAGGGATAAGGTAAGAACAGGAATGAAAACAAGTTAGTGGGGGTTAGACACGGCAGGGTCAATAGTGCCACCAGGAAAGCAATGATGCTGTTGGGAATGCTGATGGGAGAGGCGAGAGGTAGAGATGGAGTGACCACCTTTGGAGATGGTGAAGGTAAATGCTGGTAACTCATCTGCTGCTCAGCACATTCTTTCAGATGAGCCCTGGCTAGCACCAAACACCTCCATAACAAGTCAGATCTGATGTGGGGGGCCTTGATTGATAAAAAGCTCAACATGAACCAGCAGTGTGCCCAGACAGCAACCCTGTGCTGGGCTGCAGCAAGAGCAGTGTGGGCAGCAGGGCAAGGAAAAGGATTCTGCCCCTTGGCTCTGCTCTCCTCAGACCCCACCTGCTGTCCTGGGTGCAGCTCTGGAGCCCCCAGCACAAGCAGGACATGGAAGTGTTGGAGCCAGTCCAGAGGAGGCCATGAAGATGCTGAGAGGGCTGCAGCAGCTCTGCTATGAGGACAGGCTGAGAGAGTTGGGGTTCTGCAGCCTGGAGAACAGAAGGCTTTGAGGAGACCTTGGAGTGGCCTTGCAGTATCTGAAGGGGGCTCCAGGAGGGCTGGGGAGGGACTATTGACAAGGTCTTGTAATGACAGAAGGAGGAATGGGTTTGAACTGGCAGAGGGGAGACTGAAAGTGGATGTTAGGAAGAAGTTCCTTGCAATGAAGGTGGTGAGACACTGGCACAGGTTGCCCAGGGAGATGTTCAAAGCCAGGCTGGATGAGGCCTTGAGTGACCTGTTCTAGTGGGAGGTGTCCCTGTCTATGTCAGGGGGTTGGAGCTGGATATCTTTGAGGTCCCTTCCAACCTAAACCATTCAATGATAGATCTGATGGATACTTAACGAGATTCCAAGAGGCAGACCTTGACAGCTCCTAAACCTGTTCTGGGATGGTAACGAGGGCAAGAAGTTTTGCCTGGCCCTCATGAAGAAACAAGTTTTGGCAGAAACGTGGCACGACACAGACTTGCTGAGGGAAGCAGCACTAAAATGAGGCTTGGCTACTACAAGGATGTTTTATTTTGACCCCAAGACCCCATCTAGTTGCAGGATAAAGTATTTTAACCAGCGGCAGGCAGCACCCTGCTGCCCACAAGTACTGCCACTAAGGAAGCAACCCCTAATGACACACATTAAGACAACCACTTCAATGCTCCACAGCAGAGCCACCTGAAAGGATTATGTGGATTTCAGAACACCAGTGGACGTCCCACCCTACCCTGGATCCACCATTCACATCTCCGAGGGGCAGCAATGGAAGAGTTGATGAATTAGAAGTGGCATTAAACCAAGTTTTCATCTGGAAGCCAAGGAGTTGATGCAACACCCAGCAGCTTCTGGGACAAAGATGTGAAACTACAATGCCTCAACCTCTGCCATGAAAAATTGCCCTTGTATCCTAAATGAGTTACACATTCAGCTACCCTGCGAGATAGGGAAGTGGGGGTTATCGAGCTGCCAAATCTCTCTCCTGTCATGAGGTCATTTCTGGCCAGCAGCCAGGCAAGATTTGCTTGCCAAACTCTCAGTGCTGACCATCACTCCCTATCCTTCCCCCTGCTCCTCTTTCTCCTGCCTCAGGTCAAGAAAAGGGGAAAAAAAAAATAATTAAAAGGAAAAAAAATAAACACAGAAAAAGGGCTCAGGAAGAGGAATCTTTGTTTGTTTGTTTCTATCAGCTTGTACAATCACAATGCAGGCAGCAGTTACTCAGCCTCTACTCTGCACAGCAAAACAACTATTTGAGGGCTCGGGGCACTGTGTTTATCAGGATGCTGGGTTCCCCAAATACATCCCAGCTCCCTGGGATTAGGATGTCCTCCATCAGATCCTTCAAAATAACTATTCATGTACTTCTGCAAGCATCTGTGTCCCGATACAAGCGTATGGGAGAGGCTTTGGGTTCAGCAGAATCACAGCTTGGCTGCACCGGGATGGAAAACTTCTCAGAACACCCTCAGGCCCCCAAATTCGTGATATTAATAACTTTTTAAGGACAAACGCCTCATTCCACTGCTTTAATTGCAGCAGGGGTAGGCTCGCAGCACCCCTAGGACACAGAAGGTGGCTGGTTACAGCTGTGCATAGACTCAAGGGGAAAAGCCGGTGCTGCAGGAGCAGCAGTTCCACAAACAGCAGCCACACGTTGCCTCAGGTTTGCAAACGGGAGCGTTTTCGGTGCCAGCCGCTGGGCTGCAACCACCCAGGGGGTCCGCGCACCAGTGAGGAAAACAGGAGGCAGAAACCAACCTGCTCTTGCACAGCTTAGCCTTAGAAGGTGCTCGGAGAAGGGACAACCCAAAAGGCTGCAGCATCTTGCTTGCAGGGCAAGAGGAGGCAAAGGGGGGGGAGGGGATGAAATTCCCAGGGCTTTGCGTGCCCGTAACACAGGGAAACTTTCTCTCAACCAACTGCTTCAATATGTCCAAAGGAATTTTTCATCTCATGCCCGACGGGCCAGATGTAAAATAAAGAAGTAATTAGCGTTACCTTATCTGGAGTATGTCAGCTGCAGCGAGCGACGCTTGGCTCTTCGTCCACATCCAGAAACAAACTATCTAACGCCGTAATTTATGGACGCCTCAACTATTTACCCTGGTATTTCATTATACAGGCGCTGGAAAGAAGAGCTCTAAAGACTAAACAGATCCAGCACGATAACACGAAAGGAACTTCAGCCGCATGCTATTACAAGACAACCTAAGAATTCCACCGCCGCATCGAGCTGCTCCAACTTTATGTTGACAGCGCTTAAGTACCGGGGCGGGGGGAGCAGGGGGGGGTTGTGCAAAACAAAAGGGATGAGCGGACGTCCCGAGATCTCTCCCGTTCAATGCTTGCTTGGATTTTATCATCGGAAGTTGGAAATACCCCCTGGAAGGGGCGAGCCCGGCTTTCCCGGGAGCAGCCGAGGCCAGCGAGCAGAGCGGCTGCCTGCTGCCAAGCCGGAGGGAGAGTTTCCAAACTTGCAGCTTTATCAACGCTATTTTTGTCCGTGCATTGATAACCAGCAAAGCACGGCCTGAGAGGGCAGGGCTTTGTGTTTCAGCTGCCCCCCCGGCATTTTTGGGGAGCGGGCCATCGGCTCATAAGGCTCTAAGGGGAGGAAACTCCTTCTTTTAGCTTGTCCTCCTGCTTGCAAGAGAGGTTCCGTGCCTGGAAAAAATGAGCTAAGTTTGGGAGCGGAGGCCCCAGCAACGCTCCTGCTCTCCCAGAGGCTCTCGGGACAAGCAAACTCCCCCCCGGGCAGCATCGCTCCCGGAGGCTGGACGCACCAGTGAGGACAACTGGAGCGTGAAACCAACCTGGTCTTAGACAGGTCAGACTATGGAGGTGCGGGGCGGGGGGGGAGAGCACAACTCAAAAGGCCACTGCAACCCAGGGTAAAGGGGGACAAAAATAGCCAAACAATCCAGAGCACCCCAGGAGAGGATCCCGAGGCAAGCGACGGGTGTGCAGATCTGAGGACTTCCAGCATTCACCGAGGGGGGATTTAGAACCGAGCTGCGCAGAGCTCCTCGGCTGCAGCCTGGCCCCCCTCCCCGGGAGGAAGACCCTCGACTCCGGCCGCCTCCTTCCGCCGGCACCGCGCTCACCGCCCGCGGGGCTGTCGGCAGCGGGGCCGACATGGCGGGGCTGTCACGACAGGCAGCAGGTGGAGCGCAGGCGGCCCTCGGAGCCCCCCGCAGCACCGGCTCCCCCTTACGCTTCCCGGCCAAAAATACCGAGTTCTCTCCAAATTTAACCCCTGCCAGCGCCGCTCGGGGGCTTCTTCCTCGGTTTTATTCCTAAATAATCACAAATTTGAGCTATTCTGGAAGGCGGTCGCAAGAACGGAGACGGGGGACTGCAGGACAGGGAGAGAGAGACGTGGGGCTCCGTGACAAGTGCGGTCCCGGTCGGCCGCGATTCCCCCCCAACCACCCAAACCCAGGACCCACCTGCTGGCGGCGGTCCCCGCCCTCGGCGGGCCGCTGAGGGCGGCCGGTGACCGGGGAGCCCGGAGCTGCCGCCGCCGTCCCGTCCCGCCGCGGGGGTGCCGCGGGCTGCGGGCCTCGGTCGCGGCGGAGTTCGGAGCGCAGCTCCAGGTAACAGCCCAGCGTCAGGACGTGCAGCGCCAGCGACAGCGCGAAGAAGCCGAGGAAAAGCCGCCAGCTACCGCCGCCGCCGCAGGCGCAAGCACCGCGGGGTGTTGCCGCTGCCGCCGCCTCCGCTCTGCGCTCCGCACCCATGGCCGGCGGGACGGAGCGGCGAGGCGCCGTGCTGCTACTGCTCCATGCTCGGCCGGGGCGAGCCGAGCCGAGCCGCCGCGGGGCTGCGCGGCCGGGGCCGCCCCAGCGCCCCGCCAGGGGGCGGGGCTCCGCGTTGGGCGGGGCCAAGGCCTGGGTGGGGCGAGGCCGGAGCGCGCCATGGCCACGCCCCGGGGCGGGCAGCTGGGGGCAGCGCTCCCCCCCCCTTGCGGAGCTGCGAGGAGCCGAGGTGAGGTCGTAACGCGGTGAGCGGGAGCGAAAGCGGGGTGCTGCCAGGAGCCTGCCTGTGGGGAGGATTCTCTGCAGTGAGGAAGGAGGGAAGGGTTTCATCCAGCAGCTGGCGAAGGGAATGACAGAGTGGTTTTGGTTAGAAGCAATCGTGGAGTCCAGTCCTTAACCCAGCACTGCCAGGTCACCACTAAGCCATATCCCTCAGCACCACATACCCACGGCTTTGAGACCTCTCCAGGGATGGAGACTTCCACCACTTTTTTAAACCACTCTACTTCTAACACGTGCAGCCTGTTCCCGGCCTTGACAACCCTTTTGGGGAAGAAATTGTTCCTCTTGTCCAATCTAAACTTTCCCTGGTGCGACTTGAGACCATTTCCTCTTGTTCTTGGCAGAAGAAACTGACCCCAACCTGCAGCCAGCCTCCTTTCAGGGAGTGAAAGAGAACGTCAAGGTCTCCTCTCATCCTCCTTTTCCCCAAGCTAAACAACCACAGCTCCCTCAGCCACTCCTTACAAGAACTGTGCTCTAGATCCTTCACCAGTTCTGTTGCCCTTCTTTGGACCCCGTCCAGCACCTTAACGTTTTTCCCATAGCAAAGGGCCCAAAACTGAAGCCAGCATTGAAGGTGTGGCCTCACCATCGCCAGGTACAGGGAGGCAATCACTGCCCTGGTCCTGCTGGCCACACTACTGTTGTTACATGTGTGCTAGTTTGAAGCTAGCTAGAATGTTTTGGTGAGAAGAATTAGATCATAGGCTGTGAAATTAAAACAATGGTGAGGTCTACTTCCCTCACAGCCTTGCTGAGATGTGTAGAAAGCAAAAGCAAAACATTAAAGTCACTTCTCTGGGCACTTTGCTCTGGGCTGTGCTCTCAGCTCTTTGCCTGCTGGGGAGAGCTGAGGCTGCTGGCTGAACTCCATCTTGCTTTCTAACCTCACCCTCCATTTGCCTTGGCTGATTCACCTTGCTTCTTAATCCCCTTGGCCGAACCTCCATTCTTCCTTGGGACTGGGGTAAGATTGAGAGGGGTAGGGGGAAGGTGAGGGGGGGTTGAGAGCCCCTCCTGGGGACTCAGGTTTCTGGGAGGGGAGTTGTGTTTCTGTATTACCTTTTTACATTGTATCTCTCTCTCTCTCTATAAATATATATATATATACATACTGTAACTATCTGCTTGTAAATTGTGCCAGCTGTAAATATAAGCTTCATTCAAATTTCCAGAGCCATCTGAGTCTAGTCTGGGTGATTTCTAAAGTGTGGAGGGGCAGGGGATACCCAAACCATCACAACATGCTAGGACACTCTTGGCCTGGACACACATCATCTCAGCTGACTGTCACCCAACTCGCCCAGGTCTTTTCCTGCCAGGCAGTTTCTAGCTGCTCTGTTCCAAGCCAGGACCATTGGTGGCGTTATTGTGACCTAAGTGCAGCATACAGCTCTTGGTCTTGCTGACTCTCCTAAATCATAGACTGACCCAGGTTGGAAGAGACCTCCAAGACCAGTCCAACCTAGCACCCAGCCCTGTCCAATCAACCAGACCATGGCACTAAGTGCCTCATCCAGGCTTTGCTTCAACACCTCCAGGGATGGTGACCTATCTCAGAGCTCAGCAGGTGGACCTCAATTTTGTAGGTACCACTTGGAAGGTGAACACAGCACTGAGTGCCTAGCAGTTCTGGAATGTTTGGGAGCAACTATTAACACCTTCTCCATGATTTTAAAGGTTGATTCTGACTGCTGGGAGTAAATCAAAAGTGGAAAGCAGACTTGGCAGAAGTCATCCAGAAAGAATCACAGAATGTCAGGGAGTGGAAGGGACCTCAAAAGCTCATCCAGTCCAACCCCCTGCCAGAGCAGGATCACCTAGAGCAGATCACACAGGAACACATCCAGGTGGGTTTTGAATATCTCTACAGAGAGAGAGACTCCACAACCACCCTGGGCAGCCTGTTCCAGGGTTCTGTCAACCTCAAAGTGAAAAAATTCCTCCTCATGTTTAAACGAAACCTATGCTTTAGCTTCCACCCAAAAGAAGTGAGAGCTCAGAGGAAAGATGATGAACTTCCAGAAAACAGACTCGGATAAGTTTGGGTCTGTATCCCCCAGTAAACAAGGAGTGGGAGAAGACATCCAGGCAGTTGCCAGTTCCTCATGGAAACATCCCAGGCTGCGCCGGGGAAAGTTTAGGCTTGAGATGAGGAGAAAATTCTTCACTGAGAGAGTCATTGGACACTGGAATGGGCTGCCCAGGGAGGTGGTGGAGTCGCTGTCCCTGGGGCTGTTCAAGGCAAGGTTGGATGTGGCACTTGGTGCCATGGTCTAGCCTTGAGCTCTGTGGTAAAGGGTTGGACTTGATGATCTGTGAGGTCTCTTCCAACCTTGGTGATACTGTGATACTGTGATCTGCAGACCATCCCTGTGCCGAGGCAAGATAGGAAGCATAGCATGAGATCAGCTTGGTCACCTCCAGCACGACAGGGAACATGCACAGAAAGTATAAATCAGCCCAATTCCCTACTACCGAGTGCAAGGAAACTGCGAGGACACAGCTGTGAGCAGCCAGGCTGCGGCCGCAGGGCAGCGTGAGGATGGACAGAGAGAGGCGTGGGAGATAAGGACACAGCAGTGAGGGTGTCAGCAAAACAAGGAGAAGAAAACCAGGTGGCTCTTCTTGGCAAGGAGGGACAAGTGCGGCCGCAGCGGGAGCGAGCGGAAGGGCTGGGACTGCCTTAGTGAGACATTGCCCTGACAAACACCCCAGCAGGCTTCAACCAGGCAGCTGCCAACGGCAGGAACAGGTGAGGCTAGGGAAGGGGAGGTGCAGAGGGAGACAGCAGGAGTTCTGCGAGTCACAGAATGGCTGCAAGGGCAGATGCAGGAACCCATGGATGAGCATAGAGGGCTACTGAAGTTGTACAGTGGCTTAGGCTCTAAGGGATTTCACAGATCATAGAATCAACCAGGTTGGAAGAGACCTCCAAGCTCAGC
>WAAF01000885.1:320370-336917 GCA_013400475.1 Tricholaema leucomelas
AACTGGACACAGCAGTGGAGGTGTGGCCTGAGCAGTGCTGAGCACAGGGGCAGAAGAACCTCCCTTGTCCTGCTGGCCACACTGCTCCTGAGCCAGCCCAGGATGCCATTGGCTCTCCTGGGCACACCTGGGCACACTGCTGGCCCGTGTTCAGCTACTATCTACCAGTACTCCCAGGTCCCTCTCTGCCTGGCTGCTCTGCAGTCGCTCTGTCCCCAGATCACCTACTCCAACCTCCCCACCATGGGCAGGGATGCATCTCAATTAGACTTGGTTGTCTAATGCCTCATCCAATCTGAACATAAACAACTGCAGGGAGGAAGCATCCACACCCACTCTGAGCCTATTCCAGTGTCTCACCACTCCCAACGCTGAAGAACTTCTTAAGATCCACTCTAAACCTCCTCTCCCTCAGCTTCAAAACGTTCCCCCTTGTCATAAGGGTGTGTAGCAACAGGATGAGTTCCTCTGCAAGCCTTCCAATAGCATCTCTTCAGCTATTAGAAGCAGTTTAGAGCCAGGGAAGAGCCTTAGAAACTATCTTCAACTGGAGAGGTGGCCTAAAGAAAATAGGATGTGATTTGAAAGAAGGAAAAAAAACCACGAAGCAAAAAGAAGGAAGAAACAGGAATGCAAAGGACTTAGCCTCAGGAAGGAGCAGCTGAAGCCGGAGTGGCTAGGTGGCACTGCTGAGGAGCACTTCCAGCTGGGCTCACAGCACCAGATGATGCAGAGCAGATCGTTAGGCACACAAAAATGATCCAACAGCTGGAACACTTCTGCTAAGGGGACAGGCTGTGAGACCTGGAGTTCAGCCTAAAGAAGAGAAGGTTCCAGGGAGAGCTTCTTGTGGCCTTTCAGTACTTAAAGGGGCCTGTAAGGAAAAAGGTGATGGACTTTTTTAGCAGGACCTGCTGTGAGAGAAGGGTGATTGCTTTACATTAAGAAAAGGGATATTCAGACTGGATAGAAGGAAGACATTCTTCACTTTGAGTGTGTGAGACACTGTCCCAGGTTACCCAGAGAGGTGGTAGGTGCCTCATCCCTGCAAGCCTTCCCTGGAAGGCTGTTTGGAGCTCTAGTTGTGGATGTCCCTGCTGACTGCAGCGAGGATGGACCAGATGAGCTTTAATGGTCCCTTCCAACCTCAAGCATTCTGTGATCAGTGTTGCAAGAGCAAGCACTGAGAAGGAACATTCTCATTACCATCAGATCATTGACAAGGGTACTCCCACCAAGGACCATCACACAGCACATCCCTTGGCACTGCTGACCAACGCTGGTGGAGCTCCCTGGGACATCAGAGCTGTGGCTCTTGGCCTTGCATTGCAGGAGGTTCTTGTGTGCCCTGTTATGCCCAAGGATATGTTATGGGAGCCCACCTGGAGGCACTTTCTGCTGCCTGGCTGTCAGAGCAGGGCTTGGAGAGTTGGGTGGTCTGCTGCAGGTCTCTGATCCTGTGCTCTGTCATCCCTTGGGCAGGGTGAGTTTTGCACAAGGCTGTTCTTTCCGAGAGGAAGCCTTCCAAGTCCTGGAAAAGGCTGTCTGGAGATCTGTGGGGGTCTTCTTCACTCAGTATTTTACAGCTCACACTCTAGAGAATACGACAGGGGCTGTTCATCCTACCCTTGGCAAGGAAGATGGACCAGGTGACCTCTTCATAGTCATAGAATCATTTTGGCTGGAAGAGACCTTTAAGATCGAGTCCAGCCATCAACCAGCACTGCCAGGTCACCATTAAACCATGTCCCTCAGCAACACATCTACACAGCTTCAAAGGCCCTCCAGGAATGCCTTTCTTAGCCTTCTTTGCCTGCAACAGGAGGTGTTGGTTGTTTTTCCCTTTAAGTTCTGTGTAATGCTCATGAAATGATATGAGAGTCTGTTATGAAGTGATAGGAGAGTCTCTGTTTTCAGTTAAGGGAGAAATGGCTCCCTAAGACTTGTGAGAGAAAGAAAAACTGGAAGCCTTCACCACTGCCAACCCCAACAACTCCACAGCAAAATGCAAATAGACCCAAATGAAGCCTCTGCACAAAGCCCTCCAATTACTTTAGGATGATCTGTGATTATTTGAATGCTCAGGGTTGTGAATGTGTTCCAGAGATGGAGATTCAAGTTGCTTTAAAACTGGGACCCTCAGAAGGGCCAACTGGGACCCTCAGAAGGGCCAACTGGGACCCTCAGAAGGGCCAACTGGGACCCTCAGAAGGGCCAACTGGGACCCTCAGAAGGGCCAACTGGGACCCTCAGAAGGGCCAACTGGGACCCTCAGAAGGGCCAACTGGGACCCTCAGAAGTTTAGTTCCATTTTTAAGAGTGATCTCTTACTTCTAAGATGATTTTTTGAGGACACTAAGTTCCAGAAGTCCCTGAAAGCTCACTCTGTACTCTGTAGGTCCTTAGGGTCTTCAGTCCAAGCTGCACAGCATCAGTTATGGAGTGTTCCTAAGAAAGGAGCTCACCCTTGCTGCTCAGATCTCATCAGGGATATTCCATTTGAGGTTGCTAGAGCAGAGCATCACACCACACCCCACCAATTAAAAAGAAGCACCATCTGATTATATAGCTAATACACAATTATGGGCTGTCAGCCCAGGTCTCCTCACACATTGACCATGTGGTGCTGGTCAAACTCAACGAGCTGAGGCCTTGCACTGTTTCTCCAGCCTTCTGCTTTAATTTCTCTTGCTCTAAGCACCGCTGCTAGCTTCAGGCTTTGGTCAGAAGCCTTCCCCTGCCACAGATGTTTCCTTTCTGAACCATTTATCCTTTTCCTCTGCTGAGTGCAACCAGTTCCCTTCCTTTCCCAAGCTTCCTCCCCTTTTAAGCAGCCATGACTGATAAACTTCATTATATGGATACGGTGAAGAACCCTTGGTTGTGGATGAAGAGCCTCAGAGGTTTCAATTATCTCCTGTAGCCCAGCTTCAATGCTCTGAGGAGACCCAGGCTAGGAGATGCAGGATCCAGAGGACACAAAAGCCTCTCAGAAGTGACAGAGATTTGGAAAGTTCTGGAGGAGCTGATCAAAGGCAGGGTCCACAATAGGGAAATAAAGAACAATTCTTCTTAATCAAGAAATAATATTGCTTCTTTCACAAGGGTGAGGTCCATTCCCCCCCCCCCCCAGAAAAAAATCTGCCTCTTTCTATCTGCTGAACTTTATTTGGTCCAGCTGCCCCTGCCATTTAATACTTCTTTCCCCCCTTTCCCTATGAACAATGGAAAGAAATCTAGGAAAAAAGGAAACATTCCAAAAATAAAGGCATTGTTCCCTCTGAGTCCTCTGGAGGGTGGGCAGAGGCCAAAGAGGAGGAGGAGAACACACAGAGGCCACGTTTCTAATGCCAGGAGACTTTTCCCCCTCCTCTTGATTCCTAAACTCCCTGGATTTTTTTTTTCCAGCATCACATTTGGATGGAAAAGTTCCATTCCAAAAGGGATTTACCCAAAGGTGGGGGGAGGATCTGCTATAGCTGCTTGGTCAGTTCAGAATACCTCTCTCTCTCTTTTGGCATAGGTAAAACTCTCTCAGCACACCACAGATCTAAGTGCCAGCTGCATCTTTAACAGAGCAGGGAACCTCTCAGAAGGATGTTGTAAAGCTTTTAGCCCCTTCACGTTTTGGCAACAGCTGTAATATTTGCAGCAGCAATAGAGCTGATTTTAACATCTGTGACCTAACAGCTCTGGAATTCATGACTCTGAGGAAAGCTCCACTAAACTGCAGGAAAGCATCTCTCAGTGATGTTAGCAACAGCAAAGTCTCCTGAAACCTGAAGTCACAGCATGGCCTCAGGTATCTTTATAACCCTCCCAAGGTTTATAAAGCCTCCACACACCGCTGCAATTCCCACTGTTGCTCCTCAGTGAGGAGTTTCACACAGCACAGTCTGCTTTGGATTGTCTTTTTGCTGCCTGTGAGCTCTGCCTGTGCAGTGAAGGTAGTTTATAGAATGCTTGAGAGGGGCCTTTAAAACTCATCTAGTCTGACCCCTCCTGCAGTCAGCAGGGACATCAACTGGAGCAGGCTGCTTGAGGTAGCTCATAGAATGCTTGAGGTAGAGAGGGACCTTTAAAACTCATCTAGTCTGACCCTTCCTGCAGTCAGCAGGGACATCAACTGGAGCAGGCTGCTCGAGGTAGCTCCTAGAATGCTCTAGGTAGAGAGGGACCTTTAAAACTCATCTAGTCTGACCCTTCCTGCAGTCAGCAGGGACATCAACTGGAGCAGGCTGCTCGAGGTAGCTCCTAGAACACTTTAGGTAGCTCCTAGAATGCTTTAGGTTGGGAAGGACCTTTAAAACTCATCTATTCTGAACCATCCTGCAGTCAGCAGGTACATCTTCAACTGTAGCCCCAGACAAGTTTAAAGGAATGATTCCAGGCATGTGGCATTTATCACCTCTCTGGGCAACCTGGGCCAGAGTCTCAACACCCTCATAAAAGAAGCCCAAACCACCACCAAGACGTATTTTATCTAGTCTAAATCTTTCTAGAAGACATCCTTCCTCATCCTGTCCCAACAGACCTTGCTAAAAAAAGTCTGTCTCCATTGAAAGATGAGGCACTCAAAGGCCCCAAGAGGGTCTCCCTGGAGCCTTCTCTTCTCCAGGCTGAACAACCCCAACTCTCTCAGCCTGTCCTCACAGCAGAGGGGTTCCAACCCTCAGATCATTGCCGTGGCCCCCTCTGGCTCTGCTCCAACAGAGGAGCTGACTGGTCAGGGATGTATGGAGCTGGTGGGTCAGGGGTGATGAGGCAGTGGGTGCCAGGGAGGTTTTATAACATGGTTTGGAATATCATTGTTCCAGCCAGGATGAGTAAGAGCCCAGCTGACGCTGGTCACCGACTGCACTTCCATGTGTCTAGAGGGAGAGGGGGAGGCTGAGAGACGGTTGCACAGTTGAAAAAATAAAGACAATAAGCCTATAAAAGTTTAAGAACTGAATAGATTCCTGACATTTGTTTCTCATTATCACCAAATAACATATAAATAAACATACAACAGAACCAAGAGCAACATCCTAGTTACTCGCTCGAGAAGACGCGGTCTTGAGGCTCGCCTCAGCCTCCCCTGGCCAAGCCTCCTGCCTTGTATGCTCTGTAATGAAGTGACACAGCAATGCTGGCTGAGCAGTGAGGCCTCTATCTCCCTCTAAAACAGAAAGCCAAGCAGAGGCTGGGCTCTACAGGAGGAGATGTCAATGTGCTGCCAGTTCTTAGAAGTCAGTAGCAGAGGGAGAAGAACATGTGAAAAGAAAGCACAGCAAGAGGCCACAGCCTCCTTTTCCCCCCCACCACTTCCCTCACCCTGTACAAAGGACCCCAGCACACATTGCTCTTTATTATTACTATTATTGCTTGCTAATTACTAGTAGTGTATCTTAAACCCACACCCACCTGTGGATGCATGCTGGTAAGTGCTGCTTTTCCTTCTCCCTCCCCTCCATGTTTAATGGTGTGAAAGGGAGCCTCAAGTGAAGCTGTCTGTAAACACTGTCTGGTGTGGATGAGGGAAATTCAGGCTTACACTGCAGCAGCTCCATAGCTCCTTGGGCTCTCCGGTGGGTTCTACTCATTCTCTGCCTTGCACATCTCATGGCAGCCTGTTGCTGTGACTGCTGCCTGCCCCAGCAAATAAAGCTGCAGGGTAGGAGATCATAGAATGGTTTAGGTTGGAAGTGACCTCAAAGATCATCTAGTTCCAACCCCCGGATGGCAGGGTCAAACCCCTTCATCATTCACCCTTTATATCAAATGTTTCTCCCTACCCTCCAAAGCTGACCCTGCAAAGAAGCCTCCCTGCTGGAAGAGAGCTTAGTAGCTGCTGGAAGCCAGGAACCAGACTCAGTTTTGAACTTCTAAGCATCTCAGGAAGGTAGGGGGAGTCCAGGATGAAGATCTAAAGCCCTGACTTTGAAAAAGATAAATCCAAGGAACTCCTATGCAAGGAGGAGTGGTCATAAGGAGGACAGATGAAACTGTCTTTCTGCAGCTATTGGAATCTGCACTCCCAAGGTCCTGATCCAGCTGCAGGACCACCCTGTAAGGGGTTTAATTGCCAGGCAAGCTGGGATTTCAGCAGCTTGCAGCCTCCAGACTGTTCATATTCCACCACAGCAATAACCAGGGGAAAGGAAAACCAAGTGTTTGGTCTTAGCTGCATCCCAGCAGCTGCAGATTTAGGTGAGGAGAAAGATGGCAAGGCTCAGACATAATGTCCTACAGAAATGCAAGCCTTAAACCAGCAATTTCCTCTGTGGACCCCAGGTCAGGGCAAGGCTCAATAAAACATGCACCTGGGTCAGAGGTTCCACAGAGGGGCAGGAGCCATTAGGTATGGTATGGAACAGCAGAAATTCAAGTGCTAGTTACACAAGCAGCAAGCAGATATAGCTCTGACTGGAGACTAGAAACATTTGCCAGCATCTCTTCAACAACAGCTCTGGCAGGCAGGGCTGCAGAGGGTCTGTGGGCAATGCAGGCTTCTAGGCTAAACCCACCAAGACCAACACATTTCATCTGGACTAGGATATTCAGTTCTGAGCTGTTCAGGAGAGGGAGGAAAACACTGCAGAGAGCTCAGGGAAGGCTACAAAGGTGCTGAGCGGCCTGGACCATCTCTGTGAGGATGAAAGGCTGAGAGCTCTGGAGCTGTTGAGCCTGGAGAAGAGCAGCCTGAGAGGTGAGGTTGAATCAAAGAATCAAGCAGGTTGGAAGAGACCTCCAAGCTCAGCCAGTCCAACCTAGCACCCAGCCCTGTCCAATCAACCAGACCATGGCACTAAGTGCCTCATCCAGGCTTTGCTTCAACACCTCCAGGCACAGAGACTCCACCACCTCCCTGGGCAGCCCATTCCAATGCCAATCACTCTCTCTGCCAACAACTTCCTCCTAACATCCAGCCTAGACCTCCCCTGGCACAACTTGAGACTGTGTCCCCTTGTCCTGTTGCTGGTTGCCTGGCAGAAGAGACCAACCCCACCTGGCTACAGCCTCCCTTCAGGTAGTTGTAGACAGCAATGAGGTCTGCCCTGAGCCTCCTCTTCTGCAGGCTGCACACCCCCAGCTCCCTCAGCCTCTCCTCACAGGGCTGTGCTCCAGGCCCCTCCCCAGCCTTGCTGCCCTTCTCTGGACACCTTCCAGCACCTCAACATCTCTCTTGAATTGAGGAGCCCAGAACTGGACACAGCACTCAAGGTGTGGCCTGAGCAGTGCTGAGCACAGGGGCAGAAGAACCTCCCTTGTCCTGCTGGCCACACTGCTCCTGAGCCAGCCCAGGATGCCATTGGCTCTGCTGCCCACCTGGGCACACTACTGGCCTGTGTTCAGCTACTCTCTACCAGCACCCCAGGTCCCTTTCTTCCTGATCAATAAAGATCAATATTTATAGGGTGGGGTACAAGATGATGGGGCCAGATCCTTTTTGGTGGCTCCTAGCAACAGTAAAAGGGGCAAGGAGGATGCACAACAACCCAATAGGTTCTATGTGGACAGGAGGTAAAACTGCCAGAGTGCAGGAGCACTGAATTTGCTCAGTGCTGATCAACTACAGACTGGGGGGCAAGAGGCTGGGGCCAGACTCATGTCAGTGGTGCCCAGTGACAGGACAAGGGCCAATGGGCACAAACTTGAACCCAGGAGGTTCCATCAGAACATGAGGAGAAACTTCTTTGCTGTGAGGGTGCTGGAGCCCTGGAGCAGGCTCCCCAGAGAGGTTCTGGAATCTCCTTCTCTGCAGAGATTCCAAACCCACCTGGACACTGAGATTGCAGGCAAGCTGCTGTGGGTACCCCTGCTTCAGCTAAGGGTGGGGTTTGGACTGGATAATCTCCAGGGCCTCCTTCCAGCCCCCACTGTGCTGGGACTGAGGGTTCTCAGGGGAATAAAAAAAAAAGAGATTGAAAGAGTAAAGCCATGAAATTTTTGGAAGGAGCCATTAATTTGTGATTTACAGGAAGATGCTTTGGGATGTGAAGGCCAGTTCCTCCAGATCGATTGGATGCAGACATCTGCTTCATTTCAAGGAGATCAGAAGAGGCCAAGGCTTGACAGTCCTTTGTTAAAGCCTTCACTATCTCCTTTCTATATCTAAATTACATTTATTGATATACAGCATTGACATTTCTGTAATACTTCTAAATCTCATAACCTTCTGTTTCAAATTCACAGGCTTCTCCCACTTCAGCTATTATTATTTTTACCAGTCCCAGGGGTGTGCTTGAGTCTCTTTGGTACAAATTAGAAAGGCTTTCAGGAAAAAAAACTTCATTTATATAAAGAGGTCCTCTTTGACTTCTTAAGTTCACCACCCCAATGAACACAGACAGGGACAATTTCTAGCATAGGCTCACACAGAGCAGGTCTCTACAGCATCTGGTGTCTTGCACCAGCGTTTAACACAACAAGGCTCAAAGAGTCTTTAGTGCTGTTAGGAGGTTTCCACAAGAGGAAAGATAAAAGCCAAATGTTAACAAGCTTGAGCATGTACTCAGCACTGCTAAGGCTACACCTTGAGTGCTGTGTCCAGTTCTGGGCTCCTCAGTTCAAGAGAGATGTTGAGGTGCTGGAAGGTGTCCAGAGAAGGGCAACAAGGCTGGGGATGGGCCTGGAGCACAGCCCTGTGAGGAGAGGCTGAGGGAGCTGGGGGTGTGCAGCCTGCAGAAGAGGAGGCTCAGGGCAGACCTCATTGCTGTCTGCAGCTCCCTGAAGGGAGGCTGTAGCCAGGTGGGGTTGAGCTCTTCTGCCAGGCAGCCAGCAACAGAAGAAGGGGACACAGTCTCAAGTTGTGGCAGGGCAGGGCTAGGCTGGATGTTAGGAGGAAGTTGTTGGCAGAGAGAGTGATTGGCATTGGAATGGGCTGCCCAGGGAGGTGGTGGAGTCACTGCCCCTGGAGGTGTTGAAGCCAAGCCTGGCTGAGGCACTTAGTGCCATGGTCTGGTTGATTGTCTAGGGCTGGGTGCTAGGTTGGCCTGGATGAGCTTGGAGCTGGACCCAACTCCTAACATGCCCACCTTCCAGACCTGTTTGCTCATGAGGACAGCTGGAGAAGGACTGCATCCAGTCCTCCCCAGCCTCAGCATCCAACAGCCAGCCTGAACTCATTTAGTCTTTTCACCATTTCAAGGTAAATGCCCAGTGTGGGACCTGCACATTCCTGCTGACCACCAGACCTCAGCAGCTAAGGACCTGCCCTTCTGTAGGCTTGAGGAACACAGCAGAGGTCATCTCACTTCCAGCACTTCACTCTGAGGCTTTGTAATTTTTTTTTTTCAGGATGCTGAGAGCTGCATTTTCACCTGCTGAGCTTTAATTAACAGGGTTAGGAATAAACTGCAGGCTTAGAGCAAGCTCACAACAGAGGATGAACACCCAAGTCTCTCATGGCATCAGCAACACCTTCTGTGCCTGACCCTTTCCTCAGAATATGCATCACTATCACAGAAAGAACCAGGTTGGAAAATACCTCTAAGATCATCCAGTCCAACCTAGCATCTAACCCTTCTGATTAACTAACTCATGGCACTAAGTGCCTCACCCAGCCTTTGCTTCAACACCTCCAGGGATGACAACTCCACCACCTCCCTGGGCAGCCCATTCCAAAGCCAATCACTCTTTCCACATAGAACTTCCTCCTAACATCCAGCCTAGACCTGCCCTGGCACAACTTGAGACTGTGTCCCCTTGTTCTGTTGCTGCTTGCCTGGCAGAAGAGACCAACCCCACCTGGCTACAGCCTCCCTTCAGGTAGTTGTAGACAGCAATGAGGTCTGCCCTGAGCCTCCTCTTCTGCAGGCTGCACACCCCCAGCTCCCTCAGCCTCTCCTCACAGGTCTGTGCTCCAGGCCCCTCCCCAGCCTTGCTGCCCTTCTCTGGACACCTTCCAGCACCTCAACATCTCTCTTGAACTGAGGAGCCCAGAACTGGACACAGCACTCAAGGTGTGGCCTGAGCAGTGCTGAGCACAGGGGCAGAAGAACCTCCCTTGTCCTGCTGCCCACACTGCTCCTGAGCCAGCCCAGGATGCCATTGGCTCTGCTGCCCACCTGGGCACTGCTGCCTCATCTTCAGTTACTCTCTACCAGTACTCCCAGGTCCCTCTCTGCCTAGCTGCTTTCAGCCACTCTGTCCCCAGCCTGTAGCACTGCATGGGGTTGTTGTGGCTAAAGTGCAGAACTTGGCCTTGTTAAAAGTCCTGGCATTGGATTGTGCCCATCTGTCCAGGCCCCTCTGCAGAGCCCTCCTGCCTTCTAACAGATCCACACTTACTCCCACCTTGGTGTTGTTTGCAAACTTACTGATGATGGACTCAATGAAGAGAGATGAAAGCAAGCAAGGAAACTTCTACAGCTTTTGGGTGAAGGCAATTAAAAAAAAAACCAAAGCATCCTTTCACAGCCCTTTCCCATCCTGGGGCTTCACTTCAATACAATTAAAGCTGAATTAATGAAGATAATGATGTTCTCAGGGGAGTAAAGGCACCAGGATGGCCTTCCTGGCCATCTTCCTCAGGCACCAAAGCAAAGAACCAAAATTGTTCTATGCTCTAAGGTCAATTAATCAAACAGACAACACAGATCATCATGCAACATTGAGGCCATGACCTAAAGTGGGTGAAGGAGGAGACCAGAAGCAGCAAAGGAAGAAAGAGGTCACCCAGTAAACCCCATCTGTCTCAGAGCATCTAACACAACCCCACCTTCTACAGCCTGCCCAGGCAGCTCCTGCTCTGCTGTGGCAAGGGGCTTGCTAATGAAAAAGAAATTGTAAGCTCTTACTTGATGCCAATCCCAGACAAAAAGAGAACAAAGGAGTCCTCCAGGCAAAAAATAAGTGGAAATTACCCATCATTAATAATTTCTTCAACTCCTAACTACAAGGTTTTCATCAGTCTTCTGAGGTGGCATCATGTTAACTTTCCAGTCTCACAGACACACAATCCATGGACCCACCAAAAAATACCTTGGCCACATAAAAGTTAAACTAAGAACTCCTCACCAACATCCAAGTGCTCTGCTTGGAAGATGTCCACCACATCTAGGCTTTGAAATGCCTCAAGACATCCTTAAGCTTCCTGGTAGGTGGGAAGCAGAGCCTGGAGCTCCATCTTCACAGTGGAGAATAGGAGGGACAGTGAAACACAAACACTCCTCAGCATTCT
Organism: Tricholaema leucomelas; assembly: GCA_013400475.1. Taxonomy (NCBI): domain Eukaryota; kingdom Metazoa; phylum Chordata; class Aves; order Piciformes; family Lybiidae; genus Tricholaema lacrymosa; species Tricholaema leucomelas. The sequence continues at coordinate 331,538 of WAAF01000885.1, forward strand.
GAGTGTCCTGTGTCCCAGTGTCAGTGTGGAAGAGGCTCTCAAGTACACTTTTAGCTCAACTGTAGCCAGATAAATGCTTGTGATGAACCCTGAGCCCTTCCATGCCCAGGGAAGATGGAGAAGCTGTAGGGGCTCTGCAGTTGTTCAGACACAGAACGAACACAGTGCAATTGCGAGATGCACAGGAGAACCACAGAGCACCAAGGGTTGGAAGGGACCTCAAAAGATCATCCAGTTCAAAGCCCCTGCCAGAGCAGGAGCACTCAGAGCAGGTCACACAGGAATGCATCCAGATGGTTTTCAGTATCTCCAGAGGAGGAGACTCCACAACCTCTCTGGGCAGCCTGCTCCAGGGCTCTGCCACCCTCACAGGGAAAAAGTTTCCCCTCCTGTTCCCATGAAACCTCCTCTGCTCCAGCTTGCACCAACTGCCCCTTGTCCTGTCATTGGACATCCCTGAGCAGAGCCTGGTCCTGTCCTTCTGACACTGCCCTGCACATCTTTATCACCAGGAATGAGGGCACCCCTCAGGCTTCACTCCAAGCTCCAGCTCCCTCAGCCTGTCCTCACAGGGAGGTGTTCCACTGCCTTCAGCATCTTTGTAGCTCCGTGCTGGACTCTTCCAAGCAGTTCCCTGAGGTCCTTCTTGACCTGAGTGGCCTGGAACTGGACACAACATTCTAGATGCAACCTCACCAGAGCAGAGGGGCAGGAGAACCTCTCAGCCTACTCACCACACCCCTTCAGATCCACCCCAGGATGCCATTGGCCTTCTCGGCCACAAGGGCACATTGCTGGCTCATGGTCACCCTCCTGTCCACCAGGACCCCCGGGTCCCTTTCCCCTGTGCTGCAGAACCTTGTGTGCCACATATCGAACCACAGAAACACAGCAACAATGACCCCTTCTAGCCCACATCCAGGAGACATGACACCATAAATCCAGATCCCACCCACGATTCCAGAGCCTGGAGAGATCCATCCTGCAGCTCAAAGGATTTCCAAGCCTAGGGTTGGATATGGATCTGCTGAGCTTTGTGTTGCAGCCTTTCCCATGCTTTTTCCAGCAGGAATATTTTCACGCTGCCCATTTCAGCTTTTATGGACCCAAAAGGCAAATTTACAACTGAAAAACTCCTTTCTTGTTCCAGCTTTGATGCCCATAGGCATATAGGCAAGAAAATTTATATCCACTTAACTCACATCTATTCCAAACCCCTAGGAACAGGCACATTCCTGGGTGGATTTTGAGTTTGGGCACCATCTGGTCACTGCCTGTGCCTTGCTCCATGCTCATCACAAGCTCAGGAGAAACACTGCTACTCCCTGAGCAGTTGTGCATCTCCTCCAGCACCATAAATCTTGAGGCCAAGTCCCATTAGATGTCTCCTGGAGGCTAGGAGGCAGAGCACGCTCATGGTACCTCTCTTCTTGGAAAGGAACCAAAAGGAGAGATACTTGAGGTCTGTTAAACCCTAAGTGTCCTGGAGAGCATGGATAAGGGACATCCAAAGGAGCCACCAAGAACAAAACACTTCTCAAGCACACCACATGGTCCTTCAGTGGTTGCTGCCCTGGGGTGGAGGGTACCAGGGCAGCAGCTGGGTCCCAGAACACAGCTACACACCTTGTAGGGCTTCCAAACCACCTGCCACAGCAGCACACCCGACACCCTGAGCCCAGCAGAAACACATCACAGTGTTACTCCCCACAGGCTCAGAAAGCAGCTAAAGCTACACCTCCCACCCTTCAGTTATGCCCTTTCAGGCCAGGGACCTGACCTCTTAATCTCCACCAGCAGATCCATCTGAAAGGCTTCAAAGCAAAGAGACATCACCTACCCAACGTGGAGCACGGCAGAGACAGCAGCCAGGAGCTTTCTCATTGCTGCAGCAGAGGCTGATAGAAGGAATGATGGCATGGAGCTGGCTGGGACCTGTCCTGCCAGCAGGGACCTCGAAGGAAAGTGTTCCCAAGCACACTTGCTGGGCAGCCTGGTGCCCACAGAACAGCTCAGCCCCTTCAGAAGACTCTTCCACGTAGCTTCTGGAGCCCAGCTGAGACCCAGAGCTGCTTAAATTGGGGCAGTTCAGGACACACCCACGAGGAACCAATAAGGAAAGTGAAGTTATAACCTGCAGGTGTTAGGGCATGGCTGAGTTGGAGTCAAGTGGCTTCAGCAGGGTGGGTGATAACCTGAGACACCTGAGGGCTCTTCTGTTTGTCTGTGGAGATAAGCATGAGCCCCTCTGTGCCAATAATAAGAGACCTCCCTGGTTCTGTTTGCTGTCTGTTGTGCTTCTACACTGAACTTCACAGTCATGCTTCATCCTGGAGCCCATCTTGAAAGCAGCCTGCAAGAGCAGCCTTATTTTTACACTTGCTGGCACCCGAAGATGGAACTCTCTGAAAATCAAAATAGGCTGGAACAAACCAGGACCAATGGATTTCAGAACAAAGGAGCCTCCCCCTGTCCTTAATTTGCCATGCTCCTGGATGGCATCCACACTGTCTCCTCTCTTCCCTCCCACAGCCAGGAAGGTGCCCTGAGAAACGTGGTGCGAATTCATTCACACAGTCATCGCTGCTGGAGACCTTGGGAGAGGTTGGAGATGACTTAGAAGCAAGTGAGCTGTGCAGGCTCAGTTAAAAACGGACTGAAAGGTCAAGCTCTGGTTGCTGGAGTAGCAGCACCCTGAGCCCTCCCCACCTGCTTGTCCCAGTATCCCAAACCTCCTGCCTGTGGAATTTGGTGAGGCAAGCAGGAAGCTGTACCAACGCAAGCAGGTGTGATGCCATCCTCCACCCAGCCAGTGACACCCTGAGCAAAGGAAAACCAGGCTGGGGAAGGGATATGTGTGTGTGTGTCCACCTGTGAAATGGGCTGCAAGCTGCTGCTGGGGTGAGACAGTCCTGGATAGATACTTTGGATCTTGCAGCTGAATACAGATGGGGCAAAGAGGAGCCAAAAGTGTTTGTGCAGGTGAAGGGAGAGGAGAGAGGATAATACAGCAGAACCCTGTGCTCGTTGGCCAGGCACAGCAGCCTCAGCTCCATGCTAAACACAACCCTTCCAGCTCAGCCTCCTGCTCCTGGGCCAGCTCCTCTCTCAGAGAACCTCTGGGGGATGTATTTATATGCTTGGTTATTTTCTCTGTGAGCCACAGAGGAACCTTGTCTCTTGTGGATGAATTGAACTGGTTTTCAGCAGAGCTACACAAGAACCTCACCAGATCACTTCCAGCTATGGGTTGGCTGAGGGAGCTGGGGTTGGTCAGGCTGGAGAAGGCTCCAGGGGGACCTTAGAGCTGCCTTCCAGTAGCTGAAGGGATCCTCCAGGAAGGCTGCAGAGAGACTTCTCATTGGTGCCTACAGACCGGGGATGGTTTGAAGCTGAGGGAGAGTAGGTTTAGACTGGATCTTACGAAGCAGCTCTTCATTATGAGGGTGGAACAGGCTGCCCAGGGAGGCCGTGGATGTCTTCTCCCTGGGGGTGTTCAAGGCCAGGTTGGATGAGGCCTTGAGCAGCCAAGTCTAGTTGAGAGGTGTCCCTGCCTGTGGCAGGGGGTTGGAGCAGATGATCTGCAGAGTCCTGCACCTGGGGAGGAATAATAAACTGCACCAGTACAGGCTGGGAGGTGATCTGCTGGAGAGCAGCCCTGTGGAGAGGGACCTGGAGAACATCCATGGCACAGCAATGTGCCCTGCTGGCCAAGAGGGCCAATGGGATCCTGGGGGGCATTAGGAAGAGTGTGTCCAGCAGATCAAGGGAGGTTCTCCTCCCCCTCTACTCAGCCCTGATGAGACCTATCTTGAGTACTGCCTTCAGTTTTGGGCTCCCCAGTTGAAGAGGGACAGGGATCTGCTGGAGAGGATCCAGTGGAGGGCTATGAGGATGATGAGGGCACTGGTGCACTGCCTGATGAAGAGAGGCTGAGGGACCTGGGGCAGCTTAGTCTGGAGAAGAGAAGACTGAGAGAGGATTGAATCAATGTTTATAAGTATCTGAGGGCTGGGGGTCAGGAGGGGGGACAGGCTCTGCTCACTGCTCCCTGGGATAGGACAAGCAGCAATGGATGGAAGCTGCAGCACAGGAGGTTCCAGCTCAACACAAGGGGGAACTTCTTGACTGTAAGGGTCCCAGAGCCCTGGCACAGGCTGCCCAGAGAGGTTGTGGAGTCTCCTTCTGTGGAGGTTTTCCAGGCCTGTCTGGATGTGTTGCTGTGTGACCTGAGCTAGATTGTGTGGTCCTGCTCTGGCAGGGGGGTTGGACTGGATGATCTCTTTGTGTCCCTTCCAACCCCTGACACCCTGTGAGCCTGTGATCTGTGCAATCCCTTCCAACCTGAGTCATTCTATGAGCTATCACCCCCCAGCCCCTTTGTTACACACCAGACCCCACCTACACCTCCCGTCCTGCATCCACCACTCCTCCTCTCCTGTGAGGCTCCGCAGCAGCACCGATGCTTCCCAACCCTCCCCCCTCATACTCCTTTTCCGCAGCGATCCTCCTTCAAAATACATTCATTTCCATCCATCCAACTTCACTCCTTGTTTCCTCCTCCTCTATCCAAAGGGGAGAGTCTCCAGCCAGGGGGTAGGAAGGACCAAAGCATCACTTGAGCCCTTGGCAGCCTGGCACGGCAGCGTTCAATTTGGAGCCCAGCGTCCTCGCTCCGTCCCATGCCGAGATCTGTTGTCCAGAGGAATTAATTCCAGATTACATGGTTGGGTGTGGACTTCAGCTGGGCAAAATTTGGATACCCTGGTTGAGTCATTATTCTCTGATGAATCTCTTGGTGACAGTCTTTGCCCCTATTGTTCTGAGGTGAGCCCCATGGCAAGGAATGCGAAGGCGAGAAAACAAAAGAATATAAAGAAAGGTTACGAAATCAGCTTCAGCGAGGCAGGGTTATTGTCCCTCTGCTCTGCCTCTTCTGTCCTCCATCTGAGGTTGGGAGCTTGCAAAACCAGCGATTAAACCAAACCAAACCAAAACAACCCCAACCAACAAACCCAGCGCAGGGGCAGGTTCGCAGGCGGCGGCGGCGGCGGCGGCGGCGGGGTGGGGGAGGATGGGATGGGAGGCTACAGCTCAGCCCCAACCCCCATTGAAAGCGCAGAGAAAGGCAGGAGGAAAATTATCATCAATTCTTAACATTTTATTTCTTTACTGGGTTAAACAAGGAGCGGAGCAAACCCTCTGCCCCCAAAATACAACAGAACTGAAAGCATTACAGGTACAGAGACTATTGAACACAGAGAGTAGTAGGATAATATCTTTAATACAACTGAATTATAGCATGGGGTAAGGGTAGGGTTTGGGGGGGAGGGAGTTGGTTGTGGGTTTGGATTTATTTTTGGGGGTGGGGTTTTTTTTG
>WAAF01000885.1:337241-431158 GCA_013400475.1 Tricholaema leucomelas
GGGGTGGGGGATTAGAAAGAATATTTTGACTTCAGCAGTATGGTTTTTGTTTGTTATCACCTCGCCACCACAGGCTGTAAAAGGACCTTTGTTTGTTTGCTTGTTGGGTTTTTTTGTAGGTCTGAGCTCTGTAACCATTGACATTTCACAAGCACTTGAGAAGGGTTCGGTCACAAGCAGCCTGGTCACACACGCAGAGGCAAAGCCACCCCAGTGAGGTGTGTGTGGGGGGGAGGCTCCGGGCCCCTGCCGAGGTTCCCTCAATGCTCTCTGGTGTGCTGGGATCTTCCCAGCCCAGCCTCGCCGGTAGCCGCGGGGCAGAGAGACCTCAGCTGCCAGCAGCAGCATCTCCCGTGCTCTGGATGGAGATGGGCAGGAGGGGATGGATCATAGAATCATAGAAACATAGAATCAAGCAGGTTGGAAGAGACCTCTAAGCTCATCCAGTCCAACCTATCACTCAGCTCTATCCAATCAACCAGACCATGGATGTGTTCTTTGGAGCTCTCTTCACTCATCTCCCTTCAAACAGTTCCCCTCAAACCACAGCATTTGCTTTTTCTGCTCTGTGGGATCCCTCCTGGAGCAGCGCATTGAATCCCTTCCCAATCCAAGCCCCTAGGAACATCTGGGGGTACCTCTGGTCTTGAAGGCATCTCCTAACTGTGATCTCTGAATGTGTCAGAGGCCAGAAGCTGGATTCATTTTGGAGAAGAAAAGCAAGCTTGGCTAGAAGGACCCCTATCAGCAGCTGAGGTCCTAGGGAAGAAGAGGTGCTTCCTCCCAGCGAATTCCTAAGGTGAATGTGCCCAGGGGGCTCCCAAGGCGAAGTACCCTTGGCTGAAACCATCCTGGCAGGAAAGGCAGCTCTCTAGTTTGCCTTCAGCCCCCAAGAAATTGGCTGGATGTTGAGCTGGGTGGAATTCCTTACAAATTGCTATTCTCTCTCAATCCACTGCCCCCAGTTCCAACTGTGAGAGCAGCAAAAGTGAGATTTGGGGCTTGGGTTGGCTTTCTTTCTTTCTTTCTTTCTTTCTTTCTTTCTTTCTTTCTTTCTTTCTTTCTTTCTTTTTCTTTCTTTCTCTCTCTCTCTCTTTCTCTCTCACTCACTTTCTCTTCTGAAAAGGCAAGGTTTGGTGGGGAAGGGCTGTGTTTGATCCATTTCTCAACGTGGGGTCAAAAGAAGAAGCCTGGCCATACTTATGACTATGGCTGTTCTGACAAGTTTCAAACTACCAAAAAGAAAAAGTAGTAATAATAATTAAAAAGAAAATAAACCAAATCCCTGTCTGGCTCAAAAACCTCTTCCTTTTGTTTGCTTGGTTTTGCAATTCCAGCACATACAGCTTCCAAATAGGTTTAAAAATGGTAAAACCACCCCCAAATTTCATAAGCCAAATATAGTTTTTTATTAATGGTTGGGTTTTTTTTTTAGGGGGGGTGGGGTGGGAGGGGAGTCTCAGTTTACAACAAAGCCAAAGCTGTCGACTTCTTTGGGCTGAAAAAGGATCAGCATCAAACTCCTGCCCTTGTTTCCAACTGAAGTGCTGGGTCTGCAGCCTGGGAGAGGAGGCTGGAGGTGTTCAGCAGTTCGGCCCAGCTCCTGCCTGGTCCTGAGAGCCTGGATAATACCCCAACAGCTTTTAAAAGGACTCATTTCTTTAAGTGAGCCTTGCTTGAAATGATTTTTTTCCTTCCTGCATGGTCAAAGTGCTTCCTTTCATAGAATCACAGAATCACAGGATGTCAGGGGCTGCAAGGGACCTTGAAAAACCATTTTGGTCTTTTCCAACCAAAACCAATTCTTTGATTTTATGATCTCTCTGTGGATGATCAGAATCACAGCATCACAGAATGTCAGGGGCTGGAAAGAACCTCAAAAGCTCATCCAGTCCAACCTCCCTGCCAGAGCAGGATCACCCAGAGCAGATCACACTGGGAATGCATCCAGATGGTTCTTGAATATCTCCAGAGAGAGAGAGAGACTCCACAACCCCCCTGGGCAGCCTGTTCCAGTGCTCTGTCACCTTCACAGGGAAAAAATTCCTCCTCAGGTTCACATGGAATCTCCTATGCCTCAACTTCCACCCATTGCCCCTTGTCCTTCTTCTCCCTCCATCCCCAAGGGGCAGAACTGATGTGAGACCTGCCCTGGAGCAGCTGATGCACCTCACAGGGGTTGAGTGCAGCCCTGCACACCCAGGATGGAGGTTAAAACCTCTGCTCTGCTCTACATCGCATGCTCCCCGGCCTGTGGGACAAGCATCCACCACCCTAAACCCATGAAGGAGGCAGAAGGCCACATCTGAGATCCCCCATGGGAGACAGAGTGAGTCCTGTTCTGGGGAATCTCATTTTTGGGAGGATGCTTTCTCCACTTGGCTATGGGGAGCATGGTTGGTGCTAGCTTTGGTGTTTTGAGATGGAGCCTGGGGGTGCAGAGATAATGTAAACCACCAGGACTTTCAGAACTGAGGTGCTGGCTTTTGCCTGGCACTCAGAGGACAAGCAGAAGAGCTTCCACTGCCCCCACTCCCTGCATGATGCACAGGACACCCAAAAATGAGCAAGAGCATCCAAAAGGAACTGCTGAAAAATCTTTCCTGATGAACTAAAACTCAACAATGCTTGGATCTGTGAACTCCTGCCAGAGCTGCCATGACCCAGGAGCTCCAAACAGGCTCCTTCTGGGGGAGGAGGGTGATCGTGGGTTTTGTAATGTGAGTTCCTCTGCCACAACACAGGGATGGCCAAGAGCTGACTTTGATGGGCTCAAGCAGGGCCAAGAGCTGACTTTGATGGGCTCAAGTAGATCGTTATGTTCTGCCTAAACATCAGACATTGCCCTTCCTAACATCTGAAGGATAATTTAAGAGAGATTTTTTATCCACAGGGCAGCTCAAGAAGCCTACAAACAAAATTGTCTGGCACATGGTGTGGATTTTCACAGGGATTCTCCCAGAATCCAAGCATGTTTGTCTCTACCAGTGTCCATAGGCATCCCTCCCCGGGGCTGTAGCGAGGTATCATGTTATAATTTATCGCAAGCTGCCGGCTGATGTTGGAATGGCAGAGCCTTGATCCCAAGGCTGAGCACAAGGCAGCGTCCCCTCCCTGCAGGATAGGGGGTCCTTGTCCCACTGGCAGCTCCAACAGTCCCAGCTCCATGCTGGAAACCAAACGCTGTCCAGAAGGGGACCTACGGAGCTTGGCAATGGGAAGCCAAGGAGGATCCTGCCCCGGGGAGCTGCAGCTATCAGGGATTTTCTTGTTCTAAGCAGGGGCAAAAGAGCTGTCTCCCAGCATTGCCTACAGTCCTGAGTGGCAGTGAATGAACTGCCTTGACATCTCCTATTGAAGCAAAGCGAAATGTGTTGAAGGAAAACCATTTCAAGATGTTTTCTGAGTGTTGCCAAGTTACTCAACATGTTCTGCTTTAGTTGTCAGATGCTTTCAAAGCGATTTCCCTAACTCAGAGCACGAATGGTGAGGGCTCTCCCTGGGAATCTTTTGCCTGGGGCTACCATGGATCTGTATTTTCATAAGAAAAGGGCTTAACTAATGATTAATCTTCACCAGAGGAAGCAGGGCCTTTCTTGGGGATTTTTCTTTAGTTATTTTTAATTAATTTGTACAACTGGCACTTAGATTAAAGTGCAGAACCCAGGGCTAACGCTCCAGCTGGCCAGGACTCCGCTACCTTCCCTCCTGCAGCCCTGCCTGCCCTGCCCACTCCTGCTCCGGACCCCTCAGCACTCAGCATCACCTCTTGGCTTCTTGCATGTTGCCACAGGGCAGAGAAAGCCCTTCCCAGGGAGGAATTACTGCTTCCCAGTGGGCGTTTTCCCCCAAGCAGGGAGTTTATCCACAGAAGGAAAGGTCTTTCACAGATTAATACCAACGTGTGGCACCTTCTTTAGAGAGGAGAAGGAAGATCATTGAATGAAAAGGACAAAGTATCTTGGTTTTCAACTCCCTTTAGAACTGGTGTTTTCTGTGGTGCCAGGCTCTGCAGAGTGCTCCTGGTCTGCTGGGCACAAGTGGGGCTCAGGATGAAGTGGAGCAAAGAAATCCTTCCTTTCCTTATCCCAGGGGCAAAGAAAATCCTCCTCTCCTTATCCTAGGCAAAGACTTCTTATCCCAGGGGCAAAGAAACCCTTTCTCTGCTTACCTCAGGGCCAAAGAAACCCTTTCTCTGCTTACCTCAGGGCCAAAGACTATTTGTCCCAAAGGTAAAGAAACTCTTTATCTCATGCCATGGGGCAAAGAAAGCCTTCCTCTCCTTATCCCAGAGTAGAGAAACCCTTCCTCTCCTATCCCAGGGTACAGAAACTCTTCCTCTCCTTATCCCAGGGAACAGAAACCCTTCTTCTCCTTAACCCAGGATACAGGAACCCTTCCTCTCCATATCCCAGGATGCAGAAACCCTTCTTCTCCTTAACCCAGGATACAGGAACCCTTCCTCTCCATATCCCAGGATGCAGAAACCCTTCTCCTTAACCCAGGGTACAGAAACCCTTCCTCTCCATATCCCAGGATGCAGAAACCCTTCCTCTCCTTATCTCAGGCACATCACACTGTGTTTTAATAAAAGCAATGTCAGGGGTATGAACTGAGACAATGTTAACATCTCCTCTCTGGGCTCTCCTCTTGCCTAGCAAAGAGCAAGCCAGTAAGGATGGAAGGATTATGAAGGTTGTAAAGTCAGACCAAAGAGAAGATTTTTATCCAACAGCCTTCTAATGATGGACTGTGACATGCACTGCTTCCAGCTGCTCCGTCCCGCTCTGTGAACAGCCTGGTCTGGATTCATTTAAGGAGATTGGCAAAGTGTTGAATACAGCATATGGTGCCCTAAAACCACAGAGCTTATTGACAGCAGCCCAGACTCGCTAAATAAAAGAACTCCTTCCAAAAGCCCTGCTCCGTGAAGACTCAGCACTTTCCTTCCAGTCACACTAGGTAAAACCCCAGCCCCGTCCCTGCCTGCTGACCTGGCAGCCTCCCGGCCTGGTATCCGCACCTCAACACCTCCCGGGACGCCTCAGCTGGGAAAACATCAGCATCTCCTCTGTCTACAGCATGAGTGCCCTGCAGAGCCTCCTTGCTCCCTGCCTGCCACAACTGAACCTCCTGAGCAACCACACTAAGACCTCGTTTCTGAGATGGCTCCGCTCCCTGACTGACTGGCACGCAGCCTGGGCTCCCTGCACCCTGAGATGAAGCCCACGAGCTGTGGTTGGAAGAGACATTTACAACCATTAACCCAGCACAGAACACTGTTATGGAAGGCCTTCACCTCCACACATGTCACAGCTCCCCTGGTTATTCCATCCAAACCCTGCCAGAGCCTCCCCTGGTCCCTGAAGGCAACCTGCCCTCTGGCCTCCCTGCAGAAACCACCCGTCACAAAACCTCCCACATGCGGTGCCACCAGAAGCTTGCCCGAGCCTGGACTCGACACCGGTCCGCAGCTCTGCTTGCTGGTGGCGCAGGAGAGCCTCAGGGTGGGCAGGAGGACACGTCCCCCTCGAGAGCACTCTTTGCAGCGGGTTCCCACACGCGGTGCCCGTCCCAGCGCAGCGCGCAGGCTCGGGCGCTGCTCGCTGGCACCCCAGCAGGCAATGGAGAGGGCCAGTGACTCAGGGCCACTTGCTGACGCACCACACTGGGCTATTCTTCTCTCTCTAGATGAGCTGCTCCAAGATTGGACGCAGCCTATCTCTGAGAGAGGCGCCTGGAATTAGCTTAACTCTTGGCAGTACACGAACAATCTAATTTCCTTAAGAGCGAGCTGGATCCGGCTGTCTCAGGGCAGGCACAAGGCTGGGCCCCCTCCCTGGGCCTGGCTGAGAGCTCTTGCGAGTCATCAAAGCAGCCACACGACTCATTTCTGAGCAGCAGAGCACACGGAGGAGCTGGCTCCCTATTTGCACGTCCCCAGCTCTCAGGCTGGTGTAAACTAGACTGAAGATACAGGGAGGCTGTGTGAGGAACAGTCAAAGGAGAATCATCTGACCTGTTGTGGGCAGCAGCAGCAGCAAGGCAATCTGCTGGGGAAACGCTCCCTGGCTGACTGGTTTGGGTGGGAAGGGACCTTTAAAGGTCATCTAGTCCAACCCCCCTGCAGTGAGCGGGGACATCTTCAATTACATCATGGTTGCTTTCGTGAGTGACCACCTCTCCTAACCCCATGGCCAGAGGACAGTGGGTTCACAGGCTCTGTATCTGCAGGGCTTTGGTAACAGGCAACTGGTAACGTGTAAACATCATCCCCAAAGCTCTGAGATTCAAGTCAAAGCAGAAAGCAAACATTCAGCTGCTTCTCAGAGCCTCTTTGGTCTGGAATTGGGCTGGAAACATCAGGAAACCTGTCCTCCCCACGAGATGCCTGCTACTTCCTTCTTCCAGCCAGGCAGGAAGTAGCTTTGCTCATGGGCTCAGCTCAGTTTTGCTTGACCTCAACGGACCTGAAACTACAAAACTCTTACACTCCTCAACTCTGGCATTTCTTGGACCCTCACAGGACTCTGGGATGGGTTTCAGATGCAGCAGGATACTCCTCCTGTTCCATCCTTGCCTCCCAACAGGGCTGTAGTGATCCACCTTGGGTTCTGCTGGAGGCTCCCCACCAAGAAACACAGGGACCACTGCACATCCTCTGCAGGCAACAAGCAGGTTCACATCCACGTTGTGACCAGGACATTCTGCAACTGACTCGTGCTGAAACCCTGCTCCATGCCCACACTCAGCATCAACTTTCCTGTCTCCCCTGTGCATCACCTCACAGGATCCAAGCTGGGAAAAGTTCCCAGTGCGGGGGTGGAGAACGTGGGAGTTTCCTAGGAAAGCAGGGTCTGATGCCTGTTTGGGGCTGAACCACTTAGCTCAGGTTAAAAAAACCCAACCAACAGAGGCTGTAGCAGCCAGCACCTTGCCCAGCTGTGTGCTCCTGTCTCATTGGGCTCCTACAAACTCCCTGGTATCTTGGGGGGCATCCACAGATAGAAAACAGTCACAAAACCCCTGCTCCCCAGCTGGGCTTTCTTTGTGCCTTATCTTTGTGTGGGAGACTCTCCCCACAAAGCCAGATTTCTCCAGTCCTTTTGCCCAGTCCTTCTGCCATCCAGCCAATGATTTGCAGCTGGCAAGTGTGGAAAGATGCCTTCAGACACCCCGCATCCAACCCACTCCCTTGCTCAGCATGGGTGCTGCTGGAGTCACATCTCCCCTACCTCCCCTTGGAGACCAACCACTCCAGTCAGGAAAGAAAGCCAAAAACAAGAGGTTAAACCAAATCATCAGGACACTTGGCAAAATGGGACATGGGAATGCTGGGAATGTCCCTCTTACTCCAGGGCTCCTCCCTCCCTCGCACAGAGGAGCAGGAGAGGGGAGGCTGGAGGAGCTGGTTGGGGTTGTAATGAGACGGACCCCGAGCAGCACCACAGTGTAGCGTAACAGATTCCCACTCCTGTCCCCCAGACCCCTTCGGCCGGGGGAGTGCCACACTGAGGCTGCCCACGAGGAAGGCTCTGCCTTGGCTCGGTGGATTGTTGCCACGGGATGGGATGGCCCTTCAGGATTTCGGCCTGAGGAGGGAAAGAAAGGGGTTGCTGAGGTGGCTGTCAAACCCTTGGCGTGTTGCTGGCAGCTGAGCTGCGGGCGCCCAAGGCACTCGCGGCGGCGGCCAGGAGACGCGCGGCAGTCCCATGGGGACACCTCTTCCGAAGGCACCCCCCCTCCGCCGTCCCCTCGCCCTACCTTCCGGCGCTGGCACCTTGGCGAGGCCGGGCAGGCCGGGCTGCTGCTGACCGAACCCTTCTCGGAGCCGAGTGCCGCAGCCCTGTGCGCGTTTAGAGACTCTTCCTCACGGGGATGCCCCGCGGCGAGCAGCTCTTGGGGGGATGTGCGGGGGGTGTGTGCACGCCACCCCCGATCCCGTGCCTCCCATTGGAGGAATAGCATGTGCCCCCCTTCGTGGAAAAAAGATCTGGCCTTCTTCTTGGAGGTCGGCTTTCTTGGAGGTCACTCATCCCGTGCCACGCTCTCCTCCACGGCGGGCAGGGCCTCCAGGCTGAGCCCTCCGCCGGCCGCTCCGCCGCCGCCACCGCCGCCGTGCACGCTCGAGAAGGACACCATGGTGTGGAGAAGCATCAGGACCAGCACGCAGAGTCTGATCCTGCTGCTGCCGAGGCGAGACCCTGCGGAGACCGGCAGCAAGGACGGAGAGCGGGGCTGGTGGTACTGGTGGTGGTGGTGGTGGTAGAGGTGGTAGTGGTTCTGCCGCTGGTGATGGAGGTGGGGGTCGTGGCGGTGGAAATGGAGTGACTCTGAGGCTGTGGATTTGGGGGATGTGTTGTCGTTGCTGTCCGGGGGGTGGTCGCAGGAGTCCCATTGCACCTCGCAGCACTTGGCCTCCTCCTCTGGCAGCTGATTCTCCAGCAGCCCTGCGGGAAGGAGGCGGAGGAGGAGCAGGTGGTCAGCAGCAGCCAAGGGCAAAGCGAGCCCCAGTACCTGCCAGCAGGACATGAGAGCTGGGACACCCAGAAACCCCTGGGACCAGCCCTCGAGGGGGCTGCGAGCCTGCAGCCCTGGGGGTGCGCTTAGGACTCCCCAAACACTGCTTCTAGCAGTTAAATGTCCCATCCCATGTTTAACCATAGGATGGTCTGGCTTGGAAGAGACAGTTAGAGTCACCTAGTTCCATGGGCAGGGACACCTACTAGAGCAAGTTGCCCAAGGCCCCATCCAACCTGGTTTTGAACATTTCTAGGCTTGCAGCCTCCACAACTTCTCTGGGCAACCTGTTCCAGTGCCTTACCACTGCCATGGCTCATCTAAATGTCTCCCTCCTAAGGTGCTGTCACTCTATGCCCTTGTAAAAGGTCCTTCTCCAGCTCTCCCATAGCCCCCTTCGAACACTGGAAGGCTGCTGCACCAGAGTCTTCTCTTCTCCAGGCTGAACAACTCACGGGAGAGGTGCTCCAGCCCTCCAACCATCTTCATGGCTCTCCTCTGAACCTGCTCCATCAGGTCTTTCTCGTGTTGGGGGCTCCAGAGCTGCATGCAGGTGAGATCTCACAAGAGAGGAGAGCACCACCTTCACCTATGACACACTTTAGCTTCCACAAGAGGAAGGGCTTCCTTCCATTTCCTCTCCTTAGCTGCTGGGCTGTTTCTGGGTCTCCACTAACCACCCCCCCACACCTCAGCTACACTCCTGTGTTTCCATACTGCACTTCCTCCCTCTCCACCCTACCAAGCCTCCAGAACCTGGCTAAAGCTCACAGTGTGCTGACGCTCACCAGCACCCACCCTGTCCCCTCGTTCCCCTGGGGCACCTGGGAGCCTGGCCCTGCTCCCAAGGACCTCCTTACCTGTACAGATGAAGCCAGGCAAACCTCCATAGATCAGCTCATCATTGTCTGGTAACACAAACGGGCACCTGGTCTGCACCTCCAGGCAGTATTGCTTGCATGGGATCCGGTGTCGGCACTGCTGTTGGGTCACGTTGAAATACTCGGAGCACAGCCAAGCCTTGTAGACAGCCTAAGGGAAGCCACCAAGAGTGACACGTCACTTCCTCAAAAGCCAAAGCACTGCAGAGACAGGGGGTGACACAGGAAGGGAGAGCTCCCCTTGGAGTGTGTCAGAACATCAAGGTCATTACTCAGTGATCAATTAAAGTACTGAAATGCTGGGACTGGGGAAATTACCTAACAAACTAAATCCACCACAAATCCAGGAGGGTGGTGAGGCCACTGGAACAGGTTTTCCAGAGAAGCTTCCCAGCCTGGAAGTGTTCAAAGCCAGGCTGGATGGGGCCTTGAGCAACATCATCTAGTAGGAGGTGTCCCTGGCCAAGCAAAATGAGGAGAGGCTGAGGGAGCTGGGGGTGTGCAGCCTGCAGAAGAGGAGGCTCAGGGCAGACCTCATTGCTGTCTACAACTACCTGAAGGGAGTCTGTAGCCAGGTGGGGTTGGGCTCTTCTGCCAGGCAACCAGCAGCAGAAGAAGGGGTCACAGCCTCAAGTTGTGGCAGGGGAGGTCTAGGCTGGATGTTAGGAGGAAGTTGGCAGAGAGAGTGATTGGCATTGGAATGGGCTGCCCAGGGAGGTGATGGAGTCGCTGTCCAGGGAGGTGTTGAAGCAAAGCCTGGCTGGGGCACTTAGTGCCATGGTCTCGTTGACTGGACAGGGCTGGGTGCTAGGTTGGACTGGCTGAGCTTGGAGGTCTCTTCCAACCTGGTTGATTCTATGATTCTATGAAAAGCAACCTGAGATTCACCTGCCCCTGCCTCTCCAGCCTGCCTGGCCCTTTCTCCCACTGTCAGGGTCACCATCAAAGCCACTCATCAGCACGGCAATGTTGTGGTTTGAGGGGTTCCAGGTTACAGAATCATAGAACGGTTTAGGTTGGAAGGGACCTCAAAGCTCATCCAGTTCCAACCCCCTGCCATGGGCAGGGACACCTCCCACTAGAACAGGTCACTCAAGGCCTCATCCAGCCTGGCCTTGAACACATCCAGGGAAGGAGCAGCCACAGTCTCCCTGGACAACCTGTGCCAGTGTCTTACCACCCTCACTGCAAACAACTTCTTCCAAACATCCAGTTTCAATCTCCCCTCTGCCACTTCAAACCCATTCCTCCTCATCCTGTCAGTACCAGACCTTGTCAACAGTCCCTCCCCAGCCCTCCTGTAGCCCCCTTCAGATACTGGAAGGCCACTCCAAGGTCTCCTGGAAGCCTTCTCTTCTCTAGGCTGCAGAGCCCCAACTCTTGTAGCCTGTCCTCATAGCAGAGGGCTCCCTAAAAAACTACAAAAAATAAAACCTACAAGCTTTCATCTGCAGCTGACCAATATGACCTTCCTCAGCAAAACTCAGCTCTTGCCTCCCTCCCTGTGTGCGTTCGTGCCCATCGCAGCCAGCTGGGCACGGCCCAGATGGCTTTGGTTAAGAGTGTCCCTCCCGCGTCCCTCTTCATCTTCCGGGCATCAGGCACGGGTGGAAATTGTTTGTCTTCAGTGGCTGCAGAGAGGAGGGAGATGTCTCATTTCTCCTGGTGAGGAATTATTCCTCAGGCTGCAAGAAAGCCACGACCCCACTGGGAAGAGCTGCACCCTCTGTGGTACTTCCAGCTCATCTATGAATCTATCTAGGCACCAGTGATGGAGTTAAGGTCGTGTTGATGACCACATCCTTTGAAACCAGCTAGCAAGGACTCCCCATGATTCAAAGGGAGTCAGCTTCCCTCCTCAGCATGCCTGGAGAAAACCCTGTGCTCCCTTCTTCCAGCTGAAATTTCATTTTCTGGAGGCTTTAAACCAACCAACCAAACAAACAAGCAAATCCCTTCTTTGTTTCCCCATGTTTCCATAGATCCTTATCACCACCATTTGTCCTGTCTCAGGATTAAAGCTGCTTGGGAAATTCTTGGCAAGTTCTTTCAGTTTCCTTTTTTGTTTTCCCCCCCCTCTCCTGGAAAATGCCAGATCATGAAATCCAGAGTTTTCCTGGAAGCATGTTAAGTTTTGGTGAAACTTTCAGCACAAGAAGTGTAACAGGGACCAGGATGCACAGAGAGCAGTCAGTAAAGGACCTTTCCAGCTGTGGCCCTGCTTCTTTGTGTTCCGGTGTGATCTGGTATAGGTGATCTTGCTCTGGCAGGGGTGTATGGGCTGGATGAGCTTTTGAGGTCCCTCCCAGGCCCTGACATTCTGTGATTCTCCCTGACCTGCTGAAGATTAATTGGACAAAGTGGAACAGCTCCAGAGAAGGGACTAACTCTGAGGATACGACTGAGAGACCTCTCTTCTGCCAGACCAGAATCATAGAATCACCCAGGTTGCAAGAGAGCTCCAAGCTCATCCAGGCCAACCTAGCACCCAGCCCTAGACAATCAACCAGACCATGGCACTAAGTGCCCCAGACAGGCTTTGCTTCAGCACCTCCAGGCACAGCGACTCCACCACCTCCCTGGGCAGCCCATTCCAATGCCAATCACTCTCTCTGGCAACAACTTCCTCCTAACATCCAGCCTGGACCTCCACTGGCACAACTTGAGACTGTGTCCCCTTGTTCTGTGGCTGGTTGACTGGGAGAAGAGACCAACCCCAGCTGGCTACAGCCTCCCTTCAGGTAGTTGTAGACAGCAATGAGGTCTGCCCTGAGCCTCCTCTAAGTGTCAAGGTGTGGGTGAAAGGCCCACACAGGACACACTGAGTCCATCTCTCCTGCTTAGCCTGTTTTCTGAGCCCTCGTTTGGCTGAGTGAGCAACATCTCTACCAGTAGGACTTCCTCATGTTTCCTGAGGAGGTGGTTGTAAAGCTGAAAGCACTTCTCTCACTGCCTACAAGTTTTCCTTCATACTTGACCTACATTTTCCCATCCAAAAGTTCATTCCTTTCAATCATTCCATAAACCATCCCTCTCCCTCTTCTCTGTTTACACACTTCTAATATTTGCAGATGTATCACACTCCCCGTTTAGTCATAACTTAGCTGTGCTTGACTGATTTACTCTCCAGCACTTCCTGCCAGGCTCCTTCCCAGCCCTTCAATCATCTCTGACTCTTCCCCACGCTGCTTTCCCAGGTGTCCCCACTGCATTCTCAGCCCCCACCTGGGGACACGTGCAGCTCCATGAGGAGAGATGCCACACTGGGCCCCTTGTGTGGGTCACAGAGCTGTGATTTGCCCCATCCCAGCTCTGGCTGGGCTGGAGCAACCTATGTTCCAGCCCCACCAGCACAGGAGAGTCCTGAGAACTTGGTAGGAAGGAGCCTGGGCTCATCTCATAGAATCATAGAATCAACCATGTTGGAAGAGACCTCCAAGCTCATCCAGTCCAACCTAGCACCCAGCCCTGTCCAATCAACCAGACCATGGCACTAAGTGCCTCATCCAGGCTTTGCTTGAACACCTTCAGAGATGGCAACTCCACCACCTCCCTGGGCAGCCCATTCCAATGGCAAATCACTCTCTCTGTGAAGAACTTCCTCCTAACATCCAGCCTACACCTCTCCCAGCTCCTGTGGCAACAGCTTGCACAGACTGCCCCTGGATCTGCATGCTTGGTCCCTGACATGCTAGTGGTGACTCCTATCAGGGAAGTCTGGCAGGAAGTTGAGATCTCAGGCAATGACACTCTGTGAATCCAGTGGAAATCATGGAATCGCAGAACCACTTTGGTTGGAAGAGATCTTTCAGATCATTGACCCCCAACCATTAACCCAGCTCTGCCAGGTCACCACTAAACCACGTCCCTCAGTGCCACATCTCCATGGCTTTTGAAGCCCTTCGGGGATGGGGACTCCACCACCAGCATGCACAGCCTGTTCTAGGGCTTGACAGCCCTTTGGGGGATGAAATTGTTCTTCGTGTCCAAGCTAAACCTCCCCTCTCGTTTCCTCTCATCCTGTCATTTGTTACCTGGGAGAAGAGACCAATCCCCACCTGGCTCCAACCTCCTGTCAGGGAGCTGCAGAGAGGCAGAAGGGCTCCCCTTTCCCTTCCTGCAGGCTGAACAGCCCCAGTTTCCTCAGCCATTTCTCACCAGACTTGTGCTGCAGACCCTTCACCAGATTCACTTCTCCAGACACGCTCCAGCACCTCAAAGTCCTTCTTATAGTGAAGGGCCCAAACTAAACCAAACATTCTCACCCAGGATCAGATCTCTGGGAGACATCCTCCTGCCACATGTCTGCAAGAGGTAAACTCCCTGGGATGCTTACAGCTTTGGTTTTCCACCAGCTTTCACTATCTCTAAGCTTACCCACACACAACCTGCTTTGTCTTGCAGATTGGTGAGAACTTAGGACAGGAAGAAAATGATTCTTTGCTTAAATCAACATGGAAAGCTCACTGCTTTCCATCCACTTCTCCAGGAAGTCAGTTTGGTTGCAATCAGCATCTCTCCCATTCTCTTCTTGCTTCTTGGCTGATCTCCAGCCTGGCCAAATAAATATAAGTGACCTCAGCTTCAAAAAAAGCTCTCTTTTGGTACTCTCTTCCTGCATTTTTAGCTCAGAGGACTGGCTAGATGACTCCCAGAAAGCACAAGGAGTTTTGCTGCCTAGGAAAGGAGCCAACTTCAGACACCCAATTTATACATGAGGACAGGCAATCTGTCTGCAACTGAACTCTGCAGCTACGCCCAAAGCCCCTCACAAAAGACACTGAAAAGCAACAAAATGAATTGGGTTTCCAAGAGGCAGCTAATTGAGCTACCTGTCTGCTCACACTCCCATCAGCACAGGACAGCAGAAGGCACAGGGACAGGCTTTCCGCAGCCACTTCACTGCCAAACTGAGTTCCTCACTGCCTGCACTTCCTCTTCTCACCATCCCTGCACTTCTCCCATCCCTGCTGCTCCCTGCATGTCTCTCACTGCCTGCACTTCTCATCTCCCCATCTCTGCACTTCTCCTGCTCCCTGCACTTCCCTTCTCCTCATGCCTGCAGTTCTGCTCCATGCATGTCTCCCACTGCCTGCACTTCTCCCCATCTCTGCACTTCTCTTCTACTGCTCCCTGTACTTCTCTTCTCCCCCCATCCTTGCAGCTCTCCCCATCCCTGCACTTCTCTTCCCAATGCCTGCACTTCCCTGCTGCTCTCTGCGTGTCTCCCACTCTCCATCCCTGCACTTCCCTTCTCCCCAAGCCTGGAGTTCTGCTCCCTATACATTCCCACTGCCTGCACTTCTCCCCACCTCTGCATTTCTCCTGCTCCTTGCACTTCTCTTCTTCCTGCACTTCTCCCCATCCCTGCAAATCTCTTGCTCCCTGCACTTCACTTCTCCCCCCATCCTTGCACCTCTCTCCATCCCTGCACTTCTCTTCCCCATGCCTGCACTTCCCTGCTGCTCCCTGAATGTCTACCACTGCCTGCACTTCTCTTCTCCCCTCTTCTGCACTTCTTCTCCCTGCACTTCCCTGCTCCCCATGCCTGCAGTTCTGCTCCCTGCACATCTCCCACTGCCTGCACTTCTCCTCATCTCTGCACTTCTCCTGCTCCCTTCTCCCCATCCCTGCACTTCATCCAGAGCCTGCACTTCTCCTCCTCCCTGTACTTCTCCCCATGCCTCCCTTCTGCTACTCCCTGCACTCCTCCTGTTACCCGCACTTCTCTCACTGCCTCTTGTCTGAGCCAGGACAGCATTTCCCATCAAACAGCTTTTCCAGATTCTACCTCTCTGATCCCAGTATTCCTGCACTGCATTTTTGGACGTAATTTGGCCATTCCAATCCCAATCTGGTTGCTGCCAGCGTTTTGCAAATGCTGGCATTGTTGTTGAACCATGCCAGGTAAATTCTCAGGCAGGGATGAAGCAGTATCCCTGGGATGTGAGGAGGACACAGTGTTCAGAGTAGTCTGGATGCCCACTGGGATCACCAGCTGTAAGTAACCCAACAAGCTGCTTGTTTCCCATAAAAGCAGAAATCAATGCTTGGAAAGTTTTCCCGGGGGAAGTTCTGCTCATGGCAGGATTTTTGTCCTTAATTATAGGCAGGGGCTGAAGCAGCATCCTTGGCTCAGCATCTGCTTTTCTGGAAAGGTGATTTGTAGACTGGAGGGGAAGGATGATAAGGAGGGCAGAAAGAAGGAGGAAATCTTCCACTTCAAAATAAGTTCAAGGTAAGACTTGGTGCTTTCCCTCTCCTAACCTCACATCAAGCAAAGCAGGGATTTCCCCTCATGTAAATGATGTGAGGGACCTTTAAACAGGAAGCCCAGGGGACCCCTAACCATGACAGCACTCAGCACCCCTCAGCATGGCCAATCTTCCCAGCGAGAGAAGTGGAGCCCCTGATCAAGACTCACAAATGCTTACTCCAGGAGCAGGCAAATTGGGTGCTTTAAGAAACCAAGTGCAAGTTGATAGCTTGGCAGAGCTGCCTGAGGCTGTATTTAATTGGAGTAATATTGGGCTCTGCTGACTAATCTGTGGTCAGCTCTGGAAGGAGACTCAAGAATATGCCACAGCTGGTAGCTAGGGGGTTCATGCTGGAAGCTGCTGGGTTCTGCTGTCATGACTATGACACAGGACCAAAGGAAACAGACTCAAGTTGCAGCAGTAAAAGTTTAGGCTGAACATGAAGAACAATTTCTTCCTCAAAAGGGTTTTCAAGCTCTGGAACAGGCTGCCCAGGGGCATGGTGGAGTCCCCATCCCTGTTGGGGTTTAAAAGGTGGAGATGTGGTGCTGAAGGATGGGGGTTAGTGGTGACCTGGCAGTGCTGGTTAAGATGGACTCAGTGATCTTAATGGTCTTTTCCAACCAGAATGACTGAATGATTCTATGACTCTCCACCACTTTGCTGCTGCTGAGGCCATGAGTGCTGGACCAGGTCACAGCTGTGTGAAGCTGTGTGAAGCTGAGGTCACCCCACAAAGCCCCACCAGCCTCCTTGCCACTCTCTCCATGAGGACCAGACCCCACCAGTGCCAGAGAACCTCCTCCTCTAACTACCTTGCTCACCATGTCTCGCTCCCCAGGACACAGCATGCATCCAGCCATCACTTTCCAGTGAGCTCATCTCCATCAGTTCCAAGATGAAGAACCCTTCCTGCCCCACCTTGGGCTGAGAGCTGCCCCTTTTCCTCCTGGAGCAGTTCCTAGGACTCACATTTCCATCACGGCCTGAGATGAGCATCTGGAGTGGCTGTGCCTCATTAATCTTGGACACAGGGAAATGAGTCCTGCTAATGAGCCTCTTGGGCAGCTCTCCAAGCTCTGGCACATCAGGATGCTATGAGGGAAGTAGGACGTGCTGGGGGGGGTGGGGAAGAGAAGAATCCCCTTTGGATAGGAGAGGATTAAGGGAATGCTGACATCCACAGCCAGCCAGGAGTCACCACACACAAGCTGCAATGTCCAATTACCGTCGGATTCAATTACTGCCGCCTGCAATTCTGACATTAATGATGCTGAGCTTTTCAGACAGCTTTTTTGGCTTTAAATTAGCCTTGCTGCTCTACCAGCACATCTGTAACAGCTGGCTCTGGGTAGCTTTGATAGCTCTGGAGCTGCTTTATCTCCACCTCGCCACCTTCACATGCTCTAGTTTAGTGGAGGGAGAAACCTCAACAACTGCCTGAGATTGGCTTTTGTTTTTTTTTTTTTGTGGTACTGGTTGTAGTTATTTTGGTCACTATGAAGTTGTCCTGTGCTTGGTGATGACAGAGCTGAAGCCACACATCCTCTGTTTCACAACCAGGGGAGCAAGGGCCACTCAGTGTCTGCGGCTCTGGGCACAGCCATAGAGCTTGCCGGTGGGAACGGTGTGGTATGAGGATGGGTGCTCGGTGGGAATGGGACTGGCCACAGCCAGGCCAGGCTGAGGGCCCTGGGAATGGCCCTGGTGTGAACCAGAGGCAGAGGAACCTCCTCTGGGATTCCAGCCATGGCTTTTACTCATATCCTGGGGACTCAGCATGATGGCCAAGTGGCCAAGCTGTCCTCTCTCTCCCTGTTCCTCTGTGGCCATGGCAGCAGGACAGGGGTGGCTGTGTCCATGCTGGGGTGACCAGGGAGTGTCCAGTCTGGTTTGGTGTGTCTGGGCCAGGCAGTGCTGATCTGTTCTAGTGCTTCCCATCCCTGTGCTGACATGTACTTGAGCCAGCTGGGTTGGGGCTCCAGGGAGGGGGCTGCATGGTTTTCCTCCACCCCTGGGACAACTTCCCCTTGAGCCCTGGCCATGCAGTGGAGATGGAGAATGAGAAAACCCTCCAGATGATGAAGACAAGCCAGTCACTCCCTGGCCACCAGCAGTCTGTCCACATACAGACTGGCCAAGGGTCATGGCAAGTCAAGGATGAGAAATAAAACTTCCCCCAAGCAGAGAATACAGGAGGCTCAAGCAGCTCCAGCTGCAGGAGTAACCAAATAATCCCCAAATCCCAACATGCTGGAAATTGAAAGGGACCTCTAGAGATCATCTTTTCCAGCCCTCCTGCTACAACAGGGTCACCCACTGCAGGCTGCCCAGGATCACAGTGTTCAGGTGGGTTTGGAATCTCTCCAGAGAAAAGAGACTCCACAACCTCTCTGGGCAGCCTGCTCCAGGCTTCAGCATCCTCACAGGAAAGAAGTTTCAGATGGAAGGTGTTCAGATGGAAGGAACACCAGCTCAACAGCACACAGCCCTGCCTGCCCTGTAGAAGGAGCTGAGCTAAAATACTAACAGCAGGAGATGCTGAGTGCAGAAAGAAGGCAAGAAAGATGCTGGGAGAGCAACAGCTCAGCTACAAAATGAAGGAGACAACCCATCTCAAGTGTTGCTCTCCCAAAGGTGTCTGCTGAGCCATGGGAGCCCATCTGCAGGGAGAGGGAATCCAGAGAACCATTAATCAGCATTCTAAAAGTATCTCCTAGGGGTTTTAGAGCACTTTGGAAGGTGGGAGGGCTCATCAGTGGTGCCTGGAGCACGGAGATGGCTTTGCTGTAGTCGCACTAGGCAGGCATGGCTCTGCCAAACTCCTCGGTGAGGCTGCAGGTAACCAGGTTAGTTAGCAGCCTGCTCTGCCATCAGCCCAATTACTAAAAAAGTAATTAAAGACTTCAGCTAGGAAGCTGAAGATGAGCATGAGTTGGGACAAAGGGAAAGTCAGGTCCCTGCAATCTATTAGCATCGCTTGAGGAATTCGCTCCCATTAGATACTGCTGCAGCCAGGAGCTGAGCAGGACTCGGGAGCAGATTAAACATTTATGCAGATAATGAGAACAGCCTGGAACATGAGACAGGATATAAAAAAACAAAGGCCAGACACTTCAGTGCCACGAGCCATCCATTACCCACCCGCTGGTGGGGTCAGCAAGAAGAAGTTTCTCCACCAGAGCAGGGGCATCGACCTCCCAAGGAAGTGGTTTGGCTGGAGCATGGTTCTGAGGGAGGCTGAGGGGGGCTGTCCTCACAACAGGGAAGGGCTCGATCCTGCACACTGCCAGGAGACTCTTGTCCTCACTCAGGTGCATGCTGCAAGGTCCTGGCTTGTATGAACATGGTGTAAGGTCTAAGGCTCAGCCACCAGCCTGATTCACCCCCCATGAACCTTTCCAAGGGGTGAGCAGCAGGATTTGGCCTGTTGCAGCTCCCTCGAGGAAGAATAGAATAGAATAGAATAGAATAGAATAGAATAGAATAGAATAGAATAGAATAGAATAGAATAGAATAGAATAGAATAGAATAGAATAGAATAGAATAGAATAGAATAGAATAGAATAGAATAGAATAGAATAACAAGGTTGGAAGAGACCTCCAAGCTCATCCAGCCCAACCTAGCACCCAGCCCTATCCAGTCAACCAGACCATGGCACTAAGTGCCTCATCCAGGCTTTGCTTCAACACCTGCAGGGACGGTGACTCCACCACCTCCCCAGGCAGTGGAGACAGGAGCATCCCAGCTCAGCGCCCTTGGCTCCCAGGCACTGGGAGGTGCTCAGCCTTCTATGCCAACGTTGGGGTTGTTTTAGCAGCTGCAAGGGGCTGTTACACTTAACTTGTTCTTGACAGAGTGATTGGCATTGCAATGGGCTGCCCGGGGGGTGGTGGAGTCGCCATCCCTAGAGCTGTTCAAGCAAAGCCTGGATGAGGCACTTAGTGCCATGGTCTGCTTGATTGGCTAGGGCTGGGTGCAAGGCTGAACTGGATGAGCTTGGAGGTCTCTTTCAACCTGGTTGATTCTATGACTCTGTGACTCATTGCCCCTCGCTCACAGAGCCTCGAGGCCACTTGCCTGGCATCCCAACACACACAGGAGTGACCACGGAATCCCAGAATCCCAACATGGCAGGGGTTGGAAGGGCCTTCTGGAGATTATCAAAGTCCAACTGCTCTGCCAAACCAGAGGCACCCACAACAGGAAGCCCAGGATGGCAATGTCTAGGTGGGTTTGGAATCTCTCCTGAGAAGGAGACTCCACAACCTCTGGGCAGCCTGGGCCAGGGCTCCAGCACCCCTCAGAGGAGAGAAGTTTCTCCTCATGCTCATATGGAACCTCCTGAGTTTTGGTTTGTGCTCACTGCTGCTGGAAACCCCTGAAAAGAGTCTGGCCTCATCCTCTTGCCCCTCAGCATTGATCAGATCCCCTCTCAGGCTGCTCTTCTCCAGGCTAAACGGCCCCAGGGCTCTCAGCCTTTCTTCCTCAGAGGTGCTTCAGGCCTCTCAGCATCTTTGCAGCCTCTGCTGGACTCTCTCCAGTAGTTCCCTGTCTCTCTTGAACTGAGAAACCCCAAACTGGACCCAGTACTCCAGATGTGGCCTTACTAGGGCAGTGTAGAGGGAGTGGTGAACCTCCCTCAGCCTGAGGAAATTCCAAGAAACTTCTGAGAACATCTCTGCTTGTCTCCTCTCCCTTCATAACCAGCAGCAAAGAACACTGGGGACTGGTACAGCACCGGGCACCAGGCTCCCTGTTCTGGTGGTGCCCAGCCACTGGTGCTGTCCTCACTGGGAAAGCCTCTGTTCCTGTCACTGGTGCCAGCTCATCCCCCCTCTCTCTAGCTCACCCTCACTAGCCCTCCACTGCCTCCACCCACCAGAAGCACTGCAGAAGCTGCTGAGCAGAGACAGGATGGCAGATGAGATGCCAAGGAGATGAGCAGGGCAGGCAGCAGGGACAGGGAGCAGTGGGATGCTCATACCGGCAGAGCTCTGGCAAGCCAAACCCACGCCAGGCAATGTCGCTTCTTGATGCCATTTTGAACACAACAGCCACACCAGCAGGGTTTGGGGCAGCCCAGCCTGGCTGTGTGCACCCAGCTCCTCGGAAGGACAGCTGGGAGAGAGGCCCCAGAGAGCAGCCCAGAGCAAAAGCCAAGTTTTTGGGGAAGAAGAGTGAGGCCGGACCAGTGGAGGCTGTCGGCTGCCGGCTGTGGCTGCGGGCACAGGGGCCACAGGCAGCGTGGACAGACAGCCACTTCTCACCCAAGCTGCCTCCTTGTCTCATTCACAGATTTGCTGTCCCTGAGTCATTGCCCTTCAAATGACAGCACAGCCAAGCTTCCTCTGCGAGGAGTCAGGCATGAGTTGCATCCTAATGGCATCCTGGTGACAGCAGGAATAGCCCCTGGAAGCCAGGTATGTCCTGTGCTCCTGCCTCTTTCTGCCGCCTGCAACTCTGGCAAAGCTCTTGGGGCACCTCTGCAGTCAGGCCTGGGCATGTGGGGTGTTTCCATGATACCCTGCTGTCCTGTGGGGTGTGGAGGGGCTGGGACTGCTGTGTGTGGTCCCCAGGACTCACAAACTGCAAGCTCAGAGGTGCCCCTGACACAGGCTGTGTGTGATCCCTGCTGCCTTTCCCAGTGGAAAAGATGCCTGTTGTTGGATAGGGACCACGTGAAGTCCTTCCACAGGCAGCTTCACTGATGTCCTGGGTTCAAGCAGACACTGTGCACACCCTCTTCTACCTCTCAGTGCCTGGCTATGGGGAGTGTGCTGCCTCCTTTCCCCTGGCAGTGCCAGGATGACGGCACAGCTGGCAATCAGTGTGACGCTGGCAGATCCCTTTGTCTATAAGGACAGCAGCACCACTGCCCAAGATGAGAGTTGTCCCCAGCCTGGGCCACTCCAGGCAGCCCAGGGCAAGGGATGATTAGGGCAAGGGATGATTAGAGCAAGGAGGGGACTAGTGTTGAGGATTAAAATAGTTGTAGGACATCAGAACTAATTGGGTGAGGGCTTAAAATTAAGCTGAGCTGAGACTTGGTTTGCTTAGCGTGAGGAGGTGGATTTACTGAAGCCTTGGACCGCGAGCAGTGATCTTATGCTGAACTTAAGACTTGATGACATGAAGGGAGGCCTTGAGACCACTGCAGCATGTGAAAAATAAGGTAGCCACATTCATCAGCCAAAGCTGCATCCTTGAGATAAGAAGAGGAACTACCAGCCTGGAGACAAAGAACCCAGTGAGGAACAAGACTTCAGACTTAGTTACCACCGTGGGACCAAACCATCATGGGAGAGGAACTGAAACTGTCAGGGTAGAATCATGCAGGGAGTCCTCCACTTGGGGTGCCTCTCTGGAGGCACCAGCTGGAGCTGCTTTTCTGCTGTGCCATCTAAAGAAGCTATTCTTATGAGATCCAATGCCTGGGACACTGCTATGGGAAACAGAGAGAAGAAACTTCTTTAAGAGCCCAATGAGGCTTAGAATCATAGAATCAAACAGGTTGGAAGAGACCTCCAAGCTCAGCCAGTCTAACCTAGCACCCAGCCCTAGACAATCAACCAGACCATGGCACTAAGTGCCCCAGACAGGCTTTGCTTCAACACCTCCAGGGACAGTGACTCCACCACCTCCCTGGGCAGCCCATTCCAATGCCAACCACTCTCTCTGACAACAACTTCCTCCTAACATCCAGCCTAGACCTCCCCTGACACAACTTGAGACTGTGTCCCCTTCTTCTGTTGCTGCTTGCCTGGCAGAAGAGCCCAACCCCACCTGGCTACAGCCTCCCTTCAGGTAGTTGTAGACAGCAATGAGGTCTGCCCTGAGCCTCCTCTTCTGCAGGCTGCACACCCCCAGCTCCCTCAGCCTCTCCTCACAGGGCTGTGCTCCAGGCCCCTCCCCAGCCTTGCTGCCCTTTTCTGGACACCTTCCAGCACCTCAACATCTCTCTGCAATTCAGGAGCCCAGAACTGGACACAGCACTCAAGGTGTGGCCTGAGCAGTGCTGAGCACAGGGGCAGAATAACCTCCCTTGTCCTGCTGGCCACACTGCTCCTGAGTCAGGCCAGGATGCCATTGGCTCTCCTGCCCACCTGGCCACACTGCTGCCTCATGCTCAGCTACTACCCACCACACCCCCAGGTCTCTTTCTGCCTGGCTGCTCTTGTGTTATTTCACCAGGTCACCCATTTTGCCAGTACTGATCCCAGAGGCTGCCCGCACCCAACGGCGCCTTGGCACAACACACTCCAAAAGGCATCACCAGCTGCTGAGCTATCACACCGTGTCCCTACCACCAGAGCTGAGCCTGCTTCTCCAAGAAGCTCATCCCACCTGGCCAGCGAAGCCCCTGTTCACATCATGCTCCCAGGGATGGGCACAGGCTGAGAGGAAGTGGCACTCGCCCGCAGGAGGCACCGGCGGCAGCGCCCGGGCACAGACCAGGCGCTGGCACCTGCGTCACTTGTAGCTACTTGGTGACAGTTTGATGGAGACAGATCTCTCACCCTCCCTCACACTCTTCCCTGCACCATTTGCTGACCTGCCTGTTGCTGCACCGGGACTTGCTGCCTTTGTAAACTCGTTTTTCACCCCCTTAAGCACCACTGACAGCTGTCACCGGGCGAGGACAAACAGCCAAAGCACCACCCCCCAGCAGGCAGCCACTACAGTGGGTGCTCAACCCTCCTGCCGTTCACACCACCACCCAACAGCCCAGCTGGAGCGAAAGCACCTCAGGGCTACCACCCACATCCTGGGCAAATGCATGGGTCTGGCCTGTAGCCCGCTGCACCACCCCCCTTCCCCCCTCCCAGGAATGTTCCACCTGGGAAAGACTAAGCCCATGGACCAGGACAGCTTGGGAGAGCAGCATAAGGGAAAGTGACCTAGGGGTCCTGGTGGACAGGAGGGTGACCATGAGCCAGCAATGTGCCCTTGTGGGCACTGGCATCCTGGGGTGGATCTGAAGGGGTGCGGTGAGTAGGCTGAGAGAGGTTCTCCTGCCCCTCTACTCTGATGAGGTCACATCTGGAATATTGTGTCCAGTTCTGGGCCACTCAGGTCAAGAAGGACTTCAGGGAACTGCTTGGAAGAGTCCAGCACGGAGCTACAAAGATGCTGAAGGCAGTGGAACACCTCCCTGTGAGGACAGGCTGAGGGAGCTGGAGCTTGGAGTGAAGCCTGAGGGGTGCCCTCATTCCTGGTGATAAAGATGTGCAGGGCAGTGTCAGAAGGACAGGACCAGGCTCTGCTCAGGGATGTCCAATGACAGGACAAGGGGCAGGTGGTGTGAGCTGGAGCAGAGGAAGTTCCCTGGGAACAGGAGGGGAAACTTTTTCCCTGTGAGGGTGGCAGAGCCCTGGAGCAGGCTGCCCAGAGAGGTTGTGGAGTCTCCTCCTCTGGAGATACTCAAAACCATCTGGATGCATTCCTGTGTGACCTGCTCTGAGTGCTCCTGCTCTGGCAAGGGGGGTTGGACTGGATAATCTTTTGAGGTCCCTTCCAACCCCTAACATTCTGTGATTCTGCAATTTCAAGACCCTTCAACCCCAATCAAAGCTCTGGATGGTCCAAGATACACCCCGGATATACTACACAGCACACATCAGCTCAGCATCCTCCTTCCTGGACACCACTTGGAGCATTTCTGACACCTTGATACTGTCTTTGTGACAGAGCAAACTCCCTTCATCTACTCAGTTTTTTGTCCTTCTGGGTTTGTTCTTTTTTTAATCTTTGTTTTCAAGTGTCCTGGTGGCAGCCAACACAAGGTGCAGGAATGGGGCCAGGCCAGAGGCTGTGGCTGCAGTAACCACATGTCTGAGCCCACACATTCCTCTTGCTCAGATCTTTTAAACCATTTACTCACATCTTGGTGCAGGGCTGGAGAGAAAAAAAACCCAACATATCCCCTTTGCTTACCCAGCCCTGGTGTGTAATGGGGAGCTGCATGCTTGGCTGAGCTGGGGCATGTGGGCTTGCTAAAGCTGCCATACCATGAACTGCACTGAGCCGCTGGAATTACTCTGGAATTTACTCTGGAACTCTTTATCACCTCAGGAAATCCCAGGAAAGCTCCATCTCACTGGCCAGCCTTGTTCCTGAGAAAAAGCTCCAGACACCAGAGCTTCTCAGAAGCAGCCTCCCCCCTGCCAGTGCTGCTGCTGCTTCTGGTCTCTATTAATGCTGCAAGAGGGGACCAAGCCTCGGGTAGAATCGTGGAAGGGACCACAAAGATCATCTAGTTCCAGCCCCCCTGCCATGGGCAGGGACAGCCTACCCTAGGTGCAGCTTTGCAGTCACCCATCAGTGGATTCTTGACGTATTCTTAATGTAACCTTCATTTTCTATTACAAAAAGCACAAGATTTTGGTGGAACCACTTTGCTGTGGGTCTCAAGAGACCTTCCTGCTGGGTGCAAGTCTCTGTGCAAAGAGACATCCAGGCTTGGAGCCAGACTGAACAGTTATTTTGGACAAGCCCAGCCCAGATAAACTCCACTCAAGCTGCTTTGATGAAGGTAAAATGCTGCTTTGGTTCCCCCAAGACGTGTCCCTGGCACCAGGAAGCCCCCAAAATGTGCCTCTCTCAAAGCTCCCAGCCCCAGTATGCCTCATATTCACTGTAGCTGCTCTATAGGGAGGGATGCTCAGCAAAGACTGGTTGCTGATGCTATTTCTGGCTAAGCAAGAACAAGATAACAGGACCCTCAGAGGATGTTGAAGCTGGACACCACAGATTTGCTCCCCAGCTGTTCAGTGAGGGCTGTACCAGGTGCAGTGACACAACCATAGTACAGCAGGAAGAAGCTTCTATCTCTCACAGCATCACCCACACACCCACAGCAGGGAAACACTATTATGAACACCTCTGGAGTGAAATCCTGCCCTGCCAGGCTCTCCCAGACAGCCTCTCTGGGAAGTAACAGGGAAACCAGAGGTGCAGAGACAGATCTGGCCAGGGGCACAGCAGGACTGAGCAGGCAGTGGCCCACGCAGGCAGAGAAACCCTGGTAATCTAATCTCATTTGAGATGCTACAGGTCCTGTCCAGCCTGGCCTTCCCTTCCCACCAGCGCTCTGCTCCAGCCCCAGCCCTGCAGCTCCTGCCTGTCAGACCTTCTCTCTCTGCAGCTTTGTTTCCTGCAACCTAATGAGTCCTTAATTCAGCAGGCTTTGGCCCATAGATCTTGATTTGCCCTAGCACCAGTAGGACTCACTTTTAGGAGAGCTCTGCCTCTACAGCAGCAAAGCTCTGCCCTGCTGGTGGTGCCTGAGCTGCTTTCTGCTCTTCAGAAAGACTTTGGGAAAGAAAAAAAGAGGCACAAAGCAGCCATCAGCATCCTGTGGGGCATTAGTCTGGGGAGAAGGGGATCTTTCCCTGAACAAAGTCCCGCAAAGCCTGAGCTGATGGCTCACACCCTGCAAAGGCTGCCACCACCCCAAGTTTCCCAAGGGACATTTGGCCACAACATCCACATCCTCAGGCTCTAAACCCCTTGAGCCTTTCTGAAGGGCACTACTGACACCTCAGCAGCACACGGAGTTCACTGTGTCTCACGGTGATAAAAGGGTACAAGTCACACAGAAAGAGGGGAGATGGAGGTGGCAGAGAGCTGCTCCTGGCTAATTTAATGAATTTTCTCTCTGACAGGCAGAAAAACACAAGTATTTTCCTCCCTTTTTATGCACATCACCACTTACTAGCCCCATGACCCCAGCAGCTTACAGTCAGGTCTTCACTGCCAGAAGTGAAATGTGTTTCAGAATATGGATGGACTCTGCAGACTTGCTTTGTCCTCTCCCTGCCTTGTGGGCAGTGCTGGAGACTCTGCCCATGAGGGCCCCCAGGAGCCACCCTTCATGATCAGCTGCCATCATCCCATCAGACATAAACCACAAACAATACACCCAAGACAGGTATTTTCTCATTTCACTCAGCCAAAGTGATTTTCGGTGTCAGTGGTAGGAGTAAGAAGTAAAACACTTTCAGAGTGTGATCTGGAAGGAGATGGTGCTACATGGAGTAGCAACAACACATGCAGGAAGCGGGATCGGCCCAGGAATTACTCCCATTACTTCCAAAGAGAACACAGAAGAGTATTGAGCACTGAGCTGTTACAGAGACCCCAGCACTTGACAGCATTTCTAGCCCATAGGGAGATTTTGGCCCAGCCTTCCCTGAGCACTCTCGCAAGCTCTGAGCACAAGGTCTGGATATTCAGGATGCTGCTCACCCCCCTCCAGCAGCACTTGCCTTTCCCTCACCAAGCACAACATCCCAACCCCTCCAAATGATTTACTAACAGGGAATGACAGGACTTGTTTCTCTCCTGAAACCAACCCACCACACTCAGCCACCTCCAGGCTTTTAACTTGGGGTCAAACCTGCTGCTGTATGAAGGAACTGGCTGCTCCAGAGGGGCTTTTCTGACTGCTGTTGTTGTTTTAAAGCAGATGCAATAAAGAGCCAAAATTACCTGAGGCAATTTGGCTGCCCAAGAGCTCTTTGTGTGCTCCTTACGGAGCAGCACTGCTCCTTGGGGATGGAATTACAGGAGGGATGCGTGGCTCTGCAGAGGAAGGCTGCCTGCAGGTGAGCTCGAGATGCTTTGTTTCCTCACTTTGTTTTTCCAGCTGCTATTATGGAATAGGAAGGATGTGGATGGGAAACAGCACTGACCCCTGAGCACCAACCTTTCACGGTCAGCACAGTCTCTGGCCCCAGAAGTATTATTTCAGTCCCGTTTCCCCGGCTACAGGCTCTCTGCAGCCAGAGTGCTGCTAAAGGGATTTTGCAGGAGCCTCTCACAGTGGCTGAGCTGTTGTGTTTTGCTCCACTCCTCTCCTATTTTGCTGTCATATCATAAAATCACAGAATGATTTGGGTTGGAAGGGACCTTAAAGATCATCTAGCTCCAATCAACGAGTGGTAGCCCTCTGCTGTCACATCTGGACAGGAATGACAGATTTGGGCAGCTTTAAGAACTCTGCCAGCCAGGTTTTCCCAATGCAAGGAGTAATTGCAGCCTGAGCTTAAGTCCAACACACTCAAAATCAGGACAAAAACCTGCCAGGCACCACCACAGTGGAGGGCTTTGGCTCCAGCCTCCTCTCACAAACAGGGAAAAGCGACAGAAGAGGGCAAGGTTGAGACAGCAGTTGAAGTCTAAAGTCATCTGAATATGTACTGAAGCACCATAAACTGGCGGCTCGATTTTCACAAGAGGCCAAAAGAAGCAGCAGCTGTGAGGGGTCTGAGCTGGTGCCTGCAGACTTGGGCCCCCCATTCTGGAAATCACCTCATGGGGGACCCAGGAAAGGTTGCGCAGATTGGCCCCACGACTTGCAGACTGTTGCTGCTCCCCAGACAATCCTGGTGACACCACAAAGCTGATGCTCATCAATGCTCTCTGGGTGCAACAGTCAATGTGACACAGAGTGAGCTTGCAGGTCTGTGCCTTGCTGCCACTGCCTCCAGCTCTGCATCTCCTAAGCTCATTTCCTCCTTTCTCATAGAGAATGGTTAAGACCAGAGACATCTAATGAAGACTCATCTCTGTTCCTAGATGCTTTACAGTCCATAGGAACATCTCCTTGATCAAGACCAAGAGATAATGATTACATCCTTATCTTTCTTTGCTACTCTCACAAGGTTCCTACACCAGCAAGCTCCAGAAGGTTGGACTCAGCAGAGCCTGGACACTGAGCCTGAAGAGAGGACCTGTACACATGACAGGAGACAGCATGGGAAGACCCTGCATGGCAGTAGGACCAACACAGCAGTGGTCAGTGCTGAACCCCTTCCATCACTGCAAAAGTGGAGCAGCAGGACCAACGCTCTCAGTGCAGGCTGCATACCATGGACCTTTGAAAGTGCAGGGGGAATATGGGCAAGCAGATTGCAAGTATCTGGCCTGGCTCTGCCCCAGAACATCACCACCAGCTCCTTTTCAAACCAGTTCCTTACAAAAGCCATGCATGAGAGCAGCGGCCAGAATCTTGCTGTTGTGCCCTCATCGAAGGGCACCAACTGCCTTGCTGTCCCCAACGCTGCACCTCGCTGCTGCTCCTGTGCTTTCCCCGGGGACAAGTGCTACACTTGAGAGCCACCTGTGTCAACTCCACAGCTCCCAGTGTCCCTCAAAACTCGCCCAGGAGAGCCCTGTCCTGTCAGAGGGGGATGCTCTGCTACCATCCCTCTGGGGACAATGAGGCAACACACTCAGCTGCCTCTCCCCCAGGACATAGCTCAGAGGAAGGGGAGGCAGGTTTAATTATCGACACCATTACGCTTCCCAGAGGTGATGTCCAGAGGGAACACGTGCAGGTGAGACAGGCAGCTTGGTGCAGGAGGGTGCTGGGAACACAGAGGAGCTCCCAGCAGAACCTTGCCAGGCTCTGGACAGAAATGCCACCATGGTTCTTGTTTTCAAGAGGAGATTGCAACACGCTGATGCTCAATCTGACTGATACTGGGAGAGGCAACCCATTTGTTTTTGGAACATGGACCATGCCATAGGGCTGGGGATGGTTGGTGACACTGGGAGAGGCACACTGCAGCACCCTTGGACCATATCCCTGGGCAGAATGGGTGGAAGAGCTGGAAAACAGCTGAGAAGGGGTTCCCTCACTGTGGTTCATCTCAGGTCACTGCCTCTCTACATATCTCAGCTTAACAACGGCTGCCCAGCCCTGCTCAGCTCCCCTCTCTCCACACCAAACCAGAGGCAGTGGTGAGGGGCTCCATGCCCGCCCCATCTCAGCCTGCCTGCGCACAGGTGTGCATATGAACATGTACAGGAGTGATCTTGGTAGGCAGTGGAGTGCCAGGAGCCTGTCTGCAGGTGGACAGTTATGAAGGGATGGGTGCCCAGGCCAAGACTCACTCTGCTCTCTTGGTCCCAGCATCCTGTCCTGGCTGCCTCGGAAAGCTCTGAACCCACTTCACCAGCACTGCCAGGTTGGGGCTCGGGGGTGGGAGCAGAGGGACACCCTCAGTCCTCTGGCAAGCGTGTAGGCAAGAGGGTCAACGATGCCTTCCCAAAGCCAGGACCCCCACGGCTTGGTTGGGCTGCGTGTCAACGCACAGCTCACCCCAGGCTTCTCAGCAGCACCGGGAGGAGACCCCATGGTGCCCCGTCCTACCTTGCAGTCCGTCAGGCAGGATCTGACCGAGTACTCTTCCGATTGCAAGTACTTCTCCAGCAAGAGGTCGAACTCCTCATATTTTTCCTGAGCGTGTTGGTCCAGCCGCTGGTACGCCTGGACGCAGCTGCTACAGGCCTCCCCGCCCAGCGCTCCGGCCGCCGCCACCATCAAGTCCACCATCAGGTTGTCCACGCTGCAGTCCAGACCGTCCGGGCCGGCCATTTCCCGCAGCAGGTCCCAGATCGTGTAAGTATCACAAAAGGAGAGGTTGAAGTTCCTAAAATAAGCCTGCAGGAAAGTCCTCTTGGAGGAGGGAGAGGCGAAGAAGGGGGCGGCGGCGGGGGGCGAGCGGAGGGGCGCGCCGGCCAGCGAGCCCCGCGGCCTCTGCAGGGCGTGAAGCCGGGCGCAGGCCGAGTCCAAGTCGCCGCGGGCGGCGGGGCAGGGGCCGGTGGGACCTGGCGCCCGGCTGAGGTTACCGAGCAAGGCCTCGCAGCTACCGCCCGCCGGCTCGGCCGCCAGCAAGGCCCGCGGCCCGCGGCTCCGCGGCCGCCCGGCACCTCCTCCGCTCCGCTCCCGCGCCCGCAGCTTGGCCCCGGCGCAGAGCCACAGATGGTCGGAGAGGAGGACGGTGAAGAAGAGGAGCGAGGCCAACGAGAGGCGCCATTTCTGCGCCCGTTCGGGGTCGGCTACCGGCTTGTCGCTGCGGCGCGGCGCGCAGCACACCGCCCCGCCGGCGGCTCCCCCGCGGGGGTACATCCAGGCGCCGCGGATCATGCTGCGGGGGCGGCGCGGAGAGGGGGGAGCGGCGGCGGCGGCGGCGGTGGCGGGNACAGGCCGCCGGCCACCGCCGCCGCCGCCGCGTTACCTCGCCCCCACTCCCCGCCCCGGCCCCGGTTCTCCGCCCGCCTCTCGGGGGCATGCCCCGGTCCCGCTCACTCGGCTTTCCGCTTGCCCGTCGGCTGCGCCAGCTCGCGGGCCCCGCCGCGCCCGCCGCCGGGCCCCATTGCCCTCAGTCTGTCGCCATCTTCGGCCGCGCCGCCAACACCTTGAGGAGCCGCGCAGCCCTGCGCCTGCGCGACCCGCCGGCTCCCCCCCCAACACCGCCACCGCCGCCCGCCGACCGGCCCGGCTTGGCCCCGGGGCCCCGCCGCCATCGCCCGGGCACCGGCAGGTGCCGTGGTGCTGAAGGACAGCTCCGCCCGCCCGCCCCGCCGCCACCAGGGCCGGGGCAGCGCTGCCCCGGGGAGGGGAAGCGGCTGCGGGGCATCCCCCCCGCCTCGCCCGGTCCCCCACCGCGAGCGCCGCGGCGCCACCGCGTTCGGCTGCGGCTGGTCCTGTCCTCACCCCGGAGAAGGCACCGCAGCCCCCGCCGGGCGACGTGCCCCGCTTTGTGCCCGCAACGGGCAGACCCTGCGCGGAAGGGGGGTGTGGGGTGCCCCGCAACCGGGCACGGTGCCCTCACGGTCGCACCGCTCCCCCGGGGCACAGTGATATTGGGTGTCCTCTGGGCACTTGCTTGCTCCGTTGCCCTGAGAAAACCCCTCCCAACAATTCAATTTCTGGGTGACCGGGAGAGAATTCTGAGCAGGCACCGAAAGTGCCCCCAGGGAACCTCTCTTCTTTGTGTCCCAGACCCTGCTGCCGCCCCGTCAGGGGTTTCTCCGGCCAGTTAAACAAGAGACCGTCAGCTTTTGGGGGTGAAAAACAAACAGCTGTGCACCCTAAAGTCCTGCTGTCGGCAGAGCAGCAGCTAGAGCCTGCTCGGGGGCTCCTTCCCATACGTGGAATCACAAAATCACTTTGGTTGGAAGAGACCTTTAAGATAATAAAGTCTGACTGTAAACCCAGCTCTGCCAGGTCACCGCTTAACCATGTCCCTCAGCACCACACCTACATGGCATATAAACCCCTCCAGGGATGGAGACTCCATTGCTTGTCCTGAGCAACCTGTTCCAGGGCTTCACAACCTTTTTGAAGACGAATTTTTTTCCTCATGCCCGACCTAAACCTCCCCTGGTGCAACCCGAGGCCATTGTGGGAGTTGGTTCAAGTGCTCTTATTCCTGGGGGTTTCGTCAAGCTCAATGCCCAAATGAACCAGTCCCTTCCTACCACTCAGCGGTGCCCACAGCCTTGCAGTGACCTGGCTATGGCTGTCTTGTGCTCCTCTCGGCTGCCCTGGGTAGGCTTCTGCAGGCACAGGAGAAGAAGAGGGTGGCAAAGTTTGGCACGTCTCCCGTTGTGCAGCACGCCCGGAGCAAAGAGCATGTTAACATGAGGGCCAGGGTGTCTGAGCTGCACAAGCCCAACAGCTAGCTCTGCTCTGGCTGAGGCGCTGAGGTGAGAAAATAGCTGGTGTAGAGCCAGGAGAGGTTTTACAGCCGGAACGAACAAATGTTGAACATCACTGCAAGTGATATAGGGAAAACCACAACCCAGGCTGGAGACTGAGCTTCTCTGAGCCGTGGCACAGACACCTGCAGCTCTCGGAGCACAAGGCAGAGCTCTTGCGAGCAGCTTCTCTCCAGCTCTTCCAACCCATCTCTTCCTGTTGCTCCACCGTGCCTGTGATCCATCTGGGAGGAGGTGCTGTGAGAGCTTTTCCTGCAGGTCTGGGGGACCTCTCTTGGGACTGCCAGTGTCTACCACAGGATCATGCCAAGAGTTGGAGCCATTATCCTGGCAACAAATGCTAACTGTGCTGCCTTCATTTGCAGTGCAGTGGCTCCCACACCTCAGGCACAGATGCCTCAGGCTCTCATGTGTGGCGTGGAAGCAGCTCACCAGGGTGCGAGTGGTGGGTGGGAAGCACAAGGCTGTGACTGCAGCAGCTCCTTGCTGCTACAAGTGGAGCCCCAGCCTGCCTGGAAGAGCTGAGCATCCTGCTTTCCAATGGGAAACTGAAGAAGCAAGCACACAGGGAAAAATCCACAGTTCGAGGATACCTGCTACAGGGTCTGGCAGGGGCCTCGGCTCCTTAGCCAAGAAACAGCAGGCTTGGGGCTCCAAGTTCATTCTTCCACTCTTGTCAGCCTGTGTTGCCCAGAGGCTTTTACCTCCCCACAGTGAGGCACTGCTGTTTCAGCCTGAGGGGAGTTAAGCTCTCTGCTGTGAAAATCCGGAATGTCTTGAGGAGGGAGCTGCAGGCAGAAGTCAGCAGTGCAGTGCCAGCAGTGTGTTGTCAGGCCTAAAAAGAGCCAAGAGATAGCAAAAGAGCCCCTCAAACCCTTACCACACCCAGATGCTGAGCCTTGCCATCCTTTGGTCCTGGCTGCTGGAGGCAGCTCGTTCCCTCCCAGTGCTTTGCACCCTGGTGCTGGGAGACTCTGTGGAGGAAGGAGGACAACATCCCACATTTCCAGCAGTAGGCTTAGTGGTCTCTGCTGAAGGCTATCTGGCTGCCAGCTAAGCCCAGCGCTTTAGGTTTCGTGTCAGTGTAGCTGATCTTCTTCTACCTTCAGCAGGAACTCTTCTTCAAGCCTCTTCCAAGCCTTTTTTCCTGCATATGTCTCCAAAATCCCGCTGTTCCCATCCTATTTCAGCTTTTTCCCCAGCCAAAGGACTCTGCTTTCTCCCTTCTACACTCCCAGTCCTTTGGTGGGTACCTGTGGGCTGAATGCAACCAAAAGGACAAGCAGCAGGGAGGGCATGGAAAGGGCATCATAGAGAGCCCACCTGCATGGTCACAGCCTGCAAGGCTGAGCTCAGCTCCAGCCTCAGCTTCCCTGTGGGCTCACAAAGGGCTTTGATGTGAGCTGGTTGTTCCCATACCTGCCAGGAGCAGTTCTCCACCACCGAGCCTCAACATCACCCAGCTGAAAGGCAGCTTCACAGGCACTGCCCTGTTTGAAGGGCTCCGTTTCCAGGGCACAGAGATATTTCCACCCGGGAATTTCCCCTTGCTGGGAAAACATTAACTACTCCTCCCACTCTCTGCTCTTGCATTGCAAGCCCAGCAGCTTACACATGGCCCTTTGTGAGATAACTGGCTCATTTGCTCAGCCTTCCTCTGCTTTCTCTCCATCTACTGCTGCTGCTGCTGCTTGAAGGGCAATGTGGTTCACTGATGGCTCTCTTACATGAAGCAGAGATGTGTGAGCCAGCTCTTGGGGTTCCTCGGATGGAAGAAGCAGCTCTGGGTCAGCCTCTGCCCTGGTGTTTGGGAGGCTTTCATCTTCTAGGATTTGGGGAGTTTCCATCAGGAACTGATGCTACTCAGCTAGCTGATTAATCAGGCAGGCCCTTGGGTGGGGGTGAGCTAGCAAAGAAATTGCCCCCAGCATGGCCAGTGTTTTCTGACCAAACAGGTAGATACCACAGCCTGAAGGTGGGATAGAAGTGGATGGATGTCCTAGATCTTCTTGCACTGAGGCTGAGTAAGCCACACCTTAGTGCCCATGGTTTGCCACTTTCGTGCCAGACCTCGGTAGTCCCCTGCCTGATGCTGCCCATGGGATGCAGTGACTCTTGCCTGGCACCAGGCTGCGAGAGGGCGGCTGTCTTCAGGGGTTCAGGGAGTCCCTCTCCACGGGGGACCTCACAGCCTCGCTGTGCTGGCACTGCCCACACTGCTCTTGCTCACAAGCCCTCATCCCCAGGCTGGCTCTGAGCCCTCCTGACCTTGGTGGCCCTTGCCACTTAGCCATGTTTCTAGACATCCCCGGGATGATGTCAACAGCATCCAGCCCTGCTTCTATACTGCCCTCCTGGGAAAGCCTTCAGACCACATGGCTGAGTTGCTGGCCAGACCTGCCAGGCTCCCAGCTCCTTGGGCAAGGGCTCCTATTGCTTCAGTTCCCAAACAATGGGTGGTGGCTTGGGTTCCCAGCTGGCCTCCAGCCAGAGGCAGGTTTTTCCCATCAGGTCCCACCACATCACCTCTCAGCACAGCCCCATGTCCAAGGAACACACTGAGCACTGAGAAGAAGCTCCCTCATGTCTTCCTGGGAATTGGCCACATTCACACCCCTTTTCTCCCAGGAAACTGGGAAGCTGCTAGGTGCAGGTCATAGCAGCAGCAGCAACGACAGCAATGACAAGAGGGCCCACAGAACTGGGCTCCCAGCACCACCAGTGCTCTCAGAAGGGGGCTGTAATGGTGGCACCCTTAGCAAGAGCCTGTGCCAGCAGTCAGAGGGACTCAGCAGCTGCCTGAGATCTTGTACAGTCCTCTTGTGCCACAGCAGTACTGCACCAGGCTGGGGAGAAGGGTCTGGCTGAGCTCTCCATCCCTGTTACCTGCCTCCTTCCCTGCACCCGCTGGGCCCTTTTTCTTGTATTGTTGATGAGAAATGATTTCATTTTCACTTCTATTTTGTATTTGTAGGACAAAAGCCATTCCTATCCCCTGCTGCTGCTTCCCATTGCTGCCTGGCCCACAGCTTTGCTGAGAGCATTGTGGTCCAGAGCCTGGAGCCCCTGGGATCCAGCTCTGCCATCTGAACACAATGGTCCTCTCTGCCCAGCCTGTCCCTGTTGCTTGCTCTGCAGTGTGGGCATGAGGTGAAGCAGCCAGCCTGGCCTCAGGGCTAGGGCCAGCCAGGGGCCTGGTGTCTCTAGGAGGAAGGAAGGAGCACAAAGTCATTGCTCTCCCAGTTGTACCCTGTGTGTCCTCCTTGTGTCAGCCCTCAATCTGTGCCCATCCTAGACCAGATCTGGCTGCCCTGCAGCCCAGCATGTGTCAGGGATCTCCATCTCAGAGCAAAGCAGAGCAAGGATGGGATGCAGCACCCTCTGCTCTCCCTGCAGACCTCTATCCTGAGCATTTCCCAGTCCTTGATGTTTCTTACCATCTTCTGTAAATGCCCTGGATGCCCCACACTTCATCAGGGTTCCTGTGTTTATCTGGTGTGAGAAGTCTCTGTTTCAACCTGCATCATCCCATGGGCCTCTGCCTTTTGCCCTCCCCACCCCGATCCAAGGGCTCAGGAGAGCAGTGGCAAAGGTGTCAGAGCATGGCACACTGGCAGGACAGTCACCCAACCTTGATAACTACCCAGCAGAGCTCCCCTGGCCCAGGCTGGCTGCAGCCTCATGCTGCTCCCAGCTGTGAGTGCTTGGAGGGAGGGAGAGGAGCAGGGAAAGGGTTTTACAGCCCACAAAAGCAGATGCTGCTAATGGAGCCTTTGAGCTGCATGCCAAGCCGTGGCATGGCAGCTCTGCCCGGGTTTCAGAACCACTGCCAGGTCGCTGGCTTTGAAGACAGTGGGGGTGGGTGAGGAGAAGGCCATGTATGTGGATCAGGTTGGGCATCCAGCCCACAGCCAGGCTGAGGGACCTGTGCCTGTGCTCAGGAAGCCATCCCACTGGAGCAAAGGAGTCAAGGGCTGAGGGTCCTCACACATCTGCTCCTCAGCCACAGCTGGACCATGACAAGTTAATGCCTCGAGGCAGGAGGGAAGGTGGTACTCACAGGCACTGTTAGCTGCTCCTTTCCCTTGTATTTGCTTTGATGGTTAACGAGGGAAGAGCCCTTGTTAGCAATGGCAGGCCCTGGAGCTGCCTAGAAAGGAGAAAGGATCTAACATTTGACTTGATCACAGTCATAGAATCATAGAATCAAACAGGTTGGAAGAGACCTCCAAGCTCATCCACTCCAACCTAGCACCCAGCCCTGGCCAAGCAACCAGACCATGGCACTAAGTGCCCCAGCCAGGCTTTGCTTCAACACCTCCAGGGACAGTGACTCCACCACCTCCCTGGGCAGCCCATTCCAATGCCAATCACTCTCTCTGCCAACAACTTCCTCCTAACATCCAGCCTAGACCTGCCTTGGCACAACTTCACACTGTGTCCCCTTGTTCTGTTGCTGCTTGCCTGGCAGCAGAGCCCAACCCCACCTGGCTACAACCTCCCTTCAGGTAGTTGTAGCCAGCAATGAGCTCTGCCCTGAGCCTCCTCTTCTGCAGGCTGCACACCCCCAGCTCCCTCAGCCTCTCCTCACAGGGCTGTGCTCCAGGCCCCTCACCAGAATCTTGTCCCCATCAGCCTGGAGACTTGCCAGCTTCCACAGCCCCTGACCAGCTGTCCTGCTGATCACAGAGCCCTCTCTCACTCTCCTAACCCTCTGATTTCCCTTTCTTCTCATTTAGTGCCACACTGGCTTAGAGCCTGGGTTTACCTCGGTGGTGCCTGAGTCTGGCCAGAGGGCTGGCACTGTTCCTGCTTTCAGTCTGTGCCAGTTGCTTTCTGTCCCAGCAGGGCAAGCAGAGCCATGGTGTGACTTGGGTGCAGACAGCCTGTGACAGCAGATGTCACCTTGTGTTCACAGGTAGACCAGGCCAGGCCCTGCAAGAAGCTCTCAGCATAGCATCTCCCTGCTTGCTCCAGGCACATCACCTTTGCCACACAGAATCCCAGCATGTTGGGGGTTGGAAGGAATCTCTGGAAATCATCTAGTCCAGCCTCTCTGATAAAGCAGGGTCACCCACAGAGGGTGGCATCCAGGCCGGTTTGGAATCTCTCCAGAGAAGGAAACTCCACAACCTTTCTGGTCCAGGGCTGTGACATCTCAATGTCAAGAAATTCTTCCTCATGGTTAGATGAGGAACTTCCTATATTCGGGTTGGTTCCCATTGCCTTTTGTCCTGTTGCTGGGCACCACTGAAAAACTTGGTCACATCCTTTTGCTCTCCACTCTTTAGATCCTGACAAGCATTGAGA
Source organism: Tricholaema leucomelas (assembly GCA_013400475.1). Lineage (NCBI taxonomy): Eukaryota > Metazoa > Chordata > Aves > Piciformes > Lybiidae > Tricholaema lacrymosa > Tricholaema leucomelas. The sequence goes on from WAAF01000885.1 coordinate 374,726, forward strand.
AGACCCTCTCTCAGTCACCTTTATGGGGCCACTGAGCATGGCAGCCCAGCAAGCAGGTGTTTGCATTTTAGAATCGTGGACTAGGTGAGAAAGGATCCTTAGAGGTCACCTATCCAACTCCCCTTTAGTCAGCAGGGATACCTTCAACTCAGGTTGCTCAGAGCCTTGGCTGAACTGACCTGGACTTTTCCATGGATGAGGCATCTACCACTCATCTGAGCAGGCTGTGCCAGGGTCTCACCACCCTCAGCCTGTGCAATCTCTTCCTTAGATGCAGTCTGAACCTCCAGGTCAGGTTGAGAAGCATTGTCCCTGTCTGATATAACCCCCAGGTCAGTTCAGGAAGCATCTCCCCTGTCCATTGTAGCCCCCAAGTCAGGTCGGGAAGCATCTCCCCTGTCCATTGTAACCCCCAGGTCAGTTCGGGAAGCATCTCCCCTGTCCATTATAGCCCCCAGGTCAGTTCGGGAAGCATCTGCCCTGTCCATTTTAGCCCCCAGGTCAGTTCGGGAAGCATCTCCCCTGTCCATTGTAGCCCCCAGCGCCGTTCGGGCACGGTGCGCCCTGTGCTGTGCCTGGGGCACTGCTGCCCTCCCGCGGACCCCTGCGGTACTGCGGCCCCCNGGGAAGCATCTGCCCTGTCCATTTTAGCCCCCAGGTCAGTTCGGGAAGCATCTCCCCTGTCCATTGTAGCCCCCAGCGTTGCCGCTGCTCGGTGCGGCGAGCGCTGTGCCTGGGGCACTGCTGCCCTCCCGCGGACCCCTGCGGTACTGCGGCTGTCCAGCTGCAGTTGCCCTCCCCGCCCTTCGCTTGCACACGCGTGTGCAGCTCTTTGGCACGCGTGTGCCGAAGGACTCCGCACCACGGCTGGGCCGTGCAAGTTCCTCACACGTGTGCAGGTAGAGGCGCTGCGACCCCCTTCCTTTCCAGCTCCAGGGACCTCCTCAATACCTCCCCGCTAGTTTCTGCTTTTCCCATAGACTCATGGAATCGACCTTTAAGATCATCGAGTCTGACTATTAAGACAGCACTGCCAGGTCACCACTAAACCATGTTCTTCAGCACCACATCTCCACGACTTTGGAACCTCTCCAGGGATGGAGACTCCACCACTGCTCTGGGCAGCCTGTTCCAGGGTTTGACAACCCTTTTGGGGAAGAAATTGTTCCTCACGTCCAACCTAAACTTCCCCTGGCATGATTCAAGGCTGTTTCCTGTTGTCCTATCAGTCATGCACAGGAACAACTCACCCTCCCCACCCAGCCTAGCACAATACCCACTAAACCAACCACTGCAGGTATCACCTCAGGACCACAAGGCAGAACATGACATGGTGGGAGAGCAGGGGCACTCTGGGGGGCACCAAGGCAAGAGGGACCCTAAACCAGCCCAGAGCACCCAGCCCAGTTGGTGGGCAACTGATGCAGGGCCTGGGGCTCACACCCATCCCTTGGGCTCAGGACTGGGTGTCCTTTGTGCAGCAATGATTGTGGTGATGGAGCACACAGTCCCAGTGGGCCAAAGAAGAGTGAGAAATAAAGAGAAGCTGAGAAGATAGAGGAAATAAGGAAGGCTGAAAAAGAAATGGGGGTGGGGGGGTGGTGGTAAAAATGAGAAGGAGGCTGCAAAGGAAGTGGAGGCAAAAAGTGAAGGCAAAGTAGAGGCTGAAAAGGAGTGCAAGGGAAAAAAAGTAATCTTTCAGCCTTTCAGAAAGAAGAGAGGTTGTGGAAGAAGGGTAGGAGGCCAAGAAAGAGAGTAAGAGGATGAAAGAAATGCAGAAGCTGAAAAGGAAAAGCCAAAGGAAAAGGAGAGGCAAATAAATCAATAAACTGGAGAGTGAAAAGGGGTGGGAAGTTGGAGGCACAGCAGTGCCCAGAAACATTTGAGGCCAAAAAGAGAGGTGAGGCCAAAAGGGGGTAGAATGTCAGAGGCAGAGTAGAGGCCATAAAAAAATGGAGGCTGAAAAGGGGTGGGAGACTGTAAAGAAGCAAGAGGCTGATGAAATTGTAGAGCAAAATGGAGTCTGAGCCCGGAAGAGTTTGATGAAGCATGGAGGCCACATAAAGGGAAGCTGAAAAGGAGAGGGAGCCTAAATAGAAAGTAGAAACCATTACAAAGAGTAGAGGCTACTAAAAAGCTGAGGATGAAAAGGTTTAGAAGGTCGAGGGAGAGTTGGAAGTTGGGAGAGAAAAGAGAAGGGCAAGGAGTGGGATGCTGAAAAACGAGCGGAGCCCCCATAAAGGTGTGGGGGTTGAGAGGGGGGTGGGAGGCTGAAGAGAGAGTGGTGTCTGCGGGGCAGAGATCCCTCCCTCAATGCCCTGCCCTGCCCTGCCCTGCCTGCACTGCCATGGATCTCGCCGCGCACTAGAGGACAGCCGAGCTCCACGCAAGCGGCTGCCCAGGAACCTGCCTCAGATCTTACCCAGCCTGGGAGCACTCCCAGCCCCGTAGCACCCTGCCCTGCCTGGGAGCACTCCCAGCCCCGTAGCACCCTGCCCTGCCTGGGAGCACCTCCAGCCCCATAGCACCCTGCCTGGGAGCACCCCACAGCCTCAATGATCCCCACAGCCCCAAACATCCCTGCCGGCCCTGAACACCCTGCCGACCCCGAGCATCCCTTGCAGCGGCCCCAAGCATCTGCACAGTCTCAAACACCTTTTGAGCACTCCTGCTGGTCCTGAACACCCTGCCAGCCTTGAGCATGTTCCAGCCCCAAGCAGCCCTGCCAGAGAACCCCCAGAAGCCCCAAGCAGCCCTGGCATCATCCCCCAATCCCAAGCACCCTTCCAGCCCCAAGCACTGTTCCAGACCCAAGCAGCCCTGCAGCCTAGAGAACCTCTGGCAGCTCTGAGCGTCCCTGGCAGCATCCCCGGCAGCATCCCCCAGCCACAAGTATCCCTGCCAGCCCTGGGCAGCATTCCAGCCCCAAGCAGCTCTGCAGGCCAGAGAACCCCTGGCAGCCCCAAACATCCCTGGGAGCATTCTCCAGCCTGGAGAATCCTTCAGCCCTAACATGGCCCAACCTCCTTCAGGCCTCCAAGACCTGGAGGCTGTAAGGCTTGGGGCCACTTGGTAAAACACTGACAAGCAAGTCATGGCAAGGTGAGAGTGGAGGGGTTTTGGTGCTTTTGTGGGGCAGGGGGGGTTAGAGATCCTTGTTTATTATCTAAATCCAGAAGCAGGAGCATAACTTCAGGGGAAGTTATTGTGAAGGTTCCCACTCATAGCTCTGGCCCTGAGTAAATATGGGAAATGTTCCCTTTCTCTGCAGTTTGAGGTCAAATTGGGTGCTAGGTTGGACTGGATGATTTTGGAGGTCTCTTCCAACCTGGTTGATTCTATGATTCTATTCTATGATTCAAATGGGGGTGGGACCTCTGCAGGTCCTGCTGCCAGGAGCTGCTGCTTGTGTTTAAACGTGGGAAGAAAAAAGGACATGAGAACCTTCAGCCCTGATGGTGTGGTGGGCAGGCAGCCTATGCTGGGGCTTCCTCCAGTCACCCTGGGAGCTGGCTCTAACTGCCCAGATCCTGCCTGGCAAATGCTTCTTGATGTTTAACCTCCAGTTCACCCAGACTTCCATGTGGATGTGGGCAGCCACCTCCTCCCACCCCAGCCAAGCACTTGCTCTTCCTTCTCCATGTCCTCCCTTCCTGCACTTGCTCTTCCTTCTCCATGGCCTCTTTCCTCTGTTGCTCTTGGCTCCAGGCTGAGCAGGAGGTCCCATGCCCCTCCTGAGCACCTCTTTCCTGAGAGGATCTGCTTATCCACTCCTTCCTGCAAGGAAAGAGCCAAGGCCAAACCCACCAAATGGACATCTCTTTAGGCTGTCTCCTCCAGGCTGGGACATGCTGTGCTAGTTTGAAGCTAGCTAGAATGCTTTGGTGAGAAGAATTAGATGATAGGCTGTGAAAAGGAAACAATGGTGATGTCTGCTGCACTCATAGGCTTGCTGAGATGTATAAAAACAAGAACACAAACACAGGTAACAGAGTTGCTCTTTGGCTCTGGCTGCCTCTCTCTCTAACCTGCTGTCTAAGTAATCCATTTGCTTCCTAATACAAACCCTATCAGGAGAGGCTCAGGGAGCCTGCAGAAGAGAAGGCTCAGGGCAGACCTCATTGCTGTCTACAACTGTCTGAAGGGAGGCTGTAGCCAGGTGGGGTTGGGCTCTTCTGCCAGGCAACCAACAGAACAAGGGGACACAGTCTCAAGTTGTGCCAGGGGAGGTCTAGGCTGGATGTCAGGAGGAAGTTGTTGGCAGAGAGAGTGATTGGCATTGGAATGGGCTGCCCAGGGAGGTGGTGGAGTTGCTGTCTCTAGAGGTGTTGAAGCAAAGCCTGGATGAGGCACTTAGTGCCATGGTCTGGTTGATTGGACAGGGCTGGGTGCTAGGTTGGACTGGATGAGCTTGGAGGTCTCTTCCAACCTGCTTGATTCTATGATTCTAACCCCCCTGGCTGATTCTCCAAACTCACCTTGAATGTAAGGCAGACTCTGGGATAAGGTAGAGGGGTGGGGAGGAGGCAGAAGGGTGGTTGTGAGCCCCTCCTGGGCACTCTGGTTTCTGGGAGGGCTGCTGTGTGTCTGTATTACTTTTTAACTTGTGTATTTCTGTCTATAGCTGCAGATATTGTAACTATCTGCTTGTCTATTGTGCTAAGCTGTAAACATAAAGCTTCATTCCTTAACTTCCAGCTGCTGAGACTAGTCTGGGTGATTTTCTTAAGGGGGGGGCAGGGAACACCCACACTGTCACACATGCCTTCCCATGCAGCCAGGAACCCAGCACCACCTCAGCACCCATCACACAACATGGGAGGCTGAGCGTCCTCATCCATCCCATGCTGCCACCCACTTTAGAATCATAGAATCGGTCAGGGTTGGAAGGGACCACAAGGAGCAGCCAGTTCCAACTCCCCTGCCATGCCCAGGGACACCCTACCCTAGAGCAGGCTGCCCACAGACTCATCCAGCCTGGCCTTAAACACCTCCAGGGATGGGGCCTCAACCACCAACTTGGGCAACCCATTCCAGCCTCTCACCACTCTTATGGTGAGGAACTTCCTCCTCATGTCCAGCCTGAACCTACCCACTTCCAGCTTTGCTCCATTCCCCCCAGTCCTGTCACTCCCTGAGAGCCTAAAAAGTCCCTCCCCAGCTTTTTTGTAGCCCTCTTCAGATCCTGGAAGGCCACAAGAAGGTCACCTGGGAGCCTCCTCTTCTCCAGACTGCACAGCCCCAACTCTTTCAGTCTGTGCTCACAGCAGAGCTGCTGCAGCCCTCTGAGCATCCTCCTGGCCCTTCTCTGGACACACTCCAGCATCTCCACATCCCTCTTGTAATGGGGGCTCCAGAACTGGATGCAGTACTCCAGGTGGGGTCTCAGCAGAGCAGAGTAGAGGGGGAGAATCACCTCCCTGGCCCTGCTGGCCACACTTCTCGTGGGGGCTCAGGACTCCTGTGGGACCCTGTGGGTGTGTGGCTGCCTGGGCAGCACATGGTCATAGAGGACCACCATGGGCTGGGCAGGGAGGGGTGGGGCAGGGTGCAGGGCTGCTGCTGGGGTGAGCTGAGCAGCTGTGTTTACTTTCCATCTGCTGGAGAGAACAACAGGGGATTATTATTATTATTTTTATTCTTTATTTCGTTTTATTTTGGTGGGGGTTGGGTTTTTTTGAGGCTTTTTGCGTGTCCTTCACCAGCCAGAAACCATCGTGTAAACATCCTGCTGCTTCACCCGGAGGAGAGAGCCAGCCGCGGGTGGAGGAGGTGTCCTGCCTCCTGCTCTGCAGGGCTGCTCCTCCTGCACCCACACCTCCACCCACCACAGCGCCGAGCATTGCAGGAGAGTGCTGACATCCTCTTGCCAGCTCAGTGTGGTCCCAGTGGCATCCACTGAAGCACCTACAGATGTCCCCACAGGTCCCCAGGAAAGCACAAGGCTCCTGGGATGCAGCCTGCTGCTGGTGCCAGCCCTGAGCACAGCATCCAGCAGGTGAAAATCCTGCAAGCAGCAGCTGCTTGGGCTGGCAGGAGGCAGAAGAGGTGGGGTTGAGGTGGTTTGGGAGACTAGACAGGGAGATGTCCCGGGAGCAGCAAGTTGGGATGCCCCAGGGAATGCCATCAACTTTTGCTATTCCAGCTGTACCCTGTGGGCAGCCGAGGCTCAGCAGGAGAGGAGTAGGAGGCAATGAGAGCCTAAGTCAACATCTATGAGTCACAGAATCCTTTTGGTTGGAAGATACTTTTAAGATCAAGTCCAACTGTTAGCCCAGCACTGCCAGGTCACCACTAAACCATGTCCCTCAGCACCACATCTCCACGGCTTTCAAACTGCTTCAGGGATGGAGACTCCACCACTGTTCTGGGCAGCCTGCTCCAGGGCTTGTCAGTCCTTCAGGTGAAGAAATTGTTCCTCATGTCCAACCTAAACCTCTCCTGGTGCAGCTTGAGGCCACTTCCTCTTGTCCTATTGCTTGTTCTTAGGGAGAAGGACCAACCCTTACTTCCTTTCAAGCAGTTGTAGCGAGTGAGAAGGTCTCCCCTGAGCCTCTCTTTCTCCAGGCTGAACAGTCCCAGACCCCTCAGCCTCTTAATGAGATTTGTGCTCTAGACCCCTTCTGTGATTTGAGTCACCATGAGCAGGGCATTCCTGCCTGAGCATTTTCCCTCAGTGCCTAGGTAGGAGAGGATATTGCCTAATCCTGTGGGGTGTGAGGGGGTGTTTTGATGTTACCAAGAGCAGAACACTGGGACACCTCAGGTGTGCAGGTCTGTGCCTCCCTGCAGCTCTCCTGACACCCTGATAACTTCCTCTCCACAGCAGAGCCAGGATGGTGTCCCCATATCTCCTGTGCACCCACTCTGCATCCCTCCCCTGTCCCCACATCTCCTGTGCACCCATTCTGCATCCCTCTTGTGTCTCCAGATCTCCTGTGCACCCACTCTGCATCCCTTCCATGTCCCCACATCTCCTCCTGTGCACCCACTCTGCATCCCTCCCCTGTCCCCACATCTCTTCCTGCCTGCCCCTTGCCTGTCAGTTCTGGGAGGAGTGACACACGGTGGGAGGTGGCTGCAGCGCTGGTGGCAGACATCTCCAGAAGAATGCAGTCAATCAGTTGGCAAAGATTTCTGCCCCCTGGTGCTGTGCCTGCACGGGAGGCCGAGGGAAGCCCCTCAGTGTGCACCATCGCCTCCGCCAGGGCTTAATCAGCGGGTTTGTTCTGAGTTGTGGCCAGCCTGATTAATCCAGGCTGCCTCTGCTGGGATGCTGATTTCAGAGCCTGCTGCTGAGAGTGAATTTCTGGCTATTATGCACAAAAAAAAAAAAAACCAAAAACCCCTTGTTCAGGTCCTGGATGAATTATTGGTGTCCAGGGAAACCGAGACAGACCTCGGCGGCACCAATGCTAATGGCTTGCGGTGGTGCCGGTGCCCCACTGTGGGTGTTGGAAGGGCTCAGAGGACCTGGAACAAACCCCAAGGCTTGGAGATGCATCAGGCCTGCTCTGCTTGGGAGAGACAAGACCCACTGCTGACCCAGAGCATTGCTGTCTCTGGTGAAGAAGAGAGGAAGCATCTGACTTCGAAGGAAACATTACCCTCCCGACCTCAGTGCTCGGGCCAACTGTTGACTCATTTAACATCATCCCCTCCTTGGCCAGAGGAAGCTTGGAAAAGCATGGGCAGGAGATGTTAGAGCACAGCTGCCTTCCCTCCTCGCAGCCCAGGGAGGGCCAGGGGCCATGTCTACTGCCCTGGGGCTTTGCTGAACACGGTGTCTGCTATCAAGCCCGGGAATGGGGCTCTCTGAAGCGTGCACAGTGATGCCAGTGGTGGGAGTGATGCCAATGCCACATCAGCAGAACATCCCTGGCACATCATCAAATCACAGAGTTATTTTGGTCAAAAGAGACCTTTAAAACCTTCAAGTCCAACTGTTACTCCAGCACTACCAGCTCATCACTAGAATGTCCTCCAGCATCCTGGGGGAGGTCTAGGCTGGATGTTAGGAGGAAGTTGTTGGCAGAGAGAGTGATTGGCATTGGAATGAGCTGCCCAGGGAGGTGGTGGAGTCGCTGTGCCTGGAGCTGTTCAAGCAAAGCCTGGCTGGGGCACTTAGTGCCATGGTCTGGTTGATTGTCTAGGGCTGGGTGCTAGGTTGGAGTGGCTGAGCTTGGAGGTCTCTTCCAAGACCTGGTTGGTTCTATGATTCTATGATTTACAGGGCTTTCAAACCCCTTCAGGTGCCATGGGGACTCCACTACCCTGGGCAGCCTGTTCCAGGCCTTGACACCCCTTTTGGGGAAGACATTGCTGCTCAGCTCCAACCTCGACTTCCCCTGGTGCAACCTGAGGCCATTTCCTCTTTTCCTATCAATGGGACATCCATTTTCCTAACCTGGGAGCACCCTTGAGGCACTCACAGGGGCACCTCTATCGCTGGCTACTGGGATGAGGGCTGTCTAGCCACTGGTGGGACCATCCAGCTGCCAGTGAGACCATCCAGCCACCACTGGGATGAGGGCTGTGGCATTGTCTAACCACTGGTGGGACCATCCAGCCACCACTGGGATGAGGGCTGTGGGACTGTCTAGACACTGATGAGACCATCCAGCTGCCACTGGGATGAGGGCTGTGGGACTGTCTAGACACTGGTGGGACCATCCAGCCACCACTGGCATGAGGACTGTGGGACTGTCTAGACACTGGTGGGACCATCCAGCCAGCACTGGGATGAGGACTGTGGGACTGTCTAGACACTGATGAGACCATCCAGCCACCACTGGCATGAGGACTGTGGGACTGTCTAGACACTGATGAGACCATCCAGCCAGCACTGGGATGAGGACTGTGGGACTGTCTAGACACTGATGAGACCATCCAGCCGCCACTGGGATGAGGGCTGTGGGACTGTCTAGACATTGGTGGGACCATCCAGCTGCCACTGGGATGAGGGCTGTGGGACTGTCTAGCCCCTGATGGGACCATCCAGCCGCCACTGGGATGAGGGCTGGGGGACTGTCTAGCCACTGGTGGGCCCATCCAGCTGCCACTGGGCTGAGGGCTGTGGGACTGTCTAGACACTGGTGGGACCATCCAGCTGCCACTGGGATGAGGGCTGTGGGACTGTCTAGCCACTGGTGGGCCCATCCAGCTGCCAGTGGGCCCATGCAGCCGGCCCCAGGAGCGGGAGCTCATGGCCAGTGCCCGGGCTCGGCGGCGGAGGGAGCTGTGCTTTGTTTCCTCTGGAGCTGGGGCTCTGGCTGGAGTTTGTGAAGGGGTCAGGCTGATTGGGTTGTTTTCCTGCACTTTACAGTTTCCTATGTGGTATTTAATAGACGCTGGGGCGCCTGCAGCTACAGAGGAGCACTTCATTTTGTTTCAGAAGCGGAGGTAAAGAAAGAAATAAATGCACCCAGGCATCCCCAGGCCGCCTGGCTCCCTCCCTATCTCTCCACAGTCCCTCGCCGCCTTCCTCTGCCTTGCAGGAACCTCATTTAAACCAACCACAATATATTTTTTAACGAGGACTGGTAATTAGCCCAGGCCCCAGCTTGCTGTGCATGGCTTCCTCGGAGCTGGCCTGGGGTTCTCTGGAGCAGTGCAGCAGCTTGGCCGTGGCTCTTTCCTCGGGGCAAGCGCCAAGGGCTTGGGGAGCACCAGGCAAGTGGTTTTAAGCTCTGCCCTAGAGGATGCTTCTCTGGGAAGGGTTTTGCTGGAGGAGCCCATGAAGAATGGGGAGGACCTGGGTATGGTGCTGGCACAGCCCTGGGGCACGTGGTCACAGAATGATATGAAATATGCAGGTTGGCAAAGGCCCTCAGCATCACCAAGGCCAACCTACTGCCCTACTGCACAAGATGCACCTTAAACCATAGCCCCAAGCACCACATCCAAACCACCCTTAAACACATCCAGGGTGGGTGACTCCACCACCTCCCTGGGCAGCTCATTCCAGTCTCTGACCACTCTCTTCATGAAACCTTTTTCCTAATGTCCAATCTAAACTTCCCCAGCCTCAGCTTGAGGCCATTCCCCCTTGTTCTGTCTCCAACTACCTGTGAGAAGAGACCAGAAGCAGCCTCTCCACAATGTCCCTTCAGGTAGTCTCCCCTCCACCACTGGCTGTGCCCTGGCAGGTGCCAGTTTCATGCCCACGCCCTGGCACAGCCCTCAGCATAGTGAGCAGGTCCCTGTCACCACTGGGATGATGTGTGCTCCATGGCACAGTAAGCAAGTCCCACATCATCTTTAGGGTGCTGTGCCCCCTCTTCTCACATCAGGCAGGTTCCATGGCACAGTGGGCAGGTCTCCTGTCACTGTGCCAAGGTAATGTGTCCCCCATGGCACAGCAAACAGGTCCCATGGCAGAGCGAGCAGATCCCCCCCAATGCAGCTGGGGTGCTGTGACCCCCCACGGCGCAGTGGGTGCCCATGTGCTCTGTGGCACTTGCTGACATCCTGCTGCAGGGTGTGGGCAGCTGCTGCCCCCGGGGGACCTGCCGCTGGCACTTGTTTTTGCTCAAACAGTGGGGCTGGTGAGCTGATAAGGTGCCAGCGGTGCCTTTCTCTGGGCCTTTCCCTGCTCTCCCAGGCCCTGAGGACAAACATTCCTGGCATATTTGTCATGTTCGGCTCAATACAGCATCCTTCAGGAGAGGAAAAAATCAAATAAAAGCAAATCCGGTTCTTCCACTGCTGCCTTCAGCCTCCTTTTACACTTTAAGCTGTTTAATTCCAGCTCTGAATAACTCTCTTTATGGGGAGGCCTGAAAAGCTGCAGCCTTCACCCAGCTGCTGCCGGGGTAGAGGGTGAGGGCAGCTGCTGCTGGGGCTCCTGCCAGGGTGCAGAACCCCTGGGGGTTGCCCCTGCTCCTGGCACTCACAGGAACACTCCTGTCAAGTGGCATGGGGAGGAAGGAGCTGGAGGTGGCAAGCTGTGGTGGGTGGGTGCCCATGGGGATTGCGTGTGGCAGGGACAGGGGCAGGGTGGCGCTGGGTGGCCTTTAACTAGACCTAGGGAGCAGGGAGTGATAAATTTAAGGGCTTTGTGTGTATGCTTGCATTGCAAATCACTTCTTCGCTGAGAGAGTGATTGGCATTGGAAAGGGCTGCCCAGGGAGGTGGTGGAGTCACCGTCCCTGGGGGTGTTGAAGCAAAGCCTGGATGAGGCACTTAGTGCCATGGTCTGGTTGATTGGCTAAGGCTGGGTGCTAGGTTGGAGTGGATGAGCTTGGAGGTCTCTTCCAGCCTGGTTGATTCTGTGATTCTATGAGGGTAAGCCAAAAGGTGCCCGGGGGCTGAGGATGCCCTGTGAGTGCTGAGCCCACCATGCTGGGCTGGGGCAGTGGCACTGGACAGGCTGCCCAGTGACCGAGTGCTTGCAGGAGGTATGAGATGATGGTCTCCAACACCACTGCCCTCTTCTCCACCTTACCACCACTCTTCTACCCCATTCCCCACCCCTCCTTGCCTCCCACCCTCCTTTTCAGGGAGTCATAGAGTTGTTTTGGTTGGAAGGGACCTTTAAGATCATGGAGTTCAACCATTCCTCCAGCACTGCCAGGTCACCACTGAGCTGTGTCCCTCAGCACCACATCCCTGAGCAGGAGGGAGGCTTTGAAACCTCCCCAGGGATGGAGACTCCACCACAGCCCTGAGCAGCCTGTTCTGGGGCTTGACAGCCCTTTTGGGGAAGAAATTGTTCCTTATGTCCAATCTAAACCTCTCCTGGCACATATTGAGGCCATTTCCTTTTGTCCTATTGCTTGTTCCTTGTGAGAAGAGACCAACTCCCACCTTGCTCCAAGCTCCTTTCGGGGAGTTGTAGAGAGCCAGAAGGTCTCTCCCCTGAGCCTCCCTTTGTTCAGGTGCCCTTCCTTCCATCAAAACTAAAACCACCACCCTGCCTAGTTAGAAATGCTCATTTCTGAGGCTGGGCTTTGGCAGCAGGTGAGTTTCCATCTCAAAGCCCCACAGCCCTGCCCTGCCACGTGGGCACTCCCCGGTGTTGCCCATGCCACGGCTTGCCGGCAGCTGGGGCTGCCTGCTGCCTTTCAAAGGACACCTGGGTATGGGGGCGAGCAGCAGCGGTTTCAGAGAGCTCTCTGAGCTTGGGAAAAAGCCTCCAAGGCTCTTCCCCAGCTGCTTTGCCTCCCCAGGACTCGTGGGTTAGGCCACGCCGTTGGCACGTTGCCCCCTTGCTGCGCTCCGCGCCACCTCTGCGGCGGACACGCGCGATCCTGGGCACTGCCAAGGGTCTGCCAGGGGGGCAGGCTGGGCTGGGGACCACTGCACATGGGATGGGCTCCAGCACGTGGGATGGGCTCCGGCACGGATGCTCCTCGTGATGGGGGTCTGGGAGAGGGCAACAGGACTGAGTGCTTGATGAGGGCAGCCAGGAAGGGGCACAGGCAGCTGGCTGCAATGCACTGCCGGAGCCCTGGTGATGCTCATTTCTTTCCCACTCCTTCCCCCTCATCTCCCCCCGAGGAAAGTGATGTTTTTGGAGAAGAATGAAAGGAAAGCCAGGGAACACTCGCTGTGCTAATTCTGTCAGGGAGCCAAGAAATATGAAGCTCCCCTTTGTTTTTTTTTGAGTAATTATCCTCCACCATTTGGCTTTTTGTATCCCTGTGCGTGTAAAACCAGTCATTATATCCTCCCTTATCTGCAGGCAGCGTGCTGCTGCTGCTGCTGCCTCCTCTCTGGGCTGCTCTGTGCTCCCACTCCTCCTGTTCTCCCTCCCTTCCTGTGCTCCTCTCACCTGGGCTCTGGGCATCCGAGCCCAGCTGCCCCTGCCCTTGCTGCGCAGCAGGTCAAAAAGACACAGAGCATCCCTAAAATGGATCCTGAGCATGGGATTTTGCTCACAGCAGTCTCTCGCCAGAGTCTTGTGTCTGTTTCCCCTCAGCCATCACCTGTGGTGTCCTCAGCATCTCCCTAGAAGGAGCCACTCCCCAGCTGTACCCCAGACTGACTCATCTGTAACTTAGAAGATTTTGGCCTAGTCCATCCTGCACCATCTGTCTGTAGCTCTTTGGAAGGGGTCAGCCTTGCCCCAGCTCTATCCCAAACTGACCCTTTGTGTAACTTAGAGGAGACTTTAGGCTTGTCCATCCTGCACCAGCTGCCTGTAGCTCCACCAGCCCTTTCCTTTAAATACCCTCTGCCACAGCTGCCTGTATCTCCATTGCCCTTCCCCTCAAATACCTTCTGCCACAGCTGCCTCTATCTCCATCAGCCCTTCCCCTCAAACACCCTCTGCCCCAGCTGCCTGTAGCTCCATTGCCCTTCTCCTCAAATACCCTCTGCCCCACATACACCAGCTGCAGAGCACCCAAAGGCACCCCTAAAACTCCTCTGCAATTGGCATGGTGCAAGAGTCTCAGCCACCACCAGTTCCTGGGCAGCCTGAAGCAAGAGGACGAGTGCCACCTGCCTTGTCCTTGGCCAGGGCTGCCCCAGTTGCCCTTTATCCTTGCAGCTCCAAAGGGAATTTACCCCACCCCAGGCTTTATGGCTGTTCAAACATACAAAGCTACCACATGCTCTACTCAGTCATGCCCAATACTAAACAGAGGACCTAAGTGGCAGTGTCCTGCTTGGCAATTTCACCTCCTGAGGTGTTTTTTGATGGGAGACAATCTTGGCTTCCCCCCAAGTGTGATTTCCTGCAGCCCATATCCCCAGCAACACATCCTGATGAGATTTCTCCTTCCTTCAGCTTCTTATCAGCCCTTATCAGAGTGTCTGTGAGACTTGCAAACAGGTATGGCTGTGTTGAACCATGAGGTGGTGGGAGACAGCAAAGAGGGGCAACTGCTTACTGCCTCTTACCCAGCAGCTCCAAATCCACAGAATCATGGAATCACAGAATGGTTTGGTTAGGAAGAGACCTTTAGAGGTCGTCTAGTCCAAACCTTCTGCACTCAGCAGGGACATCTTCAACCAGATCGGGTTGCTTAGAGCCCCAGACAACCTCACCTGGAATGTTGTCAGAGATGGGACATCTACCACCTCTCTGGGCAACCTGGGACAGTGTCTTACCACACTGCACAAAAAAATTCTTCCTCCCATCCAGTCTGAATCTCCCTCTTTTAATTTGAGCCCATCCCCCCTTGTCCTGACACAACAGGCCCTATTAACAACTCTGCTCCAGTCTTTCATACAGCTCCCTTTAAGGCTCTGCAATGACCCAAGGGCACCTTCTTTTTTGGCCACTCCCAGACCTTGCTCTCCATCACAGAGGCTCCTTCTGCAGCGCCTTCCTGATCCAAGGGCTCCTGGAGACTCCTCTTATCTCTCTGCAGGGCTGGCAGATCTTACGAGGGGCTTTGCTTTAAGACACAGAGCAAATGTGTGGCTTATAACTGCAGAGCCTGGTACTCTGTGGGTACAGAGGGGGCCTGTAGGCACCGGTCCTGGCTGGTGGCACAGCTCTGGGCACCTCTCCACGGCATTACCAGTGTGAAACGTGGCATTGTAAAGAGCTGCCAGACAAAAACACATTTGGTCGAAGGATCCAAGCAACTTTCCGGCTGGGTAAGCCACAGCAGGATAAACAAGGTTATACTCCTGGGCCCCCCCAGCTCCAGAGAGCATCGTAGAACCCCCTCCTGCATCCCTCCTCCAGCTGCAGCTGCCTCCGGTTTGCCGAGGGTCCGTAAACACTGTTGGCGGCCGTAAACAGCCCGGGCTAAACAGGACGTGAAGCATCGCATCCGTCCTTGGGCTGTTCCAGGGCCGGCGCTGCCGCCGCACCCGCACGGCGCTTCCCGGGGACGGGCGAGCAGGCTGCCGGCCAGCGCTGCTGGGGGTGCTGAGCCCCTCACCGAGTCACAGCACGGAGAACCTGGGGTGCTGAGCCCCTCACCGAGTCACAGCACGGAGAACCCAGCCACGGCATCCTGCTCCTGCCATTCTGCACCCTGCAATGCAAATCCGTGCAGAAGGAGCCCAGAGTGCTGGCAGACAAGTTCCTTGTGAACCGACAACGTGTCCTCACGGCCAGGAAAGCCAATGGCCTCTGGGGCTCTCTGAAGTAGAATGTGGCCAGCAGGTCGAGGGAGGTTCTTCGCTCCCTCTGCTCTGCCCTGCTGAAGACATATCTGGAGTACTGAGTCACAAAATCATAGAATCAACCAGGTTGGAAGAGAGCTCCAAGCTCAGCCAGACCAACCTAGCACCCAGCCCTAGACAATCAACTGGACCATGGCACTAAGTGCCCCAGACAGGCTTTGCTTGAACACCCCCAGGCACAGCAACTCCACCACCTCCCTGGGCAGCCCATTCCAATGCCAATCACTCTCTCTGCCAACAACTTCCTCCTGACAGAGGAAGCCTGGACCTGCCCTGGCACAACTTCACACTGTGTCCCCTTGTTCTGTTGCTGCTTGCCTGGCAGAAGAGCCCAACCCCACCTGGCTACAGCCTCCCTTCAGGTAGTTGTAGACAGCAATGAGCTCTGCCCTGAGCCTCCTCTTCTGCAGGCTGCACACCCCCAGCTCCCTCAGCCTCTCCTCACAGGGCTGTGCTCCAGGCCCCTCCCCAGCCTTGCTGCCCTTCTCTGGACACCTTCCAGCACCTCAACATCTCTCTTGAATTGAGGAGCCCAGAACTGGACACAGCACTCAAGGGGTGGCCTGAGCAGTGCTGAGCACAGGGGCAGAATAACCTCCCTTGTCCTGCTGCCCACACTGCTCCTGAGCCAGCCCAAGATGCCATTGGCTCTGCTGCCCACCTGGGCACTGCTGCCTCATCTTCAGTTACTGTCTACCAGCAACCCCAGGTCCCTTTCTGCCTGTGAGTCCTGGCACTGTTTAGCTTCATCCAGGCTTTACACAGAATCATTTTAGGTTGGAAGGGACATCTTGAGATCATCTATTCCAACCCTCCCTGACTCAAGCAGGGTCAGATTGTCCAGAATCATGTCTAGTCTGTTTCAAGTATCTCCACAGATGGATATTCCACAGCCTCTCTCAACAGCCTGCTCCAGTGTTTCACCACCCTCACAGCAATGATTTCATGTGCTTGAATGCTGTGCTCAGTGCCTCTACTGATGGCTGAAGGGACTCTTCTCCAGGCTGAATGATCCCAGCCCTCTGAGAATACAATCAGAACGGTTACTGCTTGTCATGCCGACCAACAACCCCATGGCACAGGGAGATTGGAGCTCTCAGGAAGCAATGAAACTCATTTCATACTGGGATCGATGGGAAGAGAAGAAGATCCTGTCCAAAGCAATGCTGGGCTCATGCAAAGTCTGGACAAGAATTGGCCTTCTTGTTTAATGATCTTCCCAAGAAGAAGATGTGAGCAGAGGTTTGCAAGCCATGGAAGGGAAGACAGCAGCATCCCTGGGTGTAGGGGCAGTCTGGGTGCCACCAGGGTGTGGCTACTCCTCTCAGACTCCACATCTGCACAAAACAACTTATTTTCTTATCAGAAACGACCTGGCAGAGCCTCAGGCACTGGTGAACTGCTTTGGCTCAAGCAAATGAGCTGACAGCTGGGAGAGATGGGGGTCTCCTGACAGAGGCTGGCGGGAGGATGAGTTAGCCACAGGTCTCCTGGCAGACGGTGGTGGAGGGATAAGCTAGCTGCAGGTCTCCTGGCAGAGGGGTAGCAGGGTAATGAGTCAGCTGTGGGTCTCCTGGAAGAGAGCAGCAGGGGGATAAGCAAGCTGCGGGTCTCCTGGCAGAGGACAGTGGGGGGATAAGCAAGCTGCAGGTCTCCTGGCAGAGGGCAGTGAGGGGATGAGCCAGCTGCAGGTCTCCTGGCAGGGAGCAGCAGGGGGATAAGCAAGCTGTGGGTCTCTTGGCAGAGGGCAGTGGGGGGATGAGCCAGCTGTGGGTCTCCTGGCAGAGGGCAGTGGGAGGATAAGCCAGCTGTGGGTCTCCTGGCAGAGGGCAGTGGGGGGATGAGCCAGCTGTGGGTCTCCTGGCAGAGGGCAGTGGGAGGATAAGCCAGCTGTGGGTCTCTTGGCAGAGGGCAGTGGGGGGATGAGCCAGCTGTGGGTCTCCTGGCAGAGGGCAGTGGGAGGATAAGCCAGCTGTGGGTCTCTTGGCAGAGGGCAGTGGGGGGATGAGCCAGCTGTGGGTCTCCTGGCAGAGGGCAGTGGGAGGATAAGCCAGCTGTGGGTCTCCTGGCAGGGAGCAGCAGGGGGATAAGCAAGCTGTGGGTCTCCTGGCAGAGGGTAGCAGGGGGGATAAGCAAGCTGCAGGTCTCCTGGCAGAGGGCAGCGGGGGATAAGCAAGCTGCGGGTCTCCTGGCAGAGGGCAGCGGGGGATAAGCCAGCCACTCGCTCGGCTTTTGGCCACTCCTCCAGAACATCGCTGCCTGAAGGCTTTAATGGCAAACACAAATGTGTGTGACTAGGTGTAAGCCAAGGAGCCTGTGCCAGGTCTTGCTACCTACTTAATACCTGGGGCCCGTTCAATTATGACGACTCCCTCCTGGGCAATGAATATTTTTAGCGCTCTGCTATAGTGATTTTAGTGCCCAGAGAGGCCGGTTCCTGGCCAGGGCTGGGGCTGCTCATGTTATTCCAAGGATGTCTTCCCCTATATAGATCCCAAAGGACTTACAGAATATCCTGATCTCTCTCTCTCTTCCCCCCCTCCTTGACCTCAGCTTTTTAAATGTTAACTTTCTCTGATGTAAGCGGAAATAAATCTGCTGCTTGGAAGCAGGGGAAGCTGCCGTTCCCCTCATCACTTCAGCAGCGCGCTCCCAGCTTGGACAAAGGGCAGATCTGTCCCTCCTCACCTCCTCCGGAGCCTGGGGCCAAAGAAAAGGTCCGTGCTGAGAGCAGAAAGGGGAGGCGGGGGGAGAGGTTTGCCCCGACCCCTTGGTCTGGGCGAGGGGGCTCCATCTGGAAGCACTAAGGACGGAGGGGAAAGCGAGTTTCTCATATTGTGTTTGGCTGCGAGCTTGTTGTAGCGACTGCTGTTAATGCAAATCCCGTGTTGATTTTCTCCGGCTCACTTAGCTCGTTCGCAAGGCAGAGGGCTCCAGCTGGAGCCGGGAGACATTGCTGAGGTGGAGGAGGAGGAGGAGGAGGAGGAGGAGTCAGTCAGGCGGGGGTGAGGGCATCAGAAGAGGAGGTTCAGGGCAGACCTTATTGCTCTCTACAGCTACCTGAAAGGAGGTTGTAGCCAGGCTGGGGTTGGTCTCTTCTCCCAGGCACCCAGTGACAGAACAAGAGGACACAGCCTCAAGCTGTGCCAGGGCAAGTTCAGGCTGGATGTTAGGAGGAAGTTCTTCACAGAGAGAGTGATTGGCATTGGAATGGGCTGCCCGGGGAGGTGGTGGAGTCCCCATGCCTGGAGGTGTTTAAGAGGAGGCTGGATGAGGCACTTAGTGCCATGGGTTAGTTAATGAGAAGGGTTAGGTGATAGGTTGGAGTCGATCTTAGAGGTCTTTTCCATCCTGGTTAATTCTGTGATCAGGGTATCAATGTCATCCCTGCCTTCATCCATGTGTTAGCTTGGGCATCGTTGGGAGGAGCCCACTAGGCACTGGGCTTGGGAGATTGTATTCCCCAAATTGCTGGCAGCTGCTGCACCCAGAGGATCAATACACACACAAGAAAGGGATGGCACAGCCTGGGTTTTGGGCTGCACCCCAGGAGGCTGTCTGAGATGTGTCCCACCCCGTGGGAACCTGCTCACTTCAGAGTTCTGCTTCATTGATCACCATTAGAAGACTTCTTTCCCTTGCAGGCTTAAGTAGCAATATGGAATGGTTGCTGACTCCTGAAGGGAAGCATAGAGAACGAGCAAGAGCAGCTCACCATGAGCACCCACAGCCATTCCAGGCAGCAGAATCTGCTTTTCCAAAAGCAATCCACAGTTTTGTCACCTGCTGATGAATTTCACAGCTCCATGAGATTTCCTCATACCTGCAAGACTCATGAGTGTCATCTACTTGAGCTGCTTGAGTTCCTCTCTAATCCCTTGGAGAAGGCAAGCAGAGCCGATGCTGCCAGGCAGCTTGACACAGAGGGATGGTTCCCACTGGCTGGGGTCGGGGGGAATGCATCACTGATAACTCAGAGGTGCTTTTGGGTGAGAGGTGGCTGGGTGCATCCGGCATCCATCCGGACCATGCTGAGGAGGGCACATGTGGCAGCCCTGGGGTCACTTCTCGCCTTGGGCTGAGCTCTGGAGAACTTCAGGCAGGAATGAGAACAATTCGTCTGACATGGAGAGTGAGCTCCAACACCTCTCTGAGCTGCTGATTGTGGCTGAGGGTTTTCCTGCTCTCAGAGGGAGCTGTGTAGCCACCCTACAGCCTCCCCCCTCCCCTCACTGAGGGTAGGGGCAGGGTCAGCAGGTGACAATTTGAGCAAAAACTGATCTCATTCCAGGTTCTTGAAGTCATTTCACTTTTGTAATGTGCTAATTCCTGGGCTCAGAGAATAATTGATTCCAGATCTTCCAGGGTTTTTTTTTGCAGGAGGGCAATGGATCTCGGCAGCCCTCCCCACCGCCGGCACGAGCAGCACAGGGGGGTACCTGTGGGAAGGACACCTCTAGGGGGGATGCCAGCTCCCAGTGCCACTGTGGTGCAGAGCTGGAGTTGCCATGGGTGGCCACAGGGGATGTCACACTGCCTGCTCGCACTGTGACTGGGGGTGAGCCTCCATAATGACCCTCCCCAACCTCCCTGCCTGCTGCACGTGTCCCCTGCCTCGGGGGACATCTGCTCAGGCTTTCTCTCATCTTCTCTCCCCCCTCCAGCTCCACAGGACGGAGGTGCAGCTTCAATCTTTCCAAGAGTTCAGGAAGGTCAAAGACTTTTTCCAACAGTTCCCATCAGGCTGTGTCCTGCATCGAGAAGAGAGCCTCTGCACTATCCACTGCCTCCCACCCTGCGGTTAGCTCATTCCTTGGCTGGGATCTTCCCATCCTGGTTGGATTTATTCACCCATCTGCACACTGGTCCCGAGGGACTGCCTTGGGACTCGCCCTCCTGGACACCCCAGCCAAAGCATCTGCAGTATGTGGGAAAGCTCCTTCTCACACTCTGCCCATGCACTAGTGGGGGGGGGGTGGGGGGAAGGAGGAGTGTGGGGTGGGTGTCCCATGAGCCCCTAAAACAGCTCTACCTCCCCTCTGTGGAGCCAGCAAAGGTGCATGGGGCTGCTTGTCCTGTAGCATCAACTGTGGCTTGGTCCCTGCATGTCCCAGACTCACAGAAACATCCAGGTTGGAACAGACCCCCAGGATCACCAAGTCCAACGAATAACTCTACAAGGTGCACCCTAAACCGTATCCCCAAGCACCACATCTGAAAACGACTTTTAAACACATCCAGGGTTGGTGACTCACCTCCCTGAGCAGCCTGGGAAGGATGAATAGGCACTGCTGGGAAAAGACCCCCAGGATCACCAAGTCCAACCAATAACTCTATAAGGTGCACCCTAAACCGTATCCCCAAGCACCACATCTGAAAACGACTTTTAAACACATCCAGGGTTGGTGACTCACCTCCCTGAGCAGCCTGGGAAGGATGAATAGGCACTGCTGGGAAAAGAAACAGGGCTGCCTGTGTGACTAAATCCTTGCCTGAAGCCCCTGAGTGGCTGCTGAATACCACCACATCTCTCCTGAACCACCCCAAAATCCCCAGCTTGCCAGAGCCTTGGGGTCAACACTTGGGTGTTCTCTTGGCTCCAAAAGCAGCTAGAGGTGGATGCCCTACTGCAGCCTGGACCTGCACCGGCTCTGCATCCTCCTCGCAGCTGCAGTCCAGGGCTTTTGGGAGCCGGCGTGGGGCCGGTCCGGGCCGTGGAGTCAGAGGCAGCCCAGAGCCCAAGGGGATGCTCTGTGCAGCCAGGAGCTTTTTCTGGTGAAGATTGCACTCGAGCAGAGTCAGCTTAAGTTTATTTTCTCCTCTAATAAAAAACTAATAAAGGAGAAAATGAAAAAATAATGTTCTGGAATCCGGCCGTGTCTGCGCAGCTTCCTCTGTCCCGTCCCGCAGCGCTGCGGCCGTGCCGGCGTGCGAGCCGCGGGTCACGCTGGCGAGGGTGCCGCAGCGCAGGGCACCCCTTCCTCTTCCCTTTCCTTTCTGTTCTCCTAGCCCTTCCCCTTTCCCTTTCTTTCTCCCCTTCCCCTTTTCTCTTGTCATTTTCCCTTCCTCTTCCCACTTTCCCTTCTCTTTCACCTTCTTTTTTCCCTTGCCTTCCACTTCTTTTCCCTTTTCTCCTTTTTCCTTTTTCCCTTTCCCTTCTTCTTCCCTTTCCCCTTCTGTCTCCGCTTCTCCTTTCCTCTTGTCCTTCTCCCTTCATCTTCCCACTTTCCCTTACCTTTCCTCTTCTCTTTTCCCCTTGCCTTCCACTCCCTTTTCCCTTCTCCTTTTTCCCTTCCCCTTCCCCTTCCCCCTTGTCCTTTTTCCTCCCTCTCCCACTTTCCTTTCCCTTTCTCCTTCTCTTTTTTCTTTACTTTCCACTTCCTTTTCCATTTCCCCTTTTCTCCTTTCCCTTCCCCTTTTCCCCTACCATTTTCTCTTCCCCTTCCCACTTTTCCCTTCCCCTTTCTTTTCTCCTTCCCCTTCTGCCCTTTCCCCCTACCCAGCCCCTCTCTCCTGCAGAGCTCCAGGCTCAGCCCAGGGTGCTGTGCCAGATCGCAGTGTCCGAGGGTCCCCGTCCCACCTACAGTTCCCATTCCCTACCCGTCCGCTCGGTGCCTCCTGCCCTGTCCGCAGCCACCAGCGCCCCTCCGTCGGGCACAAACCCCTCTTATCCCTCCCCGGCTGTTGTTCTGGGCTTTGTCCCTGGCTCAGAAAACCTCCCCATGTAAGTCTCTGCGCAGGGCCCATCTTGGGTGATTGATGCTCACAGCGGGACCCTTCGCGCTCTTTTATCCTGCCTCTTTAATACGATCCAGAGGGGGTTTTGGCTTAAAACAGCTCACTGAGTTCCCGGGTCTTCCCCTGCCCGGTCCCGCTCCTTGGAAGTTCAGATAAGGGGAAGATTTATTCCGGGAGGGGGGAGGTGGTGAGCAGGGGGTTAAGAGAGAGCCGCTTTTGGGGGGTTCTTTGAAGATAAATTTAACTTGTTCTTATCTGGGCTTCGTGCACTCAAGAAGATGTTAACGCCGGGAGGGTTGGATGGAGTTGGGGAGGGTGGGGGCTGGTTTTAATCTGTAGCTTGTTCCATTTTGGGTTCATTACAGTGACGTTCATCACTCCAGGTGAATAACTGGGGTGCTTGCTGCAGCCCAAGCAGGAGCACGGTGGGGGGATGCTGGCAAATGAAGATGGGCTCCTCCGCTCCAGGCTGGCAGTGGGGTGATGCTGGAGAAGCCAAAAGCATTCACAGGATGTGCTTTTATTTCTCGTCTCATCAATTAGGGAGTGGTGGGTGGGACTGGGGGGCTGGGGAGAGGATCTCAGCACTGTGGGACACTAATCCAATACAGCAACCCCACCCCTATCCCTGACAGTGGCTGAGAACACGGCCCTAGCCCCGTGGCTGGGACTGATGAGGGAAGGGCTCATTAGTGATCCCCACACTCATGGCCAAGTTCGGCGCCAGGGGTTAAGGTGTTGTGGCGTGGGGAAGGGTCCCATTGTTGGGACCAGCTCGATGGGAGATTTCCATTTCCCTTTGCTGGTGCCCTGAGGATGCATTTCCGTGCAGATCTTAGAGCTTCATCTAGTGCAGAAGAGCCCCAGCACCTTTTGGGGGAGCATATGCAATCTGAGTTGACCCAGATGATACCCAGGACAAGCTGTGCTCACAACACTGAGCAGCCAGCAAGATGTCTGGGCTGCAGCCCTAATGCTGTGAGGACAGGCTGAGAGAGCTGAGCTTGTTCAGCCCGGAGAAGAGAAGGCTTCAGGGAGACCTTCTGGTGGTCTTTCAGTGCTTAAAGGGGCCTGTAAGAAAGCTGGAGACAGGCATTTTAGCGTGGCCTGTTGTGACATGACAAGGGGTGATGGTTTTGAACTAACAGAGGGAGGTTTAGATTAGACAGAAGGCAGAATTTTTTAAGCTGATGGTGTTGAGACACTGTCACAGGTTTCCCAGAGAGCTGCTGGATGCCCCATCTCCAGAAACATTCCAGGCCAGGTTGTCTGGAGCTCTGAGCAACTTGATCTAGTTGAACATGTCCCTGCTGACTGCAGGGGGGGTCAGACTAGATGACCTTTAAAGGTCCCTTCCCACCCAAACCATTCTGTGATTCGAATGTTTTGGGTTGTTTTGTTTTGTTTTGTTTTTTTTCCACACAGTTCCTTGTGGAGGGAAATTTCTGGCTGGAAGTGGAAGGTTTTAGCAAAAGAGGGACATCTTTGATCAAGGAAGGGACAAGGAAAAGAGGATGCATGTTTGTGCGTGAGAAATATTTCCCCCCCTGCTGCCCAGCCTCCCAGAAAAGGCAGACAGGGTTTGCTTTCCTCCACTGCCTGCAGGTTTCAGCCCTTCTCAGGAGCCTGCCTGGCACCCAGGGACCACCCTGAGCCCAGTGCCGCGGGGTCCCAGGGCCCCGAGCTGGGCAATCCTCCCTCCTCAGCACGGTGATGGTGCCTCGGGCAGCTGCGTGTCACTGCAAAGGGCACTTCCCCCGGCCCGGCGGGACGGGTTGGTGCCTGACCCCTGCCCTCGGTGTCAGCAGGTATTAACCACCCCTGCTGCCTGGCCGGAGAGCGCAGGAATTCGCTGTCTTTGTGGAGGCAAAGAGCATCCCTGCGCTGGGGATGGGCACCAGCAGTTCCCGGAGGGTTCCTGGCCCCTCCGAGCCAAGGGCTGGCTCCTGCCTCACATCTCCGGCGTTAATTTATGTCCCTGGGCTTTGGCTGCCAGGGCTGCTCTCATTCGGAGGAGGAGGGAGGGCAGGTCCCTTCAGCCTGGCCGTATATCTGCCCAGGGTTATCTAGGAATTCAGCCCTGCTATCGTGGCTCTGTAAAGGGCCCAGCACCGCGGCGGCCGTGCCCTCTCCTGCCAGGGTCCCTCTCATCGCCCCGACGCATTCCAGGCTCATCACCTCCCTCCCCGGGGTCGCTGGGATTTGGGGCACAGCTTTTGTGGTAGGAATGTGTGCTTCTGCACGGGGGGCACGGGGAGGGAGAGGATCCTGACAGCACTGGGGCTGGGGGAGGGTGGGTTTGCTTCCCAGCTGGGGTGTCCTGCTCTGTCTTCATTGCCTCTTTGGTGTGAGGGCTACTTTAATGATGCTCCAACAAGCCACAAATGGTTAAACCCAGCTACGAGTGTGTAGAAGCTAAAGAGGAAGGACAAATGATGAAAAGCTGAGGTAGAAAAGAGATGAAACAAATGACTTTCCTAAGCCCATACCAGCAGTTCTAGAAGGCAAATCAGTATCTTATCCACAGAGCAATGATGTTTTCCATGTGCTTGGTGCTCTCTCCGTGCCGTGGGCTGGGTGGGAAGCACATAGGAAACCATTTCCTCTCTTCCTCACTCCCCCTCAAAGGTAAATGCAGAAGCGATTCATCAGGCTGAGGACATGTATTTGTGTTTCAATCAACTGGAAATGAGTAAGGACCTGGGTAACAGGAGTGGGGATTTTGCATCTGGCTGTTGAAAGGTCAGGGACCCCGGGGGTCTCCTTGCTTCTCCTGATATATTGAGGCTGTGTGTTCAGATGCTCTCCAGTGTCAGCCCCTCTCCACCTGGGAAGGGGCTGGAGACACCTTCCCAGAGATGGTGGCAGTTTGCTGGGTGCTTGTGAAGGAAGAGGAAAGACAGCCCTTGAGCTCTTCCTCCCAACACCCCCTCATTGAGGCAGCAGCGTCACACAGAGTCATGGACTTGTTTTGGTTGGAAGAAACCTTTAACATAGAATCATGGAATCAGTCAGGGCTGGAAGGGACCACAAGGATCAGCCAGTTCCAACTTCCCTGTCATGGGCAGGGACACCTCACACTAGATCAGGTTGGCCACAGCCTCATCCAGCCTGGCCTTAAACACCTCCAGGGATGAGGCTTCCACCATCTCCCTGGGCAACCTCTCCCAGACTCACCACCCTCATGCTGAAGAACTTCTTCCTATCATCCAGTCTGGATCTCCCCACCTCCAGCTTTGTTCCATTCCCCCCAGTCTTATCACTACCTGACAGCCTAAAAAGTCCCTCCCCAGCTTTCTTTTAGCCTCCTTAAAACACTGAAAGACCACAATAAGGTCACCTGAAAGCCTTCTCCTCTGCAGACTGAACAGCTCCATCATCAAACCTAACTCTTAACACTCCCAGGTCACCACTAAACCATGTCCCTCAGCACTACATTGTGTCCTTAGGAGCTGAATCCCTAGTGGGGACAGCAGCAGGTCCATGTCCCCTCATCTGATGTGTTCACCAGCGACCTTGTTTTCCAAATCCTTTGCTTCATCACTGGAGGATGATGTCCACACTGAGCCCCACTGGGCTAGACTGGGGTTCTGGGAAGCTCTGCTGGGTGCTGTGGGTCCCAGACCCATGGTGCTGATGGATAGGACCCTCTGTGGGATCCCCTTCCTACTCATCAGCATCCTTCCAGCACGGACTCACACTTTAAACAGGATGAGACATGATCAAGCCAAAGAAGGGAAATGAAGCTGATGAAGGGTCTACAGCATAAGTCTTGTGAGGAGCAGCTGAGGGAACTGTGGTTGTTTAGCCTGAAGAAAAGGAGGCTGAAGGGAGACCTTCTCACTTTCTACAATTCTCTGAAAGCAGGCAGGAGCAAGGTAGGGGTTGGTCTCTTCTGCCAGCTAACAAATGACAAGATGAAAAGAAACAGTCTCAAGTTGTGCCAGAGGAGGTTTAGGTTAGACATGAGGAGCACTGTAAGAGTGGTTAAGCCCTGGAACTGGCTGCCCAGGGCAGTGGTGGAGTCTCCATCCCTGGAGGATTTGAAAAGCCATGGAGATGTGGTGCCAAGGGATTTGGTTTAGTGGTGACCTGGCAGTGCTGGGTTAAGGGTTGGACTTGATGGTTTTAAATGTCTCTTCCAAGCAAAACTGTTCAATGGTTCTCTGATTCCAATGCACAGAAAAGCTCTGTCTGGAATCTCAGCAGTGGCTTTTGGTGGTGGTGGCAGGGTGCAGGCGAAGATGCTGAGAGCCATGTCACTGTGGGGAAGGCAGAGTCCTTGAGCAGTGGCAGGGAGGACACAGGAAGGTCCAACCTGGCCCGAGAGCGGGGAGTACAGTCCCGGAGCTCTGCCAACAGAGAAGGGATGAGAGTGACAAAGGGAAAGGCAAAGCAGAGGGCAGGACCCCGAGGGGGAGCTGAAAAGGCTGCTGGCAGCACGGAGGAGCCCAGCTTGCCTGGGGCAAGAGCAGAAAACTGCCAGGGCAGTTGTGAGCTGTGGCTTCGGGGGACAAGGTGAGACTGCGGCCAGAGCAAGGAACAAAGTGCTGTGGCACATCAGAAGGAGAAGGGTTGCAGGGGAATCCGTGCATCTGAGAGAAACCCAGAGGCAGTGAAAGCAAAATGAAGGAGGGAAGGACACTGCTGAGGAGAGAGAGGCTTCCTCTGCAGCAGGCTCCTGCAGAGCCAGCGGAGGGGTGATGGTAGCCAGCACAGCCACAGGCAGGGGCGAGGGGGCTGCTGCTGACGAAAAGGGGTCTTGAAATCACTGGAGAGCACCATGAATCACGTCTGGGAGCCCCGAGGATGGGCAGCCCTCTCCAAGATGTAGAAAGATGAGGCAGCTCAGCTGTTAGACTAAATAGATCGAGTTGGGAATGGGCCAAGGGGTGGAGGAGGAGGGAAATTTGTCTACTCAAAATGCCGATTCATCAACTTTGTCCTGAGCAGATCCACACTGCTTTCTCGTTTCACTGCAAGAAAGAGAAAAGCCCTCTGAATTACTGACTGTTTAGTTCTCCTCTGTCTCAAAAATCCCCAAATTGAACTTAATGGTAGGAAAACATGTTTAAAAATCAACATCTGTCACGACTGGAGCAAAAGAATGTGAAAATAGGAGTAGGGCAGGGTTTGATTGTCCTGAGCTCCCCTTCCCCTGCTCCTTCTTATTTCCTTGCTGATCTGTGATGTCCTCTCTGCCCAGCTCTGCAGTGGTAGCTGGATTCAGATAGAGAGGGGCAAGAGAAGCCCTGGACCAGGGGAAGTGTATGACCTTCTAAGAATAGCGAGGATGGGGTTGAGGGGTCTTAGGGGTCCAGAAATCCCCCCCTGCCCCGGCCAAGGAACCATGGAGGGAAGCTCTGCCCCACCAGCCCTGCTGAAGCCACAGCAGTAAAGTGCTGCAGGGAAGGAGGGTGGCAGGAGCTCACCAACGAAGGATGTTGGCACTTTGTGTTGGCTTGATGTAGGCAATGGTTTCTTGGGGTGTATCAAGAAAAGTGTGGCCAGCAGCTTGAGGGAGGTTCTCCTCCCTTTATACTGTGCCCTACTGAGGCCATGTCTGGAGTACTGGGTCCAGTTCTGGGCTCCTCAGTTCAAAAGAGACAGGGAACCATTTGAGAGGGTCCAGGGAAGGCTGAAGGGCCTGAAGCAGCTCTGTGAGAAGGAAAGGCTGAGAGCCCTGGGGCTACTTAGCCTGGAAAAGAGCAGCCTGAGAGGGGATCTGATCAATGCTCATCAATAGCTAAAAGGTGGAGGGCAAGAGGCTGGGGCCAGACTCTTGTCAGTGGTGCCCAGTGACAGGACAAGGGGCAATGGGCACAAACTAGAGCCCAGGAAGTTCCATCACAACATGAGGAGAAACTTCTTTGCTGTGAGGATATCTGAATTCAGGAGTGCATTGCCCAGAGAGGTTGTGGAATCTCCTTCTCTGGAGAGATTCCAAACCCACCTGGACATTGCAGTCCTGGGCAAGCTGCTGTGGGTGCCCCTGCTTTAGCAGGGAGGGGGTTGGATTGGATGATGTCCAGAGGTTCCTTCCAACTCCCACCATGCTGTGATTCTGTGAGCTGGTGATTTTCGCTGCACCTCTCGACTATCAAGCCAGCATCGAAGCTGTTTGTTATTGCTGCTCTCATGACTTTTCAGAGGGGGATTATGAAGACTTTGAGGCATTACTTGGTGCTAAAGGTATAATGAATAACATTTTAATTAAGCTTCAGGTCCCTGAAAAAATACCTCAGTGAAAGATGGGAGAAAATACAAGAGAGGAAATGTCTGCTGTACAAAGAGTGAGGCTGTGTGACAGCAGTAATGGGTCTAGCAGAAGTTCTCTCCCTTGGATGCAGAGTGAGAAAAGATGTCTAAATTGCTAATCCAGAGAAATTGGGAGCAAGAGCCAAAATGTTTCCTCCCTAGCGCAAAGTGGATCTGCAGAGGGGTCTCAGAAAGATTAATCATAGGACAAATGGCTCACAAACCTCTAGGTGAGCCCAAAATCTTGAGGTGCTTTGCAAGGCTCCTTTGGAAAAGGAAGCTGAGTGCCTGGTGCCAAGCAACAGGAAGAGAGGAAACAGGCACAAACTGGAACTAAGGAGCTTCCCTCTGAACCTGAGGAGAAACACTTTTCCTGTGAGGGTGCTGTGGAGCCCTGGAGCAGGCTGTCCAGAGAGGTTGTGGAGTCTCCCACTCTACAGAGATTCCAAACCCACCTGGATATTGTGATCCTGCTTTGGCAGGCGAGTTGGACATGGTCATCTGCTATGAGGACAGGCTGAGAGAGTTGGGGCTCTGCAGCCTGGAGAAGAGAAGGCTTCGAGGAGACCTTAGAGTGGCTTTGCAGTATCTGAAGGGAGCCTACAGGAAGGCTGGGGAGGGACTATTGACAAGGTCTGGTAATGTCAGGACGAGGGGGAATGGGTTTAAACTGGCAGAGGGAAGATTTAGACTGGATGTTAGGAGGAAGTTCTTTACAGTGAGGGTGGTGAGACACTGGCACAGGTTGCCCAGGGAGGTTGTGGATGCTTCCTCCCTGGAGGTGTTTAAGGCCAGGCTGGATGAGGCCTTGAGCAACCTGCTCTAGTGGGAGGTGTCCCTGCCTATGGCAGGGGGTTGGAGCTGGATGATCCTTGAGGTCCCTTCCAACCTAAACCATTCTATGATTCTATGATCTCTGGAGGCCCCTTCTGACCCCTAACGCTCTGTGATTCTGTGGTCTTGGGTAAGCTGCTGTGGGTGCCCCTGCTTTAGCAGGGGGGCTGGACTGGGTGACCTCCAGAGGTTCCCTTGGGACACCCACCACGCTGGCATTCTGGGATCTCGTGATGCTGTGGGCAGCATCCTGACCTGCTGGCTCAGCGGTGCTGACCAAGCTCTGCAGCAGAGCTGGGCAGGGGTCTTGTTTTCCCATCTTTGCAGCTGCTGGAAGGGGGGAAGAGGAGTGGGCAGGGAAGGCCCTGGTGCACTGAACCGTGTCTGGAAGCACTTGTCCAGCCCTGGCTGGGAGGATGCTCGGGGCTGGGGAGGGAAGGGGCAATGAGCAGAGCAGCATGTGTGGTGGGGACGCACGATTTAGCGCAGCCCTCCTTCCTGTGCCGCTGCTGACAAGGTCCTGACCCACGGGGGAGACCTCGTGTTGGGGAGGTTCAGATGGCTGCAGAGCCAATTAAACTGCACTTGGTGAGCAGGGAAGTGGCCATGCCCTGGCCCCAGGAACAGAGTTCACCCAGGACAGGGTTGGTTTTGGTGCAGAGCTGTGAGGTGTTTACCCCTGAGCTGGGTGGATCATAGAATCATAGAGTCATAGAATCACAGAATCCTAGAAACATAGAATCAAAGAATCATAAAATCATAGAATCACAGAATCATAGAGTCACAGAATCATAGAATTACAGAATCCTAGAATCATAGAATCACAGATTCACAGAATCACAGAATCATAGAGTCATAGAATCACAGAATCCTAGAAACATAGAATCAAAGAATCATAAAATCATAGAATCACAGAATCATAGAGTCATAGAATCATAGAATTGTGGAATCCTAGAATCATAAAATCATAGAATCACAAAATCATAGAGTCACAGAATCCTAGAATCACAGAATCCTAGAATCATAGAATCACAGATTCACAGAATCACAGAATCATAGAGTCATAGAAGCATAGAAGCATAGAATCCTAGAATCATAAAATCACAGAATCACAGAGTCATAGAATCCTAGAATCCTAGAATCAGTCAGGGTGGGAAGGCAACACAAGAATCATCCAGTTCCAAGCCCCTTGCAATGGGCAGGCACACTTCACAGCCTCATCCAGCCTGGCCTTAAACACCTCCAGGGATGAGGCTTCCACCACCTCCCTGGGCAACCTCTTCCAGACTCACCACCCTCATGCTGAAGAACTTCTTCCTAACATCCAGTCTGAATCTACCCAATTCCAGCTTTGTTCCATCCCCCCCAGTCCTATCACTACCTGACAGCCTAAAAAGTCCCTCCCCAGCCTTATTAAGATACTGCAAAGCCACAATAAGGTCTCCTGGGAGCCTTCTCCTCTCCAGACTGAACAGCCCCAACTCCCTCAGTCTCTCCTCATAGCAGAGCAGCTCCAGCCCTCTGCCTTTCTCTGGACACCTTCCAGCACATCCATAGCCCTCTTGTAGCAGGGGTTCCAGAACTGGATACAGTACTCCAGGCGGGGTCTCACCAGCACGGATGTGGCTGGGAAGGATGCAGCTCCATCTCTCCCAAAGATTCTGGGATTCCAGTGCCCTGGAAGAATGTTCTTTGCTCGAGTGTTTGTGCAGGTGGGGTCTCAGCAGAGCAAAGCAGAAGGGCAGAATCCCCTCCCCTGACCCACACCAGTGGGGATGCAGCCCAGAAGACGGTTCCCTTCTGGGCTGCTGGTGCACGTTGCCAGCTGATGTCCAGCTCTTCATCTATGCATACCTAACCCCTGAGCTGTGTAAATGAGGAGACATCATGAAGCCCTCAGCTATGGACTTCAACAGCAGCCACTTTCTCTGCCCTCTCAGAGGCCTCAGCCATTTTCTCGGCTGTTGTGATTTGGAGAAGCAGCTCCTTTCATGAGGCTAACGTCTACAGCTCAGAGTTGCAGGGGCTGCATGATAGGGTGTGCAAGAGCTCTTCATGTCATGGAACAGCAGGAGAAATTCCCTGTGGAGTGACCCAGGAGAGAATCTGACTGCAGGGAGGTTGAATGTCCTCACATTTAAGTGGTTGTGAGTGTGGGACAGCTCCTGCAGTGTTGTGCAAAGCACTGCCCTCATGCACCGACCCAAGGAGGCTGGGAGGAGCAGATGAAGGTCTCCATCAAAGATAGGTCATCCTCGTAAACACATCTGAAGCCACCCTGCGGCTCCCCTTCCTGTGCAGCAGCTGCTGGGTAATGTCTTTCAGGTGTCCTTGAAGAAGCACATCTCCAGGGGAGGTTCAAAAGGAAAGGTTCAAAGGAGAGTGAGAGCTCCACATGCGATCCCAGGGGTGCAGCAGGGTGGTGGGGCTGGGATTTGGAGTGGGGGGCAACGACACACAGGAGGCTGCAGCATCTGGATGGGAAAAAGGATGATGTTAAGCCAGCCCATCCTCTGTGGGACTGCCACACACAGGCCTCTCCACCTTGTAGCAGACAGATGTGGCTGTTGAAACCTATCTATCTATCTATCTATCTATCTATCTATCTATCTATCTATCTATATGTATTTCTGGCCTGACATGGAGGAGTTTGGGTGGAGAAAGTTTGAAAACAAGAGTTTGGGGAGGAATTCTTTGCCCTTTTATTTTTTTGCTCCAAGAAACAAATTTCTGGTTTCTGTCTCACTCCATTTCTAGGAAAGACTTGAAACCACATTTCCCTCCTCCCCCTCCCTTGCTTTCTTACATGTAGAGGAGGTGTTGTCTGGTTTATGACCCATCCCACCCCCTGATTTAGCCCTCACTGCTTTGATTCAGCTGAGTCATGGATGCTCTGGCAGTGCCAAGGCGGAAAGCATGTGATGGTCTTATCACCTTATCAGCACCTAACGAGTTACCCCTTGTCTGCAGGGCTGTGGCAAAGCCCTGAGCTGGAGGAGCCAGAGGCAAGCATGAGGTAAAGGAGGAAATGAAGGTGATTTCATCACCCAGGATGGAGGAGAACATGTTTTGTCTCAGCCACAAACACTTGGATGCTGTGGCTGGGCTGAACGTGAGGAAAGGGCCATGAAGATGCTCAGAGGGCTGCAGCAGCTCTGCTATGAGGACAGGCTACAAAAGTTGGGGCTCTTCAGTCTGGAGAAGATGCTAAGATGCTGAACATGGGGAAAGCTCCACAAAGATGCTCAGAAGGCTGCAGCAGCTTTGCTATGAGGACAGGCTACAAGAGCTGGGGGTCTTCAGCCTGGAGAAGAGAAGGCTTCAAGGAGACCTTGGAGTGGCTCCTTCTAGTATCTGAAGGGGGTGACAAGAGGGCTGGGGAAGGACTGTTTACAAGGTCTTATAATGACAGACCAAGGGGTAGTGGATTTAAACTGGCAGAGGGAAGACTGAAACTAGATGCTAGGAAGAAGTTCTTTGCAGTGAGGGTGGAGAGACACTGGCACAGGTTGCCCAGGGAGGTTGTGGAGCACAGAAGCACAGAATGTGATCACATTCTGTGCTTCTGTGCTCCACAACCTCCCTGGAGGTGTTCAAGGCCAGCTTGGATGAAACCTTGTTTTAGTGGGAGGTGTCCCTGCCTATAGCAAGGGGTGGGAACAGGATGAGCTTTGAGGTCCCTTCCAACCTAAACCATTCTATGAAAGAGGCTGTGGCCACAGCGAGGAGCACCTGGCACTGCCTAGGGCAGCGAATCACAAGATGGGTTTAGTTGGAAGAGACCTTTAAGATCACCAGGTCCAATTGTTTACCCAGTACTGGTAGGTCACAGCTGAACCATGTCCCTAAGCACCACATCTCCACGGCTTTTAAATCCCTCCAGGGATGAGGGCTCCACCACTGCCCTGGGCAGCCTGGGCTGGGCCTTGAAAATGCTTTCAGTTAAGAAATTGCTCCTCAGGTCCAACCTAAATGTGCTCTGGCACAACTCGAGGCTATTTCTTCTTCTGCTATCACTTCTCTTGGGAGAAAAGACCAATCTCCACCTGGCTCCAAACTCCTGTCAGGGAACTGTAGAGAGCCAGATCTCCCCCGAGCCTCCTTTTCTCCAGGCTAAACAACCTCAGTTCTCTCTGCTGCTCCTCACCAAACCTGTTCTCCAGACCCTTCACCAACTTCATTGCCTTTCTCTGAAGCCACTCCAGCATCTCAAAGACCTTTTTCTTCCCTAGTGATGGGCCCCAAACTGCACCCAATATATGATACAGCCTGATGTGCTCAGCTAGGATGGAGCTGGGTAGTTGCTGGCCCATCCTGGTCCCACCTGACCAGCAGAGACTTTGGCATCTTGAAGCAATGGGGTTGATCTCAGAGCAAACACCTGCAGGGCTCAGCTCAGGGGTAACAAAGGTGACATGTGGATTGGAGGCAGAGGGGCTTGGTGGGTCACAGGGTCTCCTTATCTCCTCAGACTGTTTGCTCCAAGATTAAGTCAGAGCCTGCAAAGATGCAAAAGTCCAAGGAAAGGTAGCCCAGACAAGGTCGGGTTGGGATGCTGAGGGGACTCTCCCCCTTCCCACCTGGAATTGCTCAGCACCTCACCACGGGCTGGTGTTTAAAGTCCAGAGCAGATTGCTGGTGTGATTTACAACTCATTATTCTTCAGTGTGAGAGCTGGTTAATGAGCAATGAGGGGCAGGGCAGGCTATGGGGGGATGTGAGGAGGGGGGTAGGCTCGGTGGGGAAAGGCTTTCTCCCCCAAACAGCTGCCTGGGCAGGAGAACAGGCAAGGTTAAGAAGATCCCCAGCTGCCACCCTCAGCCTAGGCACAAAGCATAGGCACAGCAGTGGGGGGGGGAGCAGGCTGGCAGGAGACCTTCGCTCCCCAAACCAGCTGGGTTATGGTAAAGTATGCAAAGGAGGGAACCAGCTCTGCTCAGCTGCTCGTTTCCAACCAGTCAGCAGTTTCTGCCTGGTGAGGTGGTCCCACCCCAAACCTGGGTGCAGGAGTGGGGAGGATGGGGTAAGAAGGCTGAGGCTGCCCCTGACCTGCCCTTCCCGTCTTGGGCACACAGTGGCATAAAGATTAACAGATACTAAAAACAAACACATAACTAAACCCTGGTGAAACTAAAGCACTCCCCAGGGGAGGGAGGTGGGGGGAGAGCAAAGGTGAGCTAGTTTTTTTTTCTTGGCAATGCTTTAGTTGGGTGCTGCAGTGAATCTCTGTGCTTGAGAGAACCCAAAAGCCTTGCCAGGACAGGAGAGGGTCCTGGAATCTCCTGCTCAACCCCCAGCCTTCCTGCAGCACTCTATATCAGCCTGCCTGCCTGGCTTGGGGGCCCTGGGACCAAGCCTCAACCCTTCCTGGGTTTCTGAAGCTTTGATTCATGTCTTCCAGCTTGCCTGGAATCAACCTCTCTCCCCAGCCCAGTCCCAGCAGGGTGGTGAGATGGGGCTGGTCTCCACAGGCAGTCATGCAGATGGTTTCTGCCTGCTTGAGGCAGAGACACCCGTAAATCATTGCCCGAGGAGGGAGCTGCAGCCCAGAGCTGTCTGCAAAGCCCGGGCCGCTGCGATGTGCTGCCCACAGGTCACCGGCTGCGGGCAAAGGGCACCGGCTGGGGGCTCTCTGTTTGCTCTGGGAAGTGGCTTTGCAATAACAGCTTCTGCTCGCCTCACTCCAGCCCCCCAGCATCCCACCCGCGTGGCCAACAGGCCGAGTGCCTGTGTGCACAGCCTGG
This sequence comes from Tricholaema leucomelas, assembly GCA_013400475.1. Taxonomy (NCBI): domain Eukaryota; kingdom Metazoa; phylum Chordata; class Aves; order Piciformes; family Lybiidae; genus Tricholaema lacrymosa; species Tricholaema leucomelas. Next base: position 409,390 of record WAAF01000885.1, read on the forward strand.
AATTGATGACAGCCCCAAATCTCCCAGCCCTGCCTGCTGGCTGTACCAGATGGCTCTCGTGAAGTGCTTCCAGCGCCCTTGGGTGCAGATGCTATGGGCAGCCCTGCTCTCCCTGGCACAGGAGCCATGCACAGGCCAGGGGAGAGCCTTCAGGAGGGCTACCTGCGTGGAATATTCTGCTGCAGAGCCCACGGGAGTGAGCTGTTTGCAGAGAGGCTGAGCAATGGCTCCCAGCTTTCCCTTGAAGCTGTGATGTCATTAAGAGCTGTGTTCAGCTAAAAGGTCACTGTGGCCACCCCAGCTGAGCTCACAGCTCAGTCACCCCCTTCCCAACCCACTCCTGCAAAGTGTACCTCCTTCCTACCCCTACCCACAGTGAGATCTCCAGTGGGTGCTTGGGGTGGGACAGGGAAGGCAGCCTGCCCAGTCTCTACTCACTGCCAGGATTGGGGGCATGGCCATGGATGGAGACAAGCCAGGACAGGCATCCATGGTCCCACCCCAGTGCAAGTGTGGGCAGTCCCAGTTGAGCCCCAGGACCTGACAACATCTTCACTTAACTCTGTCTTGACTGCAGCATCCCCAGCCCTGCAACGAGGACCAAAAGGCCCAACTGAGCCACCAAGGTGACAGCAGAGCTTCGTCCATCCCCTCACACACTCTTCTGCAGGCAGCAAGTGACTGTGGAGGAACCTCTGGAGAAGCCAGTGTCCCCTGGTCCAAGAGAGCTGGAGGAGGCAGCCAACTCCATCTCTCCATTTCCCTTCTGTTTTCTCTGTGATGCATGCTCAGGGCAATGAGAAGAATGCAGCAGAGAAGGGAAGGTCCAAATCTAATTGAAGTCAATGCATTGGGCCAGGGTTTCATCTCGCCCAAGGAGTGTTGGCTGCAAGAAGGGACTCAGGAAACTCCTTGGCATGGAATGTCAGGAAGGGCTGCCACTCCCCAGGTCTGGGTACAATGTGCTATAATTAATGCCTGAGAGGAATTAGGAAGGATTTGGAGGCAAAATGACCTCAAAGCAAGTTAAACAGCAACATGATCTCAGCTTTGTTACAAATCTGGCCCAGCAACAGGGATGGGTGGACATCAGTGACTGTCCCCTGCTCACCCAGGAGCTGCGCATCACCCCAGGAGCCCACCCTAATCCTATATCCACAGCCTGAGGCATCACCTCCAGTGTTAGGGTTCTGGGAAAGGCTCAGAGCTCATCACGTGTGTGCTTCAGCCCTGCTTAGTTTCTGGTCTTAGCTCTTAAGTCCTCTCTGATGGGGACAGAGGAATGCTCTCTTCCTCCCCAGGGATCGGATGTCGGGGGAATTAAGCAAGAAACAGGATCCAAATCCTCCAATTCCTCTCTAAGTCACCTCTTGCACAGTTTAGTGCCCCCAGCTCGGTCCCACGAGTGCAGCATCTTCTGCCTGACTCGGCTTGTCCCCAGCTGCAGCCATCACTCCTCAACAATGTCCCCTGTGAGCTGACAGCTGGTAAAAAACCCTCTGGGAGCAGGAGGGGCAGAGAGCTGGTGCTGCTTTTGGGGTCCTTTGGGATCTTTTGTGATCTAGGAGGTTATTGTCAGCAGAAAGCCCAGACTGCAGGTCCAGCAGTGGGAGAGGAGGAGGAAGAGGAGAAGAAGGAAGGCAGATGCCAGGGCTGCTTTGCCCAGCTAAAGCACCACATTTGCCACCATCCACCCTCATCCTTACTGCCCTTTGAGGATTACTGGGAACTACCTGAATTAGCCCTGGGGAGGGTGGTGAGGAGCTTTCTGCCACCCTAGCCCTTGACCCTGCTTGTTCTCTTTAGGGGGGTCCTTCTAAACGGGACAGCAGGACCCATTTTGCCCCTTCCTCGTGCCTCTGTGCAGCCCCACTGTCAAGAGGCACAGAGATCTTCCTTCTTTTGATCCCACAGCTCTGCCTGCTTCTTCCTCACCTCCTCTTCCTCGCCACGCTCCACCCTGTGCAACTTGGCCCAGGGTCTCCTTCCCTCTGCCAAAGTCAACAGGGCTCGAGTGCCGTGCTCAGCCCGGTGCTGGTGCTGCCGGTGCCCAGCCTGCAGTCAGCAGGTAGGAAACAGAGTGTCAGTGATAAACCAAGTCAACACAGCCCCTGCTGCTGCACTGCACAACATTTGCACAAGAGGTGTGTCCATCCTGCACGGCCTCAGCCAGTGGCTGGGCAGCTTGTGCCAGCTGCGGGGTGAAGTGGCGGAATCAAAGACCACAGAATGTGAGAGGCTAGAAGGGAGCTGGAAAGCTCATCCAGTTCAACCTCTCCTGCCAGAGCAGGATCACCTAGACCAGATCACACTGGAATGCATACAGGCAGGGTTTGAATATATCCAGAGAGGGAGACTCCACAACCCTCCCTGGGCAGCCTGTTCCAGGCTTCTGTCACCCTCACAGAGGAAAAAATTCCTCCTCGTGTTTACATGAAACTTCCTCTGCCTCAGCTTCCACCCATTGCCCCTTGTGCTGTTACTGGGCATCACCCAGCAGGGCCTGGCTCCAGCCTCTTGGCACTCACCCTTTACAGGACCCTGCCCATGCCCATGGGGCTCCCCAGAATTGACACTGGGGGCACAGCTCCCACTTTCCCCTGCCACTTCTTGCCTGGGCCCATAAAGCATCCAGAGCTCCTTGCTCCAAAGCTCCTGGGTAGGGGTGAGTGGGTGGTGGCTGTCCAGTGGGGTGAGCTGCCTACTCCTGCAGACCCTGCCCTTCCTCTATGCTTATGGGTCACTTCACACCAGGCTGGTGTGAGGTGGGGGGGGGCTGGCTCCCCAGTTCCCCAAGGAGACCCTCTGCAGCACCCAATGCAAAGCTGCAAACTTGTTTCAAGGGTTGCTGAGTTTGTGGAGCAAGGAACCCAGAGCCCAGCTTCCAGACCATCCAGAGGGGCTGTGACCCTGTTTCAAGGTTGCTGAGTTTGTGGAGCAAGAAACCCAGAGCCCAGCTTCCAGATCATCCAGAGGGACTTGTGGAGACCTCTGAGCACTTTTAGGGACCTCAGTATGGGCTGGGTACAGTGTACCTGCAGCTGGCATCAGGAGTAGCAAGAGCAGCCAGCCTGGCAGGGAGATGTTCTGCAGTAACCTGGATGTTTAGCACCGTGATTTATCTTGCCTTGCTCACAACTTTGCTTTTCCCTTCTCTCCTCACATCTGGCCACATGTGCCTGTGATGGTACTGGCTGCTGCAGCACCCCCGTGCCTGCAGCCCATGTGCACCCCACTAATTGGTGGTGATGGATGAGGGAAGGAACGGAAGGGTGGCTCGCATCCCGGAACACAGCTCTTGGTGTGACAGTGACAAATCGGCATCCCCTGATCCAGCAGGGAGCTCAGGCAGGGCTGCTCACTTAGGAACAGCCTCTGGGGACTCGTGGAGGAGGTCTCAGGGGAGCAGAGACCTGCCCTATGGCCCAGCTCAGGGCAGGCAAGGGATGATGTGGAAGCTGCAGCATCACAGAATTGTTTTGAACAGCACAGAAGCATTGAATGGGTTCTGTTGGAGGAAACCTTTGGCATCACCAGGTCCAGCTGTTAGCCCAGTACTGCCAGGTCACCACTAAACCATGTCTCTCAGCACCACATCTGCATGGCTTTAAACCCCCTTCAGGGGTTGGGACTCAACTATTGCCCTGGGTAGCCTGTTCCAGGGTTTGACAACCCTTTAGGAGAAGAAATGATTCCTCGTGTGCAGCCTAAACCTTCCCTGATGCAGATTGAGGCAGCTGCCTCTCATCCTGTCTCTTGTTTTTTGCCAAACAGTCTGACCCCCATCTGTCTCCAGTCTTCTTTCAGGTACTTGTAGAGAGTGAGAAGATCTCCCCTCAGGCTCCTTTTCTATCCTCAGGCACTTCTCAGCAGACCTGTTCCCAGCCCCTTCACCAGCTTTGTTGCCCTGTGAGGAGAGGCTAAGGGAGCTGGGGGTGTGCAGCCTGCAGAAGAGGAGGCTCAAGGCAGAGCTCATTGCTGGCTACAACTACCTGAAGGGAGGCTGTAGCCAGGTGGGGTTGGGCTCTTCTGCCAGGCAAGCAGCAACAGAACAAGGGGACACAGTCTCAAGCTGTGCCAGGGGAGTTGTAAGCTGCATGTTAGGAGGAAGCTGTTGGCAGAGAGAGTAATTGGCATTGGAATGGGCTGCCCAGGGAGGTGGTGGAGTCGCCGTCCCTGGAGGTGTTCAAGCAAAGCCTGGCTGGGGCACTTAGTGCCATGGTCTGGTTGACTGGATAGGACTGGGTGCTAGGTTGGACTGTCTGAGCTTGGAGGTCTCTTCCAATCTGGCTGATTCTATGAAAAGAGCTTTATAACCACCAGCAAAGATCCATCCCCTGCTCCATCCCAGCTCTGTGGGGCTTTTGGGCTCTGTGTGCCACTGACACATACAACTTACAGAGGTGGTACCAACTGGAGGGGTTGCACCAACATCCACAGAGTGATCTGCTCCACTGCAGCTGGGCCCTGGCTTGCTGCACATTTACTCTTCATCTGGACTTTGAGATGGTCGAGGGGCTGGGACAGCAAAGTGAGACTTCCCATCCTCCCTGCCAACTTGGGCTCTCCAGAGAGATTGGCACCCTGGAGGGAATGCTGCACAAGTCAGAGAGCTTGGGAAATCTCCCATAAAGCAGGGATAAACTTCTAAAAACAAAAAGCATTTGGAAGATTCCTTGGAACAGTGGAGATGTTCCTGCTGGAACATCCTGGAAAGAGCATTAGAAACTGCTGGAGAGGTCCTTGTCTGAGGGGTTTCTAGAAAGCAGTGGGAAAAAACTGAGGGAAATCCTAGAGTCAGCCTTGCCTGGATGGCAAAGTCTCTGAAAAGCATTTGGAGAATTTTCTACAAGGATTCTAGACTGAGGAATTTCTTGAGGGCTCTTCTGGGGCTTTTGAAATGCATTGGGATGCTCCCAGACAGGTTAGAGATAAGGAAAACTCCTGAAAGACAGAAAATTCCTGGGAAGTTTCTAGATGAAAGGAAGGTCACTGAAGTCTTAGGACACTCCTTGAAATGTTCCAGACTGGGGAAGTCCTGTGAAGCCCTTGAGTATTCCTGGAAATCATAGGAAGAACTCTGTTAAATGTAGAAGGGCTTTAGACTGAGGATTTCCCAGGGAAAAGATGGAAAATTCCTAGGAAACAGTGGACATCACAAGAAAGGATGAAGGATTTAAGAGGAACACCCTCTCCCCAAATTCACAGCTCTAGGAACAAGCTCTAGAACCTGTTGGCATGTGGATTCATACACCCATAGAATGGTTTGGGTTGGAAAGGGCCTCAAAGCTCATCCAGTTCCAACCCTCTGACCACAGACAGGGACACCTCCCACCAAAGCAGGTCGCTCAAAGCCTCCCCCAGTCTGGCTTTAAACACCTCCAGGAATTCACAGCCTCCCGGAGCAACCTGTGCCAGTGTCTCACCACACTCACTGTGAAGAACTTCTTCCTAATCTCCAGTCTAACCTTACCAGAACCCCCAGAAAGCTCCATAAATGCCCCAGGAAGTCCTAGGTGAAGGGCTCAGATCTGATGCCCTTGATCCTCTTCACTTTTCCTTCCCTTGCTTTAAGCTCTCCATCTTTCCCAGCAGGCTGTGCAGGATTTCTGTACACGGCTTTCTTGTCTCCTGGACCTTGAGGTGTTGTTTGATTATGATGTTCAAACAGATGTGGCACATCAAAGGGCTCTGCTGGGGCGGGCAGCAGCTGCCGTTCTCTGGGGCAGGTTCACTGCTCGCTGTTAGCCCCAGCATGGCCTGAGCCCCCTCTGGGATGTGTCTGCAGCTGATCCTGGTTTCATAGAATCACAGAATCAGTCAGGGTTGGAAGGGACCACAAGGGTCATCCACTTCCACCTCCCCTGCCATGGGCAGGGACACCTCACACTAGAGCAGGCTGTCCAGAGCCTCACCCAGCCTGGCTTTAAACACCTCCAGGGATGAGGCTTCCACCACCTCCCTCTGCCAAAGCCTTCCCCAGTCTGGCTTTAAACACCTCCAGGAATTTACACCCTCCCTGGGCAACCTGTGCCAGTGTCTCACCACACTCACTGTGAAAAACCCTTTCCTAACATCTAGTTTATATCTCTTCTCTGCCAGTTTAAACCCATTCCACCTCATTCTGGCATTACAAGACCTTGTCTGTAGTCCCTCCCCAGCCCTCCTGTAGTCTCCTTCAGATACTGGAAGGCCACTATAAGATCTCCTCAAAACTTTCCCTTCTCCTTTAGATGTGCTGCTTGGGGGATATGGTTTAGGGGTGAGCTTTTTAGAGTAGGCTTAATGGTTGGACTTGATGATCCCAAGGGTCTTTTCCAAACAGAATGATTCCATGGACTCTCTACAGGAGCTCTCCCAAACCTCTGATCAACCTGCCATGTTTTTCTGCACCGTCTCTTCTTTGCGTGGCGTGGGCCACTTGGAGCCAAGCTGCAGGAGCTCCACAGCTCCAGATGAAGGAGAAAATGACATTTTCTCTTTTGTTCTCTCTTCTGTCTCTAAGAGTTCTTAATATTCCACTTGCCTTTTGTGACTCTGGCTAATCGCTGAGAGGATGCCTTCAAAGAGCTCTCCCCAGCATCTAGCAGATCTCTTTCAAGAGCAGTAATTGCTGATAGGGAGCCTGTGTGCGGTGGGGGTGATGCCTTTCATCTTCATTGCTTTGCAATTATGAGTGGTGAAGTTCATCTGCCATTTTATTGCCCTCTTCATTACATTTCTCTGCCATTCCTCAGCATCAGCATTAGATTTGGCTGCCTGAGTGATTCAGTGCCACACAGTGGAGCTCACTGATTTGCTGCACTCTTACGGATGACTTCTGCAAGGGGTCTGGAGGAGGTCCCTGGCCAGGTTCCTGGGAGACCTTGCTGAAAGTCCTCTCCACCACAGAGGCAGGCTGTTCACATCAAATCCTTGCCTGCTGTCTTCAATCAGTGAGTGATTCATCGGAAAGACCTCTCATTTAACCCAGGGCAGCTCTCTTGCCTCACCCACCTCTGCTCACTGACCTTGCAGGAAGCCTTTAAAAAACCCAACTACTGCACAGCAACCTCTCTGCTCAGAACTTCTCCCAAGAGCTCACAGAATCATAAAGTCATAGACTCAACCAGGTTGGAAGAGAGGTACAAGCTCATCCAGTCCAACCTAGCACCCAGCCCTGTCCAATCAACCAGACCATGGCACTAAGTGCCCCAGTCAGGCTTGGCTTCAATACCTCCAGAGACAGCAACTCCATCACCTCCCTGGGCAGCCCATTCCAATGCCAGTCATTCTCTCTGCCAACAACTTCCTCCTGACATCCAGCCTAGACCTTCCCTGGCACAGCTTGAGACTGTGCCCCCTTGTTCTGTTGCTGCTTGCCTGGCAGAAGAGAGAGCTACTCTCATTCCACTCTTTACAGCATGAGTATGGACAAACCTGCCCCAGCTCTGCTATAGGCAGACCAGACTCAGGTCAGGGGCCACCACACACAGAACAGAGTTCTTTGGGGACAACTTCATCCCTGCCAGGACTTGATGCTCACTCTGCTTTCCTCCTGGAGCATCTAATGCTGAAGGCTTTGCAGGGATCTGTCCTGTGAGCTAAGTGGCCTGGAATTTCAGGGGATGAGTGCTAGGCTCCTCAGGGTTCTGCAATAGAACTTCAGCTTGACCAAAGAGGAGCTGAGGTGGCTGGGATGGATGTTGCTTCTACAACAGCTTCCAGGAACAAGAGACCAAGAATAGCATAGAATCATGGAATTGTTTTGACTGGAAGAAGCCTCTGAGACATTGAGTCCAACCAGTAACCCAGCACTGCCAGATCACCTCTGAGTCATGCCCCTCAGCATCACTTTCACACGGCTTTAGAAAATCCAGCTATTGCACAGCAATCTCTCTGCTCAAAACCAGGAATGGGGACTCCATCACTGACCTGGGCAGCCTGTTCCAGGGCTTGACAACCGTTTCAGTGAAGAAATTGCTCCTCATGTCCAACCTAAACCTTCCCTGGGACATTTGAGACTATTGCTTGGGAGAAGTAACTAACCCATGCCTGCCTCCAACCTACTTTCAGGGGATTGTAATGAGCAAGATCTCCCCTCAGCCTCCTTTTCTCCAGACTAAACAACCCCAGCTGCACCTCACAAGATCCTCCAGACCCTTTCCCAGCTTTGTTGCCTTTCTCTGGACATGATCTGGCACTCAATGTCTTTCTTGTAGTGAGAGGCCCAAAACTGAACCCAGCATCCAAGCTGCAGCCTCACCCAGGCTGAGTACAGAGGGACAATCCCTGCCCTGGTCCTGCTGGCCGTTTGATTGCTGATACAGGTCACAAGGTAGAGGAAGGGAGAGGAGGCTTTAGGAGATCACCTTGGGCTTGACAAAAGCTCTGTCAATAGTACCCACTCGTTTGGCCAACACCCTGCTAAGGCCAGACAGATGGGAGGAAAGGGGTGGGCTAAGGGCCTTTTTATCCCAATTTTTCTCTCTTCTTGAGTGAGGAGCTTGACAGGAATTGGTTTAAAGTAAACAGAGTAGTCCCTGGGGGCAGGCTGGCCAGCGGTTCTGCAGAGCTGGCAGAATCTGCTGAAGTTGGTGCCCCCGAGGACAGGCAGGATTAAGCGTGGGATAGTTAGCTGGGCTTTCCCAGCATCCATAGGATGTTAGTTTTCAGACTTCATCAATAAGGCTCTTCTCCTGCAGCTCCCAAAGATGTTTACGAAAGAGATACAGGAAGGGAGGAAGATCAAACCTGCTTTTGCGAGGCCTTTCTGGCTTTATCTGTGGTTTATGAGGTGCCCGGACCTTGGCGGCTCTGTTTTAACTTGTTTTGATCTGGCTGTGCTTTATGACTATCATTCTGAAATGTTTTGACAGGAGCGAGCCTCATCCGTCTGGGCTCCTCCACATCTACCCATCACAGGGAGCTTCGGGGCCGTGGTCCCCAGGAATACACTCTGACAGCTCCGTTTCCCTCACCCCCATCCCCCCCAGACCAGGCCAAATGCAGAGGGAGTTGTGGAGGAGATGGTGTCAGCCCCGGTGGTGCTGCCACCTGGGTCGGTTTTGGTCGGGAAGGACTGGACTTGCTTGTGTCCCTTCTGTTGATAAGGAATTGGCTGGATGGTGGCACTCAAAAAGTGGTGATCAAGGGCACAATGTCCACCTGGAGGCAGTGCCAAGTGGCATCCCTCAGGGGTTGGTGCTGGCACCAGTGCTGTTTGACATCGTTGTCAGTGACATGGACAGAGGCATCCAGTGCAGCCTCAGCAAGCATGCAGATGGCACCAAGCTGTGTGGCACAGGCAAGTTGCTAGAGGGCAGGGATCCATCCAGAGGGACCTGGACAGGCTGCAGAGGTGTGCCCACCTCATGACATTCAATGAGGCCAAGTGTAAAAAGTCCTGCATCTGGGTGGATGCAATCCCAAGCACAACTCCAGGCTGGGTGGGGAATGGCTGAGAGCAGCCCTCAGGAACAGGACCTGGGGGTCTGGGGCGATGAAAAACTCAACAGGAGCCTGCAGTGTGAGTGCAGCCCAGACAGCAACCCTGTGTTGGGCTGCAGCAAGAGCAGTGTGGGCAGCAGGGCAAGGGAGGGGATTCTGCTCCTTGGCTCTGCTCTCCTCAGACCCCACCTGCAGTCCTGTGTGCAGTTCTGGAGCCCCCAGCACAAGAAGGACATGGAACTGCTGCAGCCAGTCCAGAGAAGGCCACCGGGATGCTGAGAGGGCTGCAGTAGCTCTGCTATGAGGACAGGCTGAGAGAGTTGGGGCTCTGCAGCCTGGAGAAGAGAAGGCTTCGAGGAGACCTTGGAGTGGCCTTTCAGTATCTGAAGGGGACCTACAGGAAGGCTGGGGAGGGACTCTTGACAAGGTCTTGTCATGACAGGATGAAGAGGAATGGGTTTGAACTGGCAGAGGGAAGATTTAGACTGGATGTTAGGAAGAAGTTGTTTGCAGTGATGGTGGTGAGACAGTGGCACAGGTTGCCCAGGGAGCTTTTGGCTGCTCCCTCCCTGGAGGTGTTCAAGGCCAGGTTGGATGAGGTCTTGAGCGACCTCTTCTCGTGGAAGGTGTCCCTGCCTATGGCAGGGGGTTTGGACCTGGATGAGCTTTGAGGTCCCTTCCAATCTGAACCATTTTGTGATTCTATGATTCTATTATTCTATTTCCCTCCTTGTTGGTGCAGAAGTGCTGTAAGGGCATCCAGTTGAGGCCAAATACCTGCATTTAGGTCAATTAATGTTTTTTTCTCATTTGAGCTGAGAGCAGAGTGGCTGGAGTTAGCTGGATTGAGTGACATGGGGACACCACTGAAGGGTCCTGGGTGTTCTGAGGTGTGAGGGCTGCATGTTAGGGGTGACCCCACCTTGGGTGCTGGACACTTCGGGAACTTCTCTGCCCAGAGGCTGTTCTACCAGAGGTGGGGTTGGAACTGGATGAACTTTGAGGTCTCTTCCAACCTAACCCATTCTATGAGTCTATGAATTTTCTTGCTTGGACCCAAGCAGCCTTGGTCTCCATGGTGCTCATTTCCTAACTCCCCAGTGCTGGTTTTTCTAACAGATATTTGTGCCTGCAGGTTGAGGGTTTTTCTTTTTTCCTTCCCTCCAAATTGTCTTTTGTTTGCACACATTTCACAGTATTTATTTTTTGAGTTAAGAAATGTCCAGCTGCAAACCACATTTCTGGGAGGAAAGAACTGTTGTGTTTGCAGAAAAAAAAAAAAGGGGAACATTTCAATAAATCATTCTGGGGTTTATTCCATCCTTTGGCAGACAATACTCCAGTATGGCATCAGAGCTGCTGGCTTTGGAGAGAGGCCACAGTTGCTCACCAGTTACCCATTCTCCAGGGCAGTGGGTGAGCTGGGCTGAGTCAACCAAGGCCAAGAGAGCTGTGGGGAGCTGCCAGCGGTTCCTGGGGACTGGTGAGGTCGTGTTAGCAGTGAGACCTTCCTCATGTTCTCTTCACAGCCACCAAAGTATAGCCAGCACAGCATAAAAGCCCCACGGCACAGTGAGTCGCCTGTCTGCAGTGCAGCTGAGCGCTGCACATGCAAGCAATGGAGTGAATCCTCATGGGTATTGAATCAGGGAATCGTGGAATCATTTTGTTGGAAGGGATCTTTAAGATCATTGAGACCAACTGTTAACCCAGCACTGCCAGGTCACCACTGAGCCATGTCACTCAGCACCACATCTACATGGCTTTTAAACCCCTTCAGTGATGGGGACTCCACCATATGCCTGAGCAGCTTGTTTCAGTGCTTGGAAACCCTTTTGGGGAAGAAATTGTTCCTCACGTTCAACTTAAACCTCCCCTGGAGCAACTTGAGGCTGTTTCCTCTTGTACTGTTTGTTCCTTGGGAAAAGAGACACATCCCCACCTGGCAGTTAGCCACATCTACATGGCTTTTAAATCCCTTCAGTGATGGGGACTCCGCCACAGCCCTGAGCAGCTTGTTCCAGGGCTTGGAAACCCTTTTGAGGAAGAAATTGTTCCTCATGACCAACTTAAGCCTCCCTTGGTGCAACTTGAGGCTGTTTCCTCTGGTACTGCTTGTTCCTTGGGAAAAGAGACACATGCCCACCTGGCTCCAACCTCCTTTCAGGGAGTTGTAGAGAGAAATGAGGTCTCCCCTCAGCCTCCTTTTCCCTAGGCTAACCAACCCCAGCTCCCTCAGCTGCTCCTCACCAGACCTGCTCTCCAGACCCTTCACCAGCTTCATTGCCCTTTGGAAACGCTCCAGCAGCTCTCCAAGCTCAGAGGATGGGGTTTGCAAGGCCTGAAGACACAGGGCAAATACAGTTCATCCCACTTGCCCACCAACAAAGCTCCTTCATCACAGCGGCCAACACCTCAGCACTGCACATAGGGTGGCAGTCCCCATGCTGGGAGCGGGTGGAGACCAAGCTGCTGAGGCACAGAATCTGAGTCAAGCGAGGGCTGCAGGTACTAAGGAGAGGGCAGGATGCTTGGAACCCCGTTGCTAGAAAGCTGGCACTATCTTCACCGGCTCCAGAGCCTGCTCCCTGGTGATGAGGGAAGTGCTGACACTGGGAGCTCGCTTTTTGTTTTCTTCAGGCGAGCCCCTGTGCCGCTCCCGCCCGCCTGCGCCTCTTAGAGCCCCCTTGTGCCGCTCCCGCCCGCCTGCGCCTCTTAGAGCCCCCCTGTGCCGCTCCCGCCCGGCTGCGCCTCTTAGAGACCCCTTGTGCCGCTCCCGCCCGGCTGCGCCTCTTAGAGACCCCCTGTGCCGCTCCCGCCCGGCTGCGCCTCAGCGAGCCCCTGGGCCGCTCCCGCCCGACTGCGCCTCTTAGAGCCCTCCCTGGGCCGCTCCCGCCCGCCTGCGCCTCAGCGAGCCCCTGGGCCGCTCCCGCCCGACTGCGCCTCTTAGAGCCCCCCATGGGCCGCTCCCGCCCGCCTGCACCGCCGCGATTCTCTGGGCTCCCTCCATGCGAGCCCTGCGAGCGGCGTGTGCGGAGGGTGATGAGGAGATGAGTGGAAAATTGCCTCCTGCTAATTAATGCAGATTTCCCCCTCCCTTTGCTCCTCTCCTGGCCCCTCCAGCCCACTGCCCACGCGGCCCTGTTCAGGGGGCGCCCGGCTCCGTGATGTGGGGTTCACAGGGGACCTTTTGGCATCGCTCCCCGGGAGGCTGCAAGTGGCTGTGGTGGGGTGAAAAGCTGCACCCCTACACGAGGCACGGTGGGAAGAATATCGTCAGGCAGCAAGTTGTGGCTGCTGTTTACATTTCAGTGGGTGTTTTCCTCATTACAGTGCGGCGGGAAGAGGTTACCAATCCTGCCTCCGTGTTTGTTGCTGCTGGGATAGAAGCAGAAGCCTTTTGTCAGGAGGAATCAGAGAGTCACACAATTGTTTTGGTTGGAAGAGACCTTTAAGATCATCAAGCCCAAACATTAACCCAGCTTTGCCAGGTCACCACTTAAGCATGTCCCTCAGCGCCACATCTACATGACTTTTAAACCTCTCTAAGGATGGAGACTCCACTACTGCCCTGGGAAGCCTGTTCTGGGGCTCGACAACAGCTTTGGGGAAGAGATTGCTCCTCATGTCCACCCTGGTGCAACTTGAGGCCATTTCCTCTCATCCTGGTGCCTGCTCCTTAGTAGAAGAGACCAACCTCCAATCTGGCTCCAGCCTCCTTTCAGGGAGTTGTAGAGAGGTCTCCCCTTAGCCTATTTTTCTCCTGATTAAACAACTCCACTTCCCTCAGCTGCTCCTCACAAAACTTGTACTCTAGACCTATTGGCACCTTTCTTGTCTTTCTCTGGACATGCTCCAGCACCTCAGTATCCTTGAAGGTTTGGCTGAATGGGCTTTTTCTATGCTGATGAGGATGCTTGGACATCTGTCTGTGTCCATATCCAGTGGTACAAATGTTTCCTGCTTGGGCAGAGGGAGGCTGGGGAAGTTGACCACACCAATCTCCTGTCCTGCTCCCTGAGCTCTGTGCTACTTCTCCCTTTCTGCAGACCTCTTTGAATGGGCTGGCCTTGAAGTTGGCTGCCTCATGTGTGAAGCTGAACATCTCTTTATGGGCAGTCCCCTGTTTCTGTCTGTCATTTGGGTTTCTGGGCCAGTATCTCCCAGGATCCCTACATCTCCTGCATCCTGCTCAACATTGCTCCTCCACAGCAGTGGCTGCAGGTACAGTTGCAGGGTAATCTTCATCTCCCTCACAGGTACAGTTGCTTTTGATCTGTTGTGTCCTTGGAAAAGAAAAAAAAAATCCATCTCCCTCTGCCTCTTTACTTTGTTTGAAGCATCATTATCAGAGCTGCAGCAGCACCTTTTGTTAAAGAGGTGTGGGTCAGGGTAGCGACACTGTGCCCCTTGCCAGCCATCCACCCTCTGAGCAAAAGGTTTGGGGGCTCCTGACAGGGTAGAGGGGCTTGGACTGGAAACAGCAAGGACCCCTTGTGCCCCTCACACATCCAGGCACCCCTCTGCCTTCCCACTGCCTTGCAGGCAGGGCTTATCTGGGCTGGACATGCTTTGGAAGCACTGCTGAAACTGATGCTGCTCACTGAACTCCTTAATTGCTTTTAGTTGTAGAGTTATTAAGGAACAAGATTTAAATACTGTCGGGAGGCAAGGATCAATATAAATGAGCTGAAGGAGCAGAGGAGGTTCCCATAAGTGCCAAGAAGAGTCTGAGCAGCAGCAGCAAATGATGGTGAGGAGTCTCCAGCAAAGGCTCCTCGTGCTGCCTCTCAGAGCCTTCCAGATTCCCTATTTTTCCTCCAAATCTGCTTTGTGTTTAAGGAAACGCTCCAGCAGCTGCCCATGAATAGTCATGCAAGAGCTGCCCGTGCTTGTGAGCTGCCTGGGCTTCTGCTGCTTCCCACAGGTATCCCCCAGAATGAGTTTCCTGGCAGAAAGGAGATGAGAAAAAGCACAGGATTTTCCTTGAATATTCCTTATTATTCACAGAGGGCTTGTAGCCACTAGTTAGTGCTTGTGCTGAAGATCTGATAGGAAGAGCAGCACTTGCCCAATTATGGAATGGAAAAGATACTGTAGGGGTAGGGGTGTGGGGGTTGGCAGCCAACTGGAACCAGCTCCTGCAGTTTGAATGGCAGAGCCAGGCTGAGGGAAAGGACTGCCAGGCACAGGGCAAGGCCTGGTGTGAGTGTGATCATGTAACCAGCAGTGTGCCCTCATGGCCAAGAAGGCCTAAGGTCTGCTGGGGTTTACTGAGTAGAGAGTGGCCAGCAGGTTGAGGGAGGTTCTTCTCCTGCTCTACTCTGCCCTGCTGAAGCCACATCTGGAGTACTGGGTTGAGTTTGCAGCTCCCGAGTTCAAAAGAGACAGGAAACTCCTGAAGAGAGTCCAGCAGAAGGTGCGAAGATGCTGAGGGACCTGGAGCATCTCTATGAGGAGGAAAGGCTCAGAGATCTGAGGCTGCCTAGCCTGGAGAAGAGCGGCCTGAGAGGGGATCTGCTGAATGCTGTTCAGTAGCTAAAGGCTGGGGTCAAGGGGATGTGGCCAGACTCCTTTTTCAGTGGTGCCCAGCAGCAGGACAAGGGACAATGGGCACAAACTTGAACCCAGGAGATTCCATCTGAACACGAGGAAAAAAATTGTTTCTTGTGGGGGTGCCAGAGCCCAGAGAGGTTGTGAAGTCTCCCCCTCTGGAGAGATTCCAAACCTACGTGGACGTTATGACTCTCTTTACCAAGAGGTTGGACTAGATGATCTCCAGAGGTCCCTTCTAACCCTTACCGTGATGAGGTTTTTGTGGTTCTGTGCAAGTGTATTAAGACATAAATAAAATCATGATTATCTGAGGGAAGTCCAAAAGCAAGAAGAAGCCAAAATCCTCCAGAAAACTTCTCTTGATCACACCTTGGTGTGCTCAGAGGGTCAGAGAATAAGTGATGACCTATGGGTGTGCCCCGAGGGATGGAGAAGGGTTGTAAGAGTCACACCAAGCAAACATGCTGGAAAGGGCATCAGAAGGACTCACTATTCCTTTCCCCAGAGTGCTAATTGGGGTCATGGCGTGGGGTTTTTTTGGAAGGATGGTGCTGCAAAACCCAGCAGGAGCCACTTGCTGTTTGCTCAGTTGTGTCTAGGCAATGATGAGAGTTTGATAGTGAGGGGACAGGTTTACCCAGGGCTGGGAATGCCTCTCCAAAATTGCCTATTCCAGCTGAAATGCACTTGGTAGAAAAGATATTTCCCAAACTGAGGTGGCTGGAAGTTGCTCTGGAGCTGGGTGTTGGTGTTTCAGATGGACTCAGAGCAGCTGGCTGTGTGTTTTTGCCCACTGGTCCTGCCAGCCATACCATTCCTGTGGCACACTTGATTGAAGGAATTGGGGAAGCTCCATTTAGTGGAAATGCAGGAAGAAAATGGCTCAAAGATGAGGAAAATGGGGTGGAAATGGGAGAATTGGATGCTTGCAGGGCAGGAGCTCCCACACTGTGTCTTTCCCAGGGCTGGGAATGCCTCTCCAAAATTGCCTATTCCAGCTGAAATGCACTTGGTAGAAAAGATATTTCCCAAACTGAGGTGGCTGGAAGTTGCTCTGGAGCTGGGTGTTGGTGTTTCAGATGGACACAGAGCAGCTGGCTGTGTGTTTCTGCCCACTGGTCCTGCCAGCCATACCATTTCTGTGGCACACTTGATTGAAGGAATTGAGGGAGCTCCACTTAATTTTTTCCAGTGGAAATGCAGGAAGAAAATGTCTCAAAGAGGAGGAAAATGGGGTGGAAATGGGAGAATGGGATGCTTGCAGGGCAGGAGCTCTCACACTGCAAGTGTCTCTGCCATTCAGGAACCAAGTGCTCTCGGCTCAGGTTGAACCACAAACCGCTCGATCTGATCCCAGAAACACTGCTCACGTTGGAAGCTGGGGGAAAACACCACAGCAACAAAGAGCTGAGATCCCTCCGGGAGAATCCTCCCCCCAGATATCAACAGCGCTGCTGTTTGATAAGATTCTCTTCGCCTTTCCTGCATCACCCCAGCCAAACCTCCTCA
Source organism: Tricholaema leucomelas (assembly GCA_013400475.1). Classification (NCBI taxonomy): domain Eukaryota; kingdom Metazoa; phylum Chordata; class Aves; order Piciformes; family Lybiidae; genus Tricholaema lacrymosa; species Tricholaema leucomelas. The sequence goes on from WAAF01000885.1 coordinate 425,884, forward strand.
ATCCCCGGTGCGATGGTGGTGGGGCAGATGCGGCACCCCACGGCATCTCCACACAGCTTAGAGCTCTGCTGCAGGGGCTGAGGGGGAGCTGAGCACCCAGTGCGGGTAGCATGCGGGATCTTTAGGCTCGCAGCAGGGCGCTGGTGGTGGGAATGGCAGCTGGAGGCTGGTGGGGAAGGGGGTCCTCTACCTGCCCTAGCTGCGGCTCGTTAAACGGCTGGCTGGAGGCGAGACAGCCAGATCGCTCGATAAGGATGTAAAGCGAAGCAGAAGGTAGGTACAGTAATCTCCACAACTTCCCACCGGGGTGTTAGCGTCGAGGTTGTAAATACACCAAAATCAAAGACTCATAAAGCATGCAAATTGCTCGGTGTGTGTTTGTCTGTCTCCTTCCCAGGGTTTTGCCCCTCACCCCCTTCCTCTCGATTTCTATCTTTCCATCTCTTCTCTTTCCATGATCTCTTCCCCGCTCCTGATGAGCCTGTTAGGGCGAGGGAGGGAGCCTTTTAAAAGGCATTTTTGTGGTTCTGGGCAGAGAGTCAAAACAAAAAAAAAAAGAAGAAAAAAAAAATCTGCTTTTTTCTCTCTGCCATTCTTCCCCTTTTCCCTGCTCCAGACTCAGGGACACGTCACCCCAAACCTACACAGCCATCAAAATAAACATTCATTAAGATATTTTCAGTGATGTTCTCTGTCACAAATTACCAGCCCCACAAAAGAACTGCTGCTGTGCAACTGCTCATGATGTCAGCTAATCCCTGTTGCGATGGCAGAGATAAAGCATCATTCCTCTTCTTCCCTTTCGGCCCCCGTCCTGCTCCCTGTTGGAAGCTGACATCTCCGAGTGCCTGGAAAAGCCTCACCACCACCCTGGGCACCCTGGGCTGCAGTGGTACAACTTGCAGCTCTGCACGGAGTGATGGGGGCGGGCAGGGAGCATGGCACCAGGATCTGCTGACATGGGAGAGTTTCAGGGCCTGGGTGCCCTGGGGAAACTGGGAGCCTCTCCTGATGGTGGGAATGGGATGTGGGGTCCAGAGGTGTGAGGATGCAAGAGGGCAAGAGTGCAGAGATGCAGAGGTGCAGGGTTGGAATGCAGGAGTTCAGAGGTGCTGGGATACAGGAGATGCAGGGATGCAGAAATGCAGAGATGCGAGGATGTAGGGGTGCAGAGGTGTGAGGATGCAAGAACCCAAGGATGTGGGGATACTGTGATGTAGGAATGCAAGGATGCAGGAGTGCAGGGTTTCAGGGCACAGTGGCATAGGGATGCAGAGACAGAGATACAAGAGTGCAAAGGTACAGGGATGTAGGGATACAGAGATGCCAGATAGAGAGATGCCAGGATGCAGGGATGCAAGAATACAGGGATGGGAGGCTGCAGGTTTGTATGGCTACAGGGATGCAGGAGTGCAGAGATGCAGGGGCACAGAGATGCAGAGATTCAGGGGTACAGTGGCATGGAGGTGCAGCATGCTGGAGCTTACTAGCCCAGGGCAGTGGAGCTGCCTGGGGAGGCAGCGTGGGCAGCACAGGATGGCTGGCAGCGAGCCGGGGCTGGCAGGGCAGGGTGGGGAAGCAGGAAAGGGAGCCCCGCTCCTCTCCTTCTCCCCTCGGGGAGAGCTGTGGCTCTCGGCAGGAGGGTTGGGAGTACACACAGACTCTCTGGAGCCTCCCATGTAAATCCTGGCAGGACTCAGCCAGCTCTTAGCTCATTCACGTGAGATCACCAGCTTGGTAGGGGAACTGCACGGATAGATAGATACCTGGTGGGATTTCTGTGAGGACCCTGCCCCATGGGGATGCCCACAAGTAGGGAGCTGGGAGGAGAGCTCAGTTCACCCAGCCCGTCTCCCTCCAGGACCCGTCTGCAGCAGTGCCATGGCTGTGTCCGTGCACATCTGTCCCTCAACCTTGCCCAGCTAGGACAGAAGCCCACTCTCGTGCTGAAACACAGGCTCTGGCCCTGCAGGTGGCAGGTCTGACACTGAAGATGGAAGGTCTGATGCTGGAGACAGTAGCTCTGACACTGAGAATGCAAGTTTGACACTGGGGACAGCAGATCTGACCCTGGGGACATCAGATTTCACCCTGAGGACACCAAAGCTTGTATTTGCTACCCTGGCCATGGCCATGGCAAGTGGGAGAGCAGCCCTGGGAGCAGCTGTGGTGCCATGCCCCAGGCATCTCTGCTGGCAGCCATGTGCCCCGGTGTGAAGCATGGCCTCAGGCTCCCAGAAGTTTCCCCTTGGGTAGGATATGGCCCGAGGTCACCTTCTGTTCTCCTGCCACCCTCAATCATTTTTCCTTTGGTGTTCAAACCTTGTGGGATATTTGCATGCGGTTGTGACTTCCCTTAGCCGCTACTGCTCCAAAGAAAACAGATCCATGTGTTTGAAAATCTCGGCTTACATACCATTCCTCCAGCTCCTGCTCCTTATTTTGGGGGGTGGGGGGGGCTTTTCCTTCTTTTGGTGGATCGGTGACCTGCAAATGCACTTGAGGTTTTCCCTGGGAGAGGTAGATGAGAAGAGCTCCGGCATAGCTGCATATTAAATCCGACCTGCTGCGGCTGCCGTCCCCAGCAGCCGCTGCTGAACTCTCTCCACCCCCCACCCTCAACAAGTTTTTAATCACTTGCCCCAGATAGATCCGATTAGAGGCTTTGGGATCTTTTTTTTTTCATCCCTCTAACAAAATCATTAAGTTTCCTGTGCATATTTCTGGCCATTTAGAACTCTTTCATGTCTCTCACTGCCCGTGGAAGTGTGCCCGGCCCCGCACATGGGGGCATCGGCGGGAATCGCATCGACAAGCTGCTTATCTTCTCTGCCAGGTCATTAACATGCTGTTTGTGCCTTCTGCCAGGCCATTAAGGAAGATGTTAACGAATGACCTTTGCAATACCCACCCCCGCCCCCGCCAGATACTCCCTCTCCACCTCCTGCCTCCTCCAGCAAGCTCTGTACAAGTGTTACCATATATACATATATCCCCTGGTATTGCTGTGGGGATTTATTACCTATTGCCCTGCAGTTTAAGGCTGCTCATGCTGCAGCTCATTTCCACTGGGAAGAGGGTGACCTCATTGCTGTCTACAACTAGCTGAAGGGAAGCTGTAGCCAGCTGGGGTTGGGCTCTTCTGCCAGGCAAGCAGCAACAGAAGGGGACACAGTCTCAAGCTGTGCCAGGGGAGGTCTAGGCTGGATGTTAGCAGGAAGTTGTTGGCAGAGAGAGTGATTGGCATTGGAATGGGCTGCCCAGGGAGGTGGTGGTGCTCCCTGGAGGTGTTCAAAAAAAGCACTTAGTGCCATGGTCTGGTTGATTGTCTAGGGCTGGGTGCTAGGTTGGACTGGATGAGCTTGGAGGTCTCTTCCAACCTGGTTGATTCTCTGATTCTATGATTGTGTTTTCTACAGTATCACAGAATCATAAACAGGTCTGGGTTGGAAGGTGTCTTTAAAGCTCATCCAGTCCAGTCTCTCTGCACTGAACAGAGACATCTTTGGCTAGATCAGATTGCTCAGAGACCCAGACAACCTAGCCCGGAATGGTTCCAGGCATGGGGCATCTATCACCTCTCTGGGCAATCTGGGATGGGGTCTCACTATAGAAACATAGAATCAACCAGGTTAGAAGAGACCTTCAAGATCATCCAGTCCAACCTAGCACCCAGCCCTGTCCAATCAACCAGATCATGGCACTAAATGCCTCATCCAGTCTTTTCTTGAGCACCTTCAGGGATAGTGGCTCCCACTACCCTCAGTGGAAGAAAATTCTTCCTCATATCTAGTCTAAATTTCTCTCTTTTAATTCAAAGCCATCAGCCCTTGTCCTGTCACCACAGGCCCTGCTAAAATGTCTGTCCTCATCTTTCTAACAAGCCCTTCAAATACTGAAAGGCCACCAGAAGGTCTCCCTGGTGCCTTATCTTCTCCAGAATGCACAACGCCAACTCTCACAGCTTGTCCTCACAGCAGAGGGGTTCCAGCCTTCTAATCATTTCTGTGGCCTACTCTGGACATGCTCCAACAGGTCCATATCTCTTCTGTGCTGAGGACTCAGAGCTGGACCCAGCACCACAGGTGGAGTCTCAGCAGAGTGGAGCAGAGGGACACAATACCCTCAGCCTGCTGGCCACACTGCTGGCCATGCAGCCCGTGAAATGCTTGGCTCTGGGCTGTGCGTGCACCTTGCTGGGGAATGCCCAGCTTTTCACCCACCAGCACCCCCAAGGGCTGCTCTCCATCCCTTCATTCTGCAGAGATTTTCCCAGCCCAGGTGCAGGACCTTGCACTTGGCCTTGTTGAATCTTTTGAAGTTCACATGATTCCACTCCTTCAGCTTGCCCAGGTTAAAGAGCTAAAAATAGCTTCTTATTTCCATTACTCTTTAGAAGAGCAAGGCAAGGACCTTGAGTGTGCACAGCTTGGCCTTACATACCTTATGGGTGCTCAGGACTTTTCTCCCCCTGTTTGCCCTCCTGCCACAGTCAAGGGTGATGCCAGCCACTTGCCAGGAATGCAGCTTCTACTTGGCTGCCACCAGCTCCAATCCTTGTCCAGGGGCACAGCTGAAGGAATGAACTTGCCCCTGGTATGGGGAGATAGATGGGGAAATGGAGATAGCCAGATGAGGAGCTAGAGAGATGGGGATAGAGAGTTGAGGAGATGGAGATAGATGGGGAGAATTAGGTGGGGAGATGGATAGATGGGGTGATGGATAGAGAGATGGGGAGATAAGGATAGAGAGATGGAGAGATAGAGAGATGGGGAGAAGGATAGAGAGTTGGGCAGACAGAGAGATGGGGAGATGAGTAGAGAGATGGGGAGATGGAGAGATGGTTTGCCCTGTCCTCAGGAGCAGTGAGAGGGACACACAGGATCAGGAGCTGCCGCCTCTGCTGCCTCCCACCGCTTGTCGCAGAGAAAGTGGCCGAGTTCAGCCTCTCTCACCCATTCTGGGGCCTCATTAATTTAAACCAATATTCTTTCCTCCCCGGAGGTCCTGATGAGAGAGAGCAGCTCCATTGAAGATGCTTAAACATTAAGCCTCTACTCAAGTTCCATTAAAGCTCCTGATTAAAGCAGTGAACGGTCAGACCCGGGACAATGCTAAGTGCTTCCCTGAACCTGCTTCTCTGCCTTCCCAGTGCCCACAGCTGCACACTGAGCCCCCACTTTCTGCTGCTTCTCATCCCTACAGCCCCTGGCCTGACTCTTCTTCCATCACCTTTTCAATTTCATTGTTCTTGCAGGGATTTTTCTCTTTTTTT
>WAAF01000885.1:431254-496241 GCA_013400475.1 Tricholaema leucomelas
GCCTGCCTCTTCTTCCCTCCCCTTTTCAATTTTATTGTTTTTTCAGGGGTTTTTTTTTTTTTTTTTTTTTTTTTTGTTTTTATATTTCCTTTTTTTCTCTTCTGGTTCTTTTTAAACCTCAAATCTGTGAGTGGCCACTTCTGAAGTGATAAAAATCTTATTCCTCACCTCTGCTGTTTGTTTGGTTGTTTTTTTTTGTTTTTCCCAGGCAGTTCTAGCTTACACCACCTTAATTATCACATCTCTGAAAACTGGTTAAAGATTTTAATACTTCCTTCCCTGGAACCTTGTGCAGTAGACTTTTCAGCCCCATAAAATGTGCCTCCTGGAACCTGATCACCTTGTGCTGCCTGCATTTCCCGGCTTGGTCCTTGCCTCAGTGGTTCAAACACCTCCAAATCCCTGTTGGACCTCCCCTTTTGCTCCTTCCCAGCACCCCGAGGAAGGTGGGAAGCGCCGGAGGCGGTGGTGGGGCTGCCAGAACCGTGGCAGATTTTCAGTTCAAATCTGGGCTTTTTAATTTAAATCACATTACACAGCCAGCAGCTCTGTTGCATCATTTTAATCAGGCAGCACATCTGCCAAAGGTGCAAGTTTCCTGGAGCCTGAGCACAAGAATGATGGCATAAATCACAGCCAAGGCAGAGCCTTGACATCACCTCCATTCCCCAGTCTGATCCTCTGATTTAGCAGCGCTGGTCCCTGGCACCCATTTTTGCCTGGCTTTTGGCTGCTTAACAGGTCTGAGGCTTAGAGTCATAGAATCAACCAGGTTGGAAGAGAGCTCTAAGATCATCCAGTCCAACCTGGCACCCAGCCCTATCAGTCAACCAGACCATGGCACTAAGTGCCTCATCCAGTCTTTTCTTGAACACCTCCAGGGATGGTGACTCCACCACCTCCCTGGGCAGCCCATTCCGATGGCAAATCACTCTCTCAGACAGCTCCACACACCCCATGGCCTGGACTTTCAAAGAGCTCAGAACTCCATCACTCTATCCTGTGAGCCTGGGATAGAACAAGCAGCAATGGATGGAAGCTGCAGCACAGGAGGTTCCAGCTCAACACAAGGGGAACTTCTTGACTGTCAGGGTCCCAGAGCACTGGCACAGGCTGCCCAGAGAGGCTGTGGAGTCTCCTCTAGAGCCTTTCAAGGCCTGTCTGGATGTGTTGCTGTGTGACCCCAGCTAGATTGCATGGTCCTGCTGTGGCAGGGAGGTTGGACTGGATGATCTCTTTGTGTCCCTTCCAACCCCTCACATCCTGCGAGCCTGTGATCCCGTGAATTTTGGCCTCAGTCTTCAGTGGGCTCTCCCTGACAAGGTTCTGCTGAGGTAGAGGAGCTGCTCCTCTGCAAAGCCGTTTGGGATACACGTGCTGCGTGGGTTCAGCCTGGTGAGCTCTCATCCCTTTCATCCCAGGAAACAGTTAGGGGCAACATCTACTAGGTCCCGTGGTGCCTGTGCCTTTGGGATGAGAGGAGCTTGCTCCCCACCGAGTTTTATTTAGGTGAGTTTTAAATAACTCTGATGCTTCCCTGGGGGAACCATCCCACAGCCCAACAGATCTCAGCACTAAGCAGGTTTTTTTTTCCCTGGTGCTCAGCCTAAATTGCCTTTTGCTCTGTTTTATCCCATTACTCTTGCACTAGGAGATGGCTCAGGTAATTTTAATGTGAAGGGGATGCAGCTCATCATTTGATGAGAGTGTGATTGTGCTCAGTAAGGAACTGTGAGCCATGGAGGAGGAGGGGGAGGGTGATGGTGAGCTGCAGGGATTTGGGGTGATACTGAGTCTCACCAAAGATGGGATGATAACTTCCTTCTTGCCTTCTCCCTTTAGATGGAAGTAGGTGGAGGATGATCCCCCAAAGGCACCTCCAAAATTGCATTATCGTTTTAAGTGAGGTAGAAGAGGGAGGAGATGGAAGCCAGGAGGGCAGAAGACACTGGTACTGGTGAAGTGGAGAGGTGTTGTTGTGATGTCTGGGCAGAGGAAGCACTAAGGTGGCATGAGGCAAGTTCTGGGCCCCCCAGATATGAAGAATGGTGGAATTAAGTGACACTCTTTCCTCTCCTGTGCCCCCCCCCTCCAGTTTTAGGCTAGGGGATCATAGGATCTGGCTTCACCCTCCCGGAGAAGGAGCTTGATGTGGTGTTACCATCTTGGCTGCCTGGGAGGGAGCTGAGTCCCTGGAAACTCATGACTCCTGCAGTCATTCAACACATGGGGCAGCTGTTTGTGCTTGAAACATCAAACTCAGCCAGAGCCACCCCTCACTGCCAGAGCAGGGAGTGCGGGCAGTGGTATCTGCCATGCACGCCTGGGCACACTCAAGTGTCCTTGGTATGGGGTGGTGTAAACGCTGCTTTCCCTGATGTATGGCACCAGAGTCCTCTGGGCAGCTGGGGCCAGCCAGTGGGAGCTGCTGAGCTCCTCCTGCCCTGGCAGCATCGGGGCTTTGGCCACAGCACACTGGCTGTGGGCATGTGTGGTCCCTGCCTGTTCCCTGTGAGTGCTCGCTCCGTGCCTGCTCTCTCCTTGCATCCTCTGCACGTCCACTCTCCTCCATGCATGCTTGCTTTCTGCACTCTCTGTGCATGCTTCCCTTCCCCCGTGGGCAAGGTACTGGGTGAGGCAGTGCTAATGGCTGGGGGCAGCACACAGGGCCATCAATGACAACCCTGTGAACTCAGTGGAGAAGGAGAAGGGCAGGAAAATGGAAGGGAGATGGACTCCTCATGGCTTCCTGGGCTGATGAAGCAGGTCCCTGGTGACTTCTGTCCTGCATCAAGCTCCTTGTGAGCATGAGACTCCTTCACAAAGCCTGGGTTCTTTGGAGAAGGGAGAGTTGTCCCACAACTGCTTGAGACATCCTTGCCTGGGCCCTCCAGGGTCATGACAATTCCTTCCTGCTGCTCCAGCTGGAGCTTGGCCTGTTTCCCAGTGTCCCCAGTGCAGCTGAGCCTAGGGACAGTTTGCAAGTTGCTTTACTCTGTTGTTCTTTCGCCCAGAACCGCCTGAGGAATTGCCCTGGTCCAGCACTACCGAGTTCCTTACGTGAGAGAAGCAGGATTTGCCTGGCTGTTCCTGCTGAAGGAAGGCTTGGGAAGGGCTTTTCCCATTCTCCCAGAGCTATGCCCACCATTTCAGGGTGCACACCACCACGAGCGAGCCTTGTCCCTGTGCCACGCTGCCCTTCCCACCTCATGGGTGAGGCATTCCTGCACGGGCAGAGGCGATGCCTGCTGGTGTTTACCCAGCAGCAGCCCTGCCAGGTGTGGCTGTGCCATTGGAATCCGCAATAAAATGGCACTGGGTGACCTTTGGATGCTCCTGGGTGCCTTTGCCTGGCTTGCATGCAGGCTTCCTTCATCCCTACCATGTGCCAGCACCAAACTTGTTTCCACTGCTTTAAGGAGAAGGGGTCAGGTCCCAAAGAGATTCTCCTTCTCAGGGTGCTTTGGGCACATGGGGGCCCCACGGGCACAGCAATCTCTTTCCGAAGGATTCCTGAGCTCCAGATCCCCACCTGAGCCTGTGCTGGGAGAGCCAGCGTCGCCATGGCAACCAGTCATGATGTCATCGGCAGAGCTGGCAGGGCAGGGACAGGGTGGAACTGGCAGGCAGGGCAGGAGCCCATTTCCCATTTCTCAGCCATGGGCCTGAGGTTGCCCTCTCCAGCCTCCTTCTACAAAAAATGACAATAATCATGAGATTTTTTCCCTCCTCTTTTCCTGGGTATTCTCCATCTCTTTTGACTCATGGTGACGTGGGAGGCTTGCAGGTCTGCAGCTGGGGAGCCCTGGCCAAAATGGTTCAGCACCACCCCTGCACCCAGCGTTAGATTTGACAATAAAAAGCAGACATCTGGCAGGTCTCCACCCAAATTCAACTGTACCATGGAAGGAGCTGGAGGAGAGAGGTGGAAATGGGGAGACAACAACAGTAATGCAGAGAAATGGGTCTGGGGGGGGGTGGTGGTGGTGGTGGACACAAAATGGGAGCTGTGAATGTTTTCTTATCTCAAAGTGAACTGACTGGAGGGGATTTAAATGCTCATAATAAAAGCAAACTGGATCCAGAGTGGTTTGTTTTTTTTTTTTAGGGGGGGCAGAAGTAGTTTATTTGGAATCATAGAATCAGTCAGGGTTGGAAGGGACCTCAAGGATCATCCAGTTCCAACCCCCCTGCCATGGGCAGGGGCACCCTACCCTAGAGCAGGCTGCCCACAGCCTCATCCAGCCTCAGCAGTGTGTCTCCATCAATCTCTAGGGCTGCGATGGCACCAATGTCATAGAATCACAGAATCAGCCAGCTTGGAAGAGACCTCCAAGCTCATCCAGTCCAACCTAGCACCCAGCCCTAGACAATCAACCAGACCATGGCACTAAGTGCCCCAACNACCTGTAAAAAAACTCAGGGAAACCTTTAAAAAACCCAAAAACCTTAAAAAGGTGAAAAAAAAATCCTAAAAAAACCCTTAAATAAAGATTTAAAAAGTCCTATAAAACCCCAACCTTAGAAACCTGCAAAGAAACGTCAAGAACCCTTCAAACACTTCCAAAAACCTTGAAAAAAAAACAAAAACCTCTAAAAACCCTCCAAAAATATTTGAAAATGTGAAAATAAAATAAATAATAAAAAAAAACCTCTTAAAAACCACTTAAAAATTCCTAAAAAATCACAACCTTAGAAACCTGAGGAAAAAAAAAAACTTGGAGAATCCTTTACAAATTTCTAAAAGCCTCAAAAAAAAAAAAACAACCAACCCCAAACCTCTGAAAACCCTCCAAAAATCATTGGAAATGTGAAAAAAAACCAAAACTAAACAACCCCTACCTAAAAAAAATTAAAAAACACTTAAAATATCCTAAAAAATCCCAACCTTAGAAATCATAGAATGGTTTCGGTTGGAAGGGACCTCAAGGATCATCCAGCTCCAACCCCCTGCCATAGGCAGGGACACCTCCCACTAGAACAGGTCACTCAAGACCTCATCCAACCTGGCCTTGAGCACCTCCAGGGAGGAAGCATCCACAACCTCCCTGGGCAACCTGTGCCAGTGTCTCACCACCCTCACTGTAAAGAACTTCCTCCTAACATCCAGTCTGAATCTCCCCTCCTCCATCTTAAACCCATTCCCCCTCGTCCTGACATTACCAGACCTTGTCAATAGTCCCTCCCCAGCCTTCCTGTAGGCTCCCTTCAGATACTGCAAAGCCACTCTAAGGTGTCCTCGAAGCCTTCTCTTCTCCAGGCTGCAGAGCCCCAANAAAAACACTTAAAAAATCCTAAAATTTCCCAACCTTAGAAACCTGTGAAAAAACTCCAACAAACTTTCAAAATTCTTTAAAAATGTGATAAAAAAACATTAAAATAATCCTGAAAAAACCCTTAAAAAGCACTTAAAAAATCCTAAAATTTCCCAACCCTAGAAATTTGTGAAAAACCTCCAAGAAACCTTCAAAATCTTCCAAAACCTTTAAAAAAACTCTTTAAAAATCTTTGAAAATGTGGAAAAAAACTTTAAAAAAATCCTTTAAAAGCCCTTAAAAACCACTTTAAAAATCCTAAAAAATCCCAACCTTAGAAATCTGTGAAAAAATTCCAAGGAAACCTTCAAAATTTCCCAAAACCTTTTAAAAAACTCTTTTAAAATTTTTGAAAATGCAAAAAAATCCTAAAAAAAATCCTAAAAACCCCTTAAGAAATCCTAAAAAATCCCAACCTTAGAAATCTGTGAAAAAATTCCAAGGAAACCTTCAAAATTTCCCAAAACCTTTTAAAAAACTCTTTTAAAATTTTTGAAAATGCAAAAAAATCCTAAAAAAAATCCTAAAAACCCCTTAAGAAATCCTAAAAAATCCCAACCTTAGAAATCTGTGAAAAAAAAATCCAAGAAACTGTCAAAATGTTCCAAAAGCTTTAAAAAAACTCACAAAAAATCTTCGAAAATATAAAAAAAAAACCAAAAAAATCCTAAAAACCCTCTTAAAAAATCCTAAAAATGCCTAACCTTAAAAATCTGCAAAAAAAACTTCAAGGAACCTTCAAAATTTCCCAAAATCGTTTAAAAAAACTCTACAAAAATCTTTGGAAAGGTGAAAAAAAACTTAAAAAAACCTAAAAAAAACCCTTAAAAAACACTTAAAAAATCCTTAAAAATCCCAACCTTAAAAACCTGCAAAAAACCTCCAAGAAACCTTCAAAAATTGCCAAAAAAAACCTTTTAAAAAATCCAAAGAACTCAAAAAATCTTTGAAAATGTAAAAAAAAAAATTAACGAAAACCTCCAAACGCTTAAAAAAATAAAAAGGTAAAAATAAACTCCCAAAACCTCCCCCAAATCCCGGAAACATCTCCGAAAACCCTTCACAAAATTTCTTGAAACCTCTCCAAGCCTTCGACCGTTCCTGAAACCCCTTCCCAATCCCTCCCCACCCGGCGACGTTTCCCCGTGCCTGGGGCCGTTCGCTCTCCACCCGCAGCCGTTCCGCGTCCTCCCCGTCGATGGCTTCCCTAGAGCAGGCCAACGGCGGGGCCGCCAGAGTCCGCTAGGGGGCGCTGTTGGATCGCGGCTGAATGACAGAAGAGGCGGGAGAAGGCGGAGACGTGGGACACACACGGGGATGGGGATGGGCCGTCGGGACCCCGGCGCCCCGATTGCCCGTTCCCATCGCCTTTTCCCCTCATCCCGTTCAAGCGGTGGCCGGTCGAAACGGGGGGACAGTTGTTCGGGGGGTGGGGGGATAGAGCCGAGGTGTTAAAAAAGCCCAAAACCTACGCGTGCCCTTTAAGAGCAGCAAGTGGGCGTGTCCCTGCCGGTCAAGGCCCCCCCCGCGCCGCTCAGCCATTGGCCGCCCCGCTTAGGGCTGCCCGTAGCGTTGCCTGCGCGAAGCAGTACAGGGAACGTCGAGGCGGGCGGCGCCGCTGTGCGGGAGGGGACGGCGGCGACAGCAGCGGCGGAGGAGGAGGAGGAGGAGGAGGCGGCGGCGGGACGGGAGCCGGAGGAAGGCGGCGGGGAAGCGGCATGGGCGCCTGACGCCCGTCCCGTCCCGCCGCCGAGGGACGATGGCGCGGCCCCGCGGCGGGCGGTGGTTGCTGGGCGTCCTCCTCGCCCTGTGCCGCTTCGCCGCGCCGTTCGCCAAGAGCCTGGAACCGGTCTCCTGGAGCTCCAGTAACCCAAAGTACGTGCGGCGGAGGGGCGCGAGGGGAACGGAGAGGGAGAATCGGGGATGGGGGTGGTGGAGAAAGCCGCCTCGCACCCCGCCTGGCAGGAAAATCGGGAATATTCACCAAAAACGATGAATGTAAACCACAGCCGCAAGATTTCGGAGGAGATCTTTGGCTCCTTGGGAAAGCGCAGCGAGGAGCGGCTGGAGGCTGCGGGCGACGGACGGAGAGGAGCGATCCCGGGGCTGGAGTACGGACCCACGCTGAGCTCCCGGGGCTGCTTCTCGGGGCTGCTGCCTTTACCTTTTTATTTTTTCTTTAGGGTTTTTTTTTTTCCCCTGACCCAAACCTTAGACTTTTAAGAGGTGGGTTTTTTTTTAACCCCCCTCTCACCCCCATTTTTAAAGATCGGGGCTTGTTAATAAACCTTATCTTTAAATCTTCTCTTTTTTTGAGCGTTTAAAGTCTGATGGCTTTTTTTGTACATATATATATATTTTTTAATTTAAAGGGTTTTTTTTTTTTGTTAAGATCCCCCTCCCCTCTCCTCTCACCTTTAATTCTTCCTCCCTGGAGCTTGGGGAGGCTCCGAAGGTGCTGCTGCCTCTCCCCGGGGCCGTCTGCCCGCTCCCCGATCTAACACCGACTCTACAGATGGATTTATCCTCTTTTTATTTTACTTTATTTTTATTACCTTTTTTTTTTTTTCCCCCCTTTTTCTGTCTTTTTTCTTTTTGTTTTGTGGGGGTTTTTTGTTTGTTTGTTTGTTTGGGTTTTTTTCCTTCAAACAGCTCATGGAGGAAAGCGAGGAGCGGGGGTTTGATGCGAACGGGACCACCCCGGTCCGGCGAACAAAGCCGGCGGTGGGGCTCCTCCGCAGCCCTGCTCTGCTTCTCTATACCCCCTCTCCACCCCCCCCCCCCTCAAATTCCCTACATCCACACGTCCTATATTTGTCTGTCTCTCTGCCCCGGCTGAGATGCAGGAACAATGAGAGAGGGATGAAGGGGTGAGGAGGGTAGAAGGTGGAGTGGAAGGTGTTCGACTGGTCACTGCTGCCCTGGGATGGTGTCAGGGTGGTTTTGCTGGCCCTCTTGCTGGGCTTTATCTTGTAAATCATGGAATGTTTGTTGATTTTAGCCCCTTCTCGGCTTAGAAAACAATAAATCCTGCTTGCAGCCTGGGTTTGGGGTTTTTTTTTTCCCCTTTTCTCTCTTTTTATTTTTTTTTCCTTTTTTTTTATTTTTCCCTTTTTTCTCTCTCTCTTTTTTTTTTTTCTCCCTCCTCTCCCAACCACATTCCTCACAAAAGAGAGTTTCTGAGGCTTGGAGAGGACTGAAACGATTTGGTCAATCTTCCTTGCTTGGATGCTTTTACTCTAAACCAACCGTTTATGGCTTTGTTTTTTGGTGGAAATGAAAAAAAAAAAAGCGACTTTGGAGGCTCAACAGCCTCAAACTTCTGCTCAGCTCATTGGGAACGCTGGGATGAGGTTGTGGAAGCTCCCGTGAGGTCTTTCTCCTGCTTGCTGTGGCTTCCCTTCGGAGACATGTCCCTTGGCTGGGGAGCAGAACGAGCGTTTTGAGCCTTTCCTCTTGGGAATCGGTTGGGTTGGTGAGGGGCAGGCAGGGAGGCTGGCTCCAAAATATAAACCCCAGCAACAAAAATCACCTTTTTATGTGGAAAAAGGGCAAAAGAGGGTGGAAACGGCTTGGGCTTGCTGCTGATCGTGGCCATGTCACCCCAGTCCCCTTCCTTAGTGCTGCTTTTATTAAATGGCCGAGGCCTGGGACACTGGGCAGGACGTGGTGGGCATACCGGGGGGGGGTTTCACCCTCCTCTCTGTCTCCTGAGAGGCTGCTGGTGCCCGGCACTGAGCCCTGGGTGTGGTGGGTTCGGAGGTATCCCTTCCTCTGGGGCACTGCCTGAGATTTTTTTGTGGGTTCCCCCCCCATTTTGGAGGTTGGTTGTCCTCAGTGCGGCTTTCTGGCTGGGTGCCGTCCTGCGTGGGCACCGCTCTGGTGGACACCTCGTGTTGGGTGTGGGCTTGGGGGCAGCACTGGTGCTTCTCCACGTCTCCACAGGGATGGGAGAGGGCCCTGGAGAGTGCCGAAATATCGTCATTCCCACCCAGGAATGGCTCTGCTGGGGTGGGATCCCGTGGTGGAATCCACGCTTGGGTTTTGCCGTGGTGGGTGCTGTGGTTGCCCGTCCGTGATCTCATCTGTCTGACTCCGAGCCCTCATCTTTGGGGTCCTGTTTTGAGGTTCCTCATTGTTTCACATCCTTGTGCTGTTGCAGGATGGGTGGCACTGGGCAGAGCCTCTTCCCGGCCACTTCTGCCTGTGACCACAGTGGAGTGAACCAGCCTGGGAGGTACAAAGTCCGGTTCCAGTCTGAGGAGAAGCTGAGCTCTTTGTTATGCTGGGCTTAAACCCGAGTAGATGCATTAACATACACTCCCCCGCTCCCCAGCGTGTGCCCACCACCCTATTTTGAGCTTCCAAGGCATCTGTGGGCGATGCCTTGACAGTGCCAACTCTTTGCCAAGCTTTAACTCTTGTTTTTGGAGTGAAGAGAGTGAGAGTGTGAAAAAAACACCACAGCTCAGTGGAATTTTCCAACAGATAGAAGGAGAAAACATTTCACATTGGGATTTGCTGGAAATAAGGAAAATATTTTCCTGCCCTTTGTTCCCCTGGGCAGAACTTACAGGGCATGGGGTTCACCAGGGTGTCCTCGGTGGGTTCCTGGTCTTGTGGTGGTTGTCAGCATGGTGCTGATAAACGTCTCAGATAGGAGGAATGGTTTCCTGGTGGAGTTGAGACCAGCTGAAACTCTAAGTGCCGCCTGCTGTGCTGGGAAGCATCTCCCTTTGGCTGCTTGGTGTGTGCCTGTCCAAAAGTCAGCGGTGAAATGGTCACCATTGTCCTATTGTGATCGATTCTCTGTCTTTTAAGGGCAAAAAAAACCCCAGGCCTAGAAATGCTTTTGCTGAGTAAAAAGTGACAATTGTCCTAAACCTGTGTTTGGGATGAGCTGAGGCTGAGCTGAATCTCCTCTCAATGAGGTTTTTCCCCCTCTGGATGTCCAAGTTGCTCCTTGGAAAGACTCTCAGGGAGCAAAAATGGTTTTAATTTTATTCCATCGTGTCCAAAGGGGGTTTCAGAGGAGAAGATGGAGGGATGTGTTTGGGATTTAACCCACCCTTGTGCAGCCCAGCCGGGGGGTTGGTGAGAGCGTGCCGGCCTTGGACAGCCGGGAATAGCCGGAGAAATTCTGGCTTAAATCCTTTCGGAGCTCCCTTGGCTGTAATTGTGGAGAAATATTGACCCTGGTGGGCTCCTGTGCCGGCCGTTAAAAGGAAGCATTCCTCATAAAATATGGCTTGGAAAATTCATTTCGGGCTGGAATTTGCCTCTCCAGAAAGTATTTTAATAAGGAGGTGGGGGAAATGGGACACATCATCCACACAGCTCCGCAGGACAGGCTCTTTCTGCTCAGCTTCGCTCTTTTTCTTCTCCCCCCACCTCAGATAAAGTTTTACAGGGCTCTGCTCGCTTGCTAGCTCAGTGGAGCAGCCCAGCAAACCTCCTGAAAACAAAATAAGTGTATTTATTTAACTAAACATTCCAGGGAAGGGGAATAACCCACCCTGAGACAAAAGTCTAACCCTTCGTGAGGTTTTTGCTCTGCCTTTGCCGTTAAGGCGTCCTACAGAACTGTGTGAGTGCTGGGTTTGAAGCTTGGTGTGTCTTTGCCTTTTTTTAATGCCATGTCTGAGGGACAAAGTTCTTGCAGGGAGGGGAATGGCCAGGCCTGGAGCTCTGCATGGGTGCACTCGCACTTGGTCGGAGCAGATGGAGTTGAATTACCGTAGCGGTGGGTGCAGGAGGTGCTTCGTAGTAGAAGAAATTGGAAAAGAGGGAAAATGTGTTGCTTGTTTTTTAAGTTAAAAGCCATATTTGGCTTGTGAAACCTTTGGAGGCTCCCATCTCTTGGAGGCTGGGGCTCCCTGGCAGACACAGAAGGTCCCATAAAGGATCCGGTGGGATCTGATGAGATTTGGGCCTTTGCTGAATCCCTGAAGGTTGGCTTGGTTTTAAGTGAACCTGGACAGTTTGCAGCCCAGTTGGAGTTTCTCTCTGGAATGGAGGTGCCTTTTTCCTCTGGAATGGAGGTGCCTTTCTCCAGCCTGTTGAGAGGGTGCTGAAGGAGCCCTTTGCTGGGTGCGGGGGGGTTGTGCTGGTGGAGAGAGCCTAGTATGTGGCCCTTGGGTGTTCTCTCAACATGAGGCTGCTCTTGCTATCACCCCACCCTGCCCCAGGCCCAAACCCACTGTGCCCAACCTCGTTGCCTTTCTAGCTGGGCTGAGGAGAGGAGGAAAGGAGCATCCAGGGCTCCTTGTGTGTCATTTGGGAATGACTTAATTAATTTCAATTAAAAAAGAGCGAGCGAAGGCAGGGCTGCGGCTGTGGCAGTAGCTGGGTAAATACCGCTGGATTCTATAAAATGGATTTAACTGCTTCCTTGGAAAGAGGGAAAAAAAAAAGAGCCGTGATGGGGTGGCTGATTGATTGTAAAAGGAGCCCGGAGCTCGCTCCGCAGCGCAGCAGCTGCTGCAGCTCCTCGCAGCCTCGTGGCAGCGGGCACGGGATGGGGCGCGGAGGCCTTTTGGGACCTTGCGGGGGGCTGCGTCCCTTTGCTGCTCCATCGCTTGGGGTTTGAAGCTGCTTCTTGGATCCTTATCCCAAACAGGGTGGGATGTGCCTGCAACCTAGGTCAGGTGGGCAGAGGTGTCACTGAGCAGTTCTGCTGGGTGGGCAGGGGTCCCCCTCCTGAGCTGCTTTACTGGGTGAGCTGGAGTTCTCACAAGGAGCTTTACTGGGCAGGCAGGGATCCTCCTTGAGTAGCTTTACTGGGCAGGCAGGGATCCTTCTTGAGTAGCTTTACTGGGTGGGCAGTGGTCCACATTGAGCAGCTTTACTGGGTGGGCAGAGATTCCCTCCCAGATCCGCTTTACTGGTAGATGGGGGTCCCCCCCTAAGCCCTGGACATGTTTGTACTGGTTGAGAATGCCGAAGAGCTGTGTCTGCAGTCTCTTGCATGACACATATTAGGAGGCGTTGGATCGTCCCCTGGAAACTGGAGGGGCTCTTTCTTTCCGTATGGGATTGCTGGATCTCATCTGCCCCACAGCTTCCCGGTGGCTCCCCACTCCCCGCACCCCGTCGGTGATGGGCAGTGCGGTGGCAGTGCTGCTGGGAAGCCCGAGGAGCGTCGGGCTCCGGTGGGAAAACATCTTGTACCGATCAGTAGCACATGCTACTTGGAGTCTGGCAGCTGAAACAGGGTGGGGAGAAACAAAGCTGAAATCCTCTCTGTGTCTAATTAATGATCGCTCCTATCGGGAGAGCTGGAGGAGGACTCAGGGCTCAGCGCTATCGCGGCGTCACATCTGGGCAGGAATGTGGCGGCAGGGCTGCGAGGCTTTTGTTGTGCTTGCCTCAAACAACCGAGGCCCTTTCTGCTGCTTTCCGACCTTTTGGCAGCTTTTTTTGGATGCTCTTCTCCTTCTTGTCCCTCGCTCTGGGGCAGGTGGCATGGTGGAGAAACCTCCTTTGGCGAGCAGGAGCGGGGGGTGGTGGCGTTTTGCCTGTTCATGGAGAGATTTGGCCCTTGGTGCATGCTTTGGACAGGTTTCTTTTGCTCCCCGTGGGCTGTCTGATTGGAACACCGGTGTTGTGCTCATGGCTGGGCTGGAGCCTCGGAATCCTGGCGTTCCAGGCTCCGCCAGCCTGTCCAGGCTTGGTTCCAGATGAGTCGGACAAGCCGAGGCTGAACGTCCTGCTTGGTTAGGCTGGATTTGTGCCCAGGGTGGGGTTTGCATGGCCTCTGCGCTTTCAGGGAGCAAAGTTTTCCCTCTGGGACTGCAGCCAAACCCTGCTGAAGCCGTGGGGTGATGCCCAGCTTGGAGAGGGGTGCTTGGGCTTCTCCAGCACCCTTCTCCCTGGGGAGAGGGCCAGAAGATGGGGGGCAGCACGGGGCGGTGGTGGTGGGGTGTTTCTCATGGTGTTTCAGCGAGTGGTGGCTTCTCGAGCTCTCCCCGCTGGCGCCTCCGGTTGGGATGCAGCCCGGCTCAGGTGCCGGCGTGGCAGTGCCGCCCCGGCAGAGCCGAGCAGCTGTGCTTGAGAAATGCCAGCTATTTATATCCACGGCTCGACTGCTCCGGAATAACCTCTTCTAGCTGCGGCCGCCTCTTCCCAGGTGGGCTGCTCCCCCTGCCCAAGGCTGCTGGGGGAAGGGGGGGAGGCTGTGCAGAGACCTGGAGCTGGAGGGGTTTGTTAGTGTCCAGCCGTGAGGTTGGTGTTTTCTCGGGGTTTTGTCCCCCCGTGGTGCTGTGCCTGCGCAGATGTCCACGTGTGCCACGGCAGTGGGGTTGGGCCGTGGTGAGAGGCTTTGTGTGAACCCAGTTTGACGTGGGTTGGCTTTTACTGGTGCCAACACGGAGGTGCTAGGGGCAGGGTGCCAAGGGGATGCCATGAGCTCTCTGTGTGCTGCCTTGTGGTATTTTGGAAGCAGTCTCCTCTTGGTGGCTGGGTCCTCCCTCACTGCAAAGGCTTGGCATGGTGGTACCCTCCCTGGCAGGTACCCTTGACTCAAAAGGGAGACCTCCTCACTCTCTCCAGCTGCCTGAAAGGGATCCTACAGGAAAGCTGGAGAGTGAATTTTCATAGGGGTGTTTAGCAACAGGGCAAGGGGGAATGGTTTGAAGCTGAGGGAGAGCTTCAAACTTAGACTGGATCTTAAGAAGTTCTTCAGTATGAGAGTGGTGAGACTCTGGAATAGGTTGCCCAGAGTGGTTGTGGATTCCTCCTCCTTGGAGGTGTTTAAGGCCAGACTGGGTGAAGCCTTGGGCAACCAGGTCCAGTTGAGAGGCATCCGTGCCCATGGCAGGGGAGTTAGAATAGATGATCTCTGAGGTCCCTTCAGCCTAAGCCGTTCTGTGATTCATTTCCTGGAAATCCTTTTCCTTGCACTTGGTGACTCCCTGGCTTGGAGCATGAGCTCAGCCTTGGGGATCTTCCACCCAGCTTGGCTTTCAGTGCCCTCCTGAGTAGGTTCTTCAGAAAGCAAAGTGTGTGTTCACTGCTTATCAGCTATAAAAAGCCTTACAGTGTTAATATTGATCCCTGAGTGTTCACATGTTCTCCTTTTCATCAGGGCCAGGAAATGTCTGCAGTTGCCCACGTGTTAGTGTGGGGCTGAGACTCGACACCGTCATCTCTTTGCTACCAGTTTTACCGTTTTGATGGGTTCCTGAAATGTCTGGGCACAGGCTGGGGTCTGGACCTATGCACAGGGGTGGGTCTGGCAGCAGCACAGCATGCAGTGATGGTGCTGGGGGTTTCAGTGATGCTCAGGGGTGTGGTGGTGGTGCTTAGGGATGCAGCGGTGGTGCTCAGGGACACGGTGCTGGGGGTTTTGGTGATGCTCAGGCATGTGATGGTGGTGCTGGGCTCTGACATCTTTTGTGTTTGCTTGCTGGTTTATTGCAGCTCTCCCCCCCAGCTCCCACCGGGCTTTTGGGGCGCACATTGTTGCTGTGCCCTGAGAAAGCGGCAATGGATGTAGTGCAGGAGGTGGCCAGTTTTGGCCCGGGTGAGGGGTCAGGGCAGACTGCCCCCGTGCTGGCGAGGACGGCGGCAGAGCTTGGGCGCAGCTGGGCGGGTGGCATATGGAAAGGATCTGGGTGTAATATCCCGGGCTGCAGCGCGGCTTTGCTGAAGAGGCCACTTCAGCAGGGGACGCGGCGTGGTTAGTCCTCCCGGCTGACACATCCCAGGCCTTCCTCAGACTTGAAAGAGCTTGAGCTTGCCTTTGAATCTGAGGATTTATAGCCCTTTTAGGCCTCTCCAATAAAAGCACGGCTCCCTCCTCAGACAGAGCCCACCGTCTCCCTCCTCCAGGCTCATTATCCCGGGGATTTGTGTTGCTTGCTCTCGCTCTGTTGTTCGCTGCCGCTGCTTTCTTCAGATGTGCGGCCGAGAACTTCAGAGTGTAAAGGCAGAGCTGGAGGAGCTGCAGGTCCTGGCTGCGCTGCCAGGATGTGGCCCTTGCCATGATTTCGAATGAGCGTGGCTAGCAGTGTGCAGGGTGAGGATGCTCATCTGATGGGGGTGAGGGTATGGCAGCATCTCTGCAACTGGAGAGCTTTGTGTCCCCTTGCCTGCTGTGCTCCTGGTGATCTCCCAGCCATCCCTCGAGGGCTGCGAGCAAACTGAGATCAGCTCCCATCCCTCTGGGTGAGCGCATGGACAAAGTCCACCCTGTCTTGCCTCGCCTTGGCACATGTAGGCACTTCAGCATCCTCAGCCCTACAGCTCATGTCTGCTTTATACAGGCACATCAAGCCTCTAACTGCTTAAAGAGAGGCTTAGGAAAGAGTCCAGAGGAACGACATAATAATTATTGTATTACAAATTGTTTCCTTTAATGGGCCCTGTCGGATCGCTCAGTCTGCAGAACACATTGTGCCTTCCCCTCAGCCCCTTTCCACTGCTCCAGCCTCGCAGACCCGGCCCTGCTGGAAAATTCCTCCTGCCGACGAGCTGAGGTGGTGGGGTGAGGGATGGGGGCTGTGTGGGGACCCCCCAGCAAGGCAAGGGGAGGATGAGGTGGTCTCATCTTCACAGAGAAGTCTTCTGAGCAACCTAGTTCAGTTGAGGATGTCCCCGATGACTGCAGGGGTTTGAGACTAGGTGACCTTTGGAGGTCCCTTCCAGGCTGGACTGTTCTATGATCCTCCCTGTGGGTGGGTAGTGGTCCCTGTCCCATCCCTTGCTTTGGGAACATGACATCACCCTAGACAGTATCAGTCTCAGCAAGGTTGGAAGAGACCTCATAGATCATCAAGTCCAAGCTGTTACCACAGAGCTCAAGGCTAGACCATGGCACCAAGTGCCACGTCCAATCCTGCCTTGAACAGCTCCAGGGACGGCGACTTTGCAGAAAAGCCCAGACACCAAAACCCCTTTGGGGGGCTTTGGAACATGACATCACCCTAGGCTTTGCTCATCCCATAGGTTTTTGTGCTGATGACATCTCCAGCTGATGCTCAGAGCTCAAGGGCACCTACTCACTGGTCAAAAACTCCTTGCCCTGCCCGCACCGGTGCCTCAGGCAGAGCAGGATGGGCAGAGCTTAGTTCCTGCCCTTCCCTGGCGTTCTGGGGCTTGCGTTGGTGGTGGACGGCTCCCAGGCAGCTTTTTGGCAGCTCTCGCCCCCGAGGGCTGTGGGGTGTAAGGAGAGGAGCCACGAGCAGCAGCAGCAGCAGCAGCAGGGATTTTTTTGTAGCCCCCAAAGAATAAACGTGTCGGAATTAAGCAGCAGGTTACGTTTCTTCAAGGCCGAGCAGCAAATATGTTTTAAATTTGGCAGGCAGCGGCGGAGAGCGGGTGGGAGAAATTTTCCAGGTATTGCATTACACTTTCCCCTAAAAGGGCTCTGCTTTGGGGCTGGGGATTAGGGGGAGGAGAGGAGGGGGCACCCTGGCTGTAGGGATGGATGGGGGCTGCGGACCCCCATCCTGGTGCGTGCTCCCGCTCCGTCCGAGCCCCGTGCTGCTCACCCCGAGTGACTCAGAGCTACGCTGCGGGGGCTGCCTGGGATTAATTTTTGGGATTCCTCCCTCTGGGTGCGATGGGAAATTTCCACCTGGCCATGGGCACCGCCCCGCTCCCCCAGCTTGCCAGGCTTGGCCTTGCCCTCCTCCCCTCCTCTGATGTCTACAATAAATGCTTCATGCAAGAGCGAGCCTGGGATCCACTCCCAGCACGGAACTGGGGCTCGGCCAATTAGGCAATTATTTGAGAAGAAGAAATTAGAATAAAAAATAATAATTCTTCTTTTTTTTTTTTTCTTGGTTTTTTTTTTTGTTGTCAGGGGAGGGTCTGGCCAGTGCATCAGCCAGCAGCTGCTCTCTGGCGGGGTGAGCTTGGAGGAGGGAGCAGGGGGCTCTGCATTGCCCCTGCTCTAGTGGCCTCTGCTTGCAGTTGCCGAGCCCCTCTGTGTCCCCTCCACGTTAGCAGGATGGAGAATTGCCCCCTTGCACCAAGCAAGAACTGAAGGCTTGGTATCTGAACTGAAGGCTTGGTGTCTTGTGCTGCCTGTCCCACACCCCCTGCCACCCGACTGTCTCTCTCCCCTGCATGTCCCTCATCCCTGGTGGTCTATGAGCAACCCTTCCAGAGCTGGCACTGGTGCATCCCATTGTTCCCAGCTTCCTTCACAGCAGCAGGAGGAGGAGATGCTTCTGGAGGAGGTGGGGAAGGGCTGTTGGGGGATGGCAGAGCCTCCTTCCCTCTCACTGGGCAGCACTGCAGCGCTCCATGGTTTGGAGGCCTGGCCAGGATAAGGTTTCAAGGAGATGCAAAGGGCTGGAGAAGGCTGGAATTTCTCTTTTGACTCTGTTTGGATTTAAATCTCTGTTCTGTTTTTCGGTTGCATATCCATGCTGGAATGAATGTGCTCCTCAGTGATGTGCCTCCTTCCCCTGCACCCTCGTTAGTGGTAGCTAATTGCTCAAATAACTGGGGCAGCAACAGCCTGACAAGGCAGCGGTGCTGGGCTGGGGTTGGGAGAAAAGAGGAGGATCCATCATGTGGCCCCTCTGAGCCTTCTCACACTTCTCCATCTTGCACCAGCACAGCTTTGTGTTTGTCTCGAAATGTTGCTTCGGCAGAACTTTTCCCTGTTTTCTTTCATTTTTTCACTTGCCCACAGGAAAACTTGTTAGGAATGGAGGAAAGCCTGCCTGTGGGATGTTGGGGTTGACACCACCGTCTTGGCTGCTTGCTCCCATCCTGCTGGTGATGGGTGCCAGGGCTTGGGTCTGTGGGGCTACCACAGCCCTGATGGTTGTGTGGGGGGTGACAGATGGTGGTGCACAGGCCAGGCTGTTGAGTTTGTGTCTTGGGCGTTTCCCTTCGTGTTCTTTAGCAGAATTCAACTCTGATCCCAGAAGAGGTGAGGAGAGGATGGCACCGCAGCAGGGTAGTGGTGCCCTCTCAAGGACAAGCCCACATAGCTGGCACGAGGTGGGTCCCACACAAGTCCGTTCCCAGGAGCGATTCCCCATCCCAGGGAGCTTCACCACTTGGCAATGCTTTTGATCTCTGCCCTGCCTCGCTTAGCGATGGGTGCTGCTTCCCTAATTACCCCCTTCACGTGGGGCTGCGCTGGTTGTTTGTGCTTACCCTGCTCTCCCAGGAAAGAAAACATAAAATCCCCTTGGAAGGGTGTGTGCAGGGTGGGGGAGCACAACTTGCTTTCCCAGAGCAGGCAGGAATCCGGCTGCGCTCTCTGGATAGCCCTGGGTGCTCCCACCCACGGCAGGCGCTTTCATGCTCCTCAGCTGGTTTCATAACATCCAGGAGAGACACGAAAGTCTTCCAAAACCACCTCCCTTTGCTGTGTGTGGAGCCCGTGGGCTCAAGGTGGTGCCTCCCTTTCAGGGTGCAAACCAGATGGTGGAGCTGGGGGTTTGCTGGTGGTACTGCCTGGCTGGGAGGGCACCGGTGCCGGCTCAGCCATCTCTTCTCAGCTAGGATTTATTCCTCTTGGTGAGGGCTGTGTGTTGTGCCTGGGCATATTGAGGGGCATGAGCAGTGGGAGGAAGAGTGCACAGACTCCTGTTGCTGTCCCTAGCCTGGGGAGTGGGTATCTGGAGTTGGGTAAGGGCAGTGAGGTCCTCCTGGCTCCTGCTCTCCCAGGCCTTTTCCTCTTTGTTTTCCATCTTTGAGGATGGAGATGTGTTGGTCGAGGATGGAAATGTGTGGATTAAGGATGGAGGCATATGAACTGGAAATTGAGGATGGAGGCATGTGGGTTGGAGATGGAGATGTGTGGGTTGGGGATAAAGGCACATGGCCCATCCCACAGAGCTCCCAGGAGTTTCTCCATGCCTGTAAAGAAGTTGGGAGAAGAAGTTGTGGGGCGTCAAATTTACAAGTAAAACATTAATGTGCTGTGGCTTCATAGCAGTGCACAGCCAGAGCAGAATCATTTTGTATTGCTTACCTGAAAACACTTTCTCCTGAAGTGTAGGTACCTACAGCTGCCAGTCCCTGGTCTGCCCAGTTCATGCTGCATGCCTGTGACCTGGCAGGAAAGACTTTGCCCACTCTGTGCCCTCTGTTGGGAAACCTGCTGCCATCCGCTTGTCAGGCAGTGGGACAAGAGTCCCTTTCCTGGTTTATTCCAGACGTTTGCTGATAGTACAGATGTTTTCCTTACAGGAAGCTGAGGGGTGGGTGGCAGAAGAGTGGTGGGACAGTCCCTCCCAGGTGCTGTATGTGTTCCAGTCGGCAAAACCAAGGAGTCAACCCCAAAACTGGCTCTGTCCAGAGCGGTTTTGCCCGGCTCAGACCACAATGGCTCTTGATTTCAGCTCGTGTAGAATGCAGGAGCTGTGGCTGCAGCTCTCCTGGTTCTGTGAGCCCCTGAGCTAAGGCTTTAGGATCTGTGTTGAGTGCTGCGGGACCAGGGATGCAATCCAGAAGTGGCAGTGCTGGGTAACATTGTGCGTGGATCCCTTTTGGAGGCTGCCTGGCTCTTAGTGCATCGGGGTGTTTTTGCTGTAAAAAGCAGGGGGTTTGGTGTCTGGGCTTTTCTACATTGTTCCTAGCAATGGTATTGGTGATTCTTTGTTGGTACTGAGGATCATCTGTTGGCATTGTCACCCTCTGGCTAGCAGCACCGTGCTGTCTGCGCACCCAGGCATCTCCAAGCATTCGGCGCTTGGGTTCAGGCACTGTGTGAGTTGGAAGGCAGCAAATGGTGGGTTGTTTGGATCAGCTTCCCTGAAGGTAGAGATTCTTGAAGGGCTTCTCTGCTGACCTTCTCCTTAATTACTGCTCTGCAGCGCCGGGAGGACGGGCTGAAAGGGAGTAATGAAGCGTTGTCAGCCCGGCCGGGGCCCCGGGAGCAGAGCGCCGGCTGCCTTTGCGCTGGGGCTGTGGCGCTGCCTCTCTGCCCCTGTTTAGCCAATTCCTTCCCTGCAGCTTCGACTCCTAAGACCTATTTTAAGGTTATGGCTCTGACCTTGATTTGCCACAATGGGTGTGGACATGACAACTTTCCTGACTGCGACAGAGGTAAATCTTTGCTGATGGTGAAGGTGGAAGGGGAGAAGAAGAAGGAGCAAAATGGCTTCTTGGCATGCTGGACACAGGTTTTATTTGCTCCAGACAAAGCTCGGTGGGAAGGAGGAGGCAAAATGTGAACGGAGGCAAATTCACTCCTCCCGTAGTATTTGTAGCGCTTCTGAAGGTGAGAGTTGGGTCACTTTGCCCAATACCAGCTCAGCAATTCCACCCTGTCCCCTGAGAGCATCTGAAGTCACACAGGGAGAAATAATGCTGGGGGTTAAAAATAGAAGCTGACAATAGGAAGGGAGGACTGGAAAAGCTCCGTGTCAGGGGAGGTGGACAGAGTCCAGCCAAATGTGTCAGGATTGTGCAGTGCTAGAGCTGGGCTTTAATGGGTTAGACTGGAATTAAACCACCTTTGTGCTTGCCGTACACTAGAGGGGATTTCACTCCTGGGCTTGGGTGTCAATCCAGTTGGGGAAAGTGCTGCTTGTTTCTAAGAGTCTTGCAGAAGTTTATCAGGGAGATGCGGTGCTGTCGGGGCCAGGGCTGGGAGAAAGCAGCTCCTTAAATCCCAAGTACCTGGAGACAGCAGGTGGGCCACGACTTTGACAGAGGAGGGCCTGGCACTGAGTGGAAGTGGCACTTCTAAGGCTGATCTGGAGACAGATGAACTTAAACTTTGAGCAAAGTACTTTCCTGGGACGTTGCAGTGCCACCAGCCCTGCTCCTTGCTGGCAGCAGGGCATGCAGAGTGCTGCTTGGCCGGGAACGGGTGTTGAGGGAAGGCTGCTGACTGGTGCGGGACAGTGAATTCTGCAACCTTTGCCCAAGGCTTTTCTTAAAGCTCATTGAAACCATCTCTGGTTACTGGAGCCTGACCAGAAATCTGGGCAGCAGGGGAGGCAGAGGCAGCCCAACTTCCTTGTCCCCACTATGGGGACACGGCCAGCGCTGTCCCCCCCGCAGCTGCTCCCTGAGGCAGCCGCTAAGCAGTGACCGGGAGGAGAGGAGGTCACAGCTCCTGTTGGAGCAGGACCAGGAACAATTCCGGCTTCTCCCTTAGTTTAAAGCCTTTTCCTTTCTCTCCCTTTCCTTTGGCTCTGGCAGCCAGCTTGGACCTCGCCACCGCACGGGATGCTGCAAGCACAATGGGGCTGCGAGGTGGGGCCGGAGGGTGGAAGGAGATGAAAGGGGAAAAGTAAAATTGAAGCATGTCTGGAAGGGCATTTTGATGTAAATGGAACTTTTTAATCGACTTTGAGAGACACTGGCAGAAAGGGCACTGGCCCCCTTCAGTGTGCTGAGCTGCAGGCTTTGCTCTTTCATTTCCTTGGCAAGAGGGCACTTTTCCATCTCCTGGTGGGTGCACCCATGGTTGCTGGGTTTCCTCCCTGTCCCCATCACCACCCATGTCCTGATGTGGAGCGGCCTTCTATCTCAGTGAAACTAAATGAGCAGAGTCCTACTCAAGATGTGAAAGTAGTGCTGAACCTTGGCAAAGGGAGGTGGTGCCTTCAATCCAAGTGGGCAAGCCATGAGTGGCCAGGAGAGCGTGGCCATATCCCACCTTTTCCCCCCAAACCTTTCCCTTCCCTGGGAGGCCATGTGTTTGATCTGCTCTCCATTTTGGTCACAACCCTTGTCCTTGGCACTGTCCAGGCAACTCTCTTGTGTTTGAGGAGATGTGACCTTGCTGTGAGTCATCTCCCTTCCTCTCTCTGCTCTTCCTTCTCCTAAGAGAGCACTTGGGAAAAGGAAGCCAAATATACATCCAGGAAGCAAGAGCACAACAAACAGAGGCAGTTAGATTAATATCTCCATTGTGGTTGTTGCTGCTGTTTGGACAAGCTGGGGGCTACAGGTGGCTGATGGAGGTGGGGAGCCAGGAGTGCTCCTAGTCCTGCCTAGTGGTGGAGGGGTGGGGATGTTCTCTGTGTGAATCTGCCCAGGGTGATATCTCTGGTCAGTTGGAGACGCTCCAAGAAAAGCCTGGATGAGGCACTTAGTGCCATGGTCTAGTTGATTGGATAGGGCTCGGCAATAGTTTGGACTGGATGATCTTGGTGGTCTCTTCCAACCTGGTTGATTCCATGATTCTGCGTGCACACTGGTTCTGGGGTCCCTGGCCCTGTCTGGCAGCACGGGGGGGCGCTGTAATGCTCCCCGTGGCAAATGGCCCTGGCATCCTTGGGCCTGCCCAGTGGTGCAGGGCTGGGGATGCTCCTCGTGTGCACCAAGGGCAGCCAGGAGCGCTTGGGGAAGTCACTGGTCATCTATTGCCTTCCCGCGCGTTTCTGCTTGGCAGCTCCTGACCCTGCCGAGGGGAGAGGAGGAGAAATGAGGGCAGAGCTGCTCCCTGGAGAGAAGTCTGACAGGTCGGGGGGCTGGGAGGGGAGAAGCAGGAAGGTCGGTTGGAGCTGGCGTCCGCGTCCCTGAGCCGCGGCAGGCGATGGGTAGCCCGAGAGGAGGCCTTGTCACTTCTCATCTCAGCGGTGTCGGCTGAGCCCCTGGCTGCGCTCACGTCCTCCCCGCTGCCACGTTCCCCTCCTTCCAGTTGTTGTCTTTGCACGCCGAGCTGTCAGCAGGCCGAAAATTTACTGCTGGTGTAAAACCATCAGAAAAAGTGAGCTGCTAGCGGGTGAAAGCGGCAAGGGGGTGGCAGGGAGGCTTGCTGCTTGCTTTGACAAGGTCCTGAGTCAGTCCTTTAATCCCTAATCTAGGTTTATGGTCATCTTTATTGAAATGTTGGGCTCTGTGAAGAGCTGCCATGTATGACCATCATAAACCAGGAGTTATGGGGGCCTGGAATTGCCTTGATGGGCCAAGTGTCTGCAGGAAGTGCCTTTAAAATCCGTAATGGGGATTTATTGGCCGTGGTGGCTGAAACTGTCAGTAGAAAATAAAATAATCAGCCTGGGACTCCCCCCCTCCACCACCACCTCTACTTTGGCATTTGACTCTTTCCACATATTCCTAAATCATTTTGTGTCTTGCCTACATCCTTAACGCCTTTCAAACTGTGGTGTGAGGAAGGGGCATCCAGCCCTGGCTGGGCTGGGAGCTGGTCATAGAATCAGGCAGGTTGGAAGAGACCTCCAAACTCATCCAGTCCAACCTAGCACCCAGCCCTATCCAGTCAACCAGCCCATGGCACTAAGTGCCTCATCCAGTCTTTTCTTGAACACTTCCAGGGACGGTGACTCCACCACCTCCCTGGGCAGCCCATTCCAATGCCAATCACTCTCTCTGGCAACAGCTTCCTCCTAACATCCAGCCTAGACCTTCCCTGACACAACTTGAGACTGTGTCCCCTTCTTCTGTTGCTGCTTGCCTGGCAGAAGAGGTTGACCCCCACCTGACTGTAGCCTCTCTTCAGGTAGTTGTAGCCAGCAATGAGGTCACCTGTCCTGCTCCCACACTCTCCTGCCTTCTTCTCAGGCTGGGCAAGATGAACTTCCATTTGATGTACCATGATCGGTGGTGGGCATGAGGGAGGTGGAACAACATGTGTGCCTGGAGGAGGCATCTCAGTTGGTTTCTTTCCCTGGGTCCTGTGAAGGACAAGTGCTTTTTGGGGTTATTTTGGTGGTGTTAAAGATGTAAGTAACAGGAAGCTTAAGTTGTGAAAGTCTTATGGTTGGGTCATTGAGGGAAGGAAGCAAAGAAGCTCTTTGTGTCCACTGTAGTCTCTGTCACTGGCCCAGTGCTGGGTAGAGACTGTTCTCCTTCTCCTTGCTGCCTCTGGGGAATGGAGCCTGCCAGGACCTTTGTCACCCGAACTATCAATTTCCATCACGTTACAGCAGAGCAGAGCCTGCTGCACAAGGCCAACAGCACGTTTTTCTGTGAGACAGCTCATCTGTGCCAGCTCCATGGAGCAGCCTGCGCTGCTCTCTGAGTGGAGTGGGCAATGTGGAGCTGAGCCCCGGTCTGCCCAGAGCCCTGCTCCATATCACTGCAAACCTTAGTTCCCTGCAGCTTCTCCTTATTGAGGACCTTCAGGTTAAACCTTTGTTTTTTCTGGTTTTGGATAAGCTAAACTGCCCCAAGTTGGGGTTTTCCCCCATCTATCTTTCCCTCCCCCCCCCAGTCTTTGAATCACTTCTGTCATTGCTTTCTGCTGCTCCTTACCTGTGTCTGATGTGGGTTGTGGGTGCCCAGTATCACTCTTGGTATTTCCCTGCTCATGGGTGCAGGATGAGGCCTTCTTATGGCCTCTCAGATGGGGACAGACTTTTTAGCAGGGCTTGATGTGACAGGACAAAGGGTGATGGTTTTGAACTAAAATGGGGAGGGTTGGACTAGACAGAAGGAAGAACCTTTTTTACCATGAGAGTGGTGAGACACTGTCCCAGGTTGCTCAGAGAGAGGTGGCAGATGCCCCATGCCTTGAAACATTCCAGGTGACGTTGTTTGGGGCTCTGAGCAAACCTGCTCTAGTTACAGATGCCCCTGCTGACTGCAGGAGGATTGGACTAGATGACCTTTAAAGCCCCTTCCAACCCAAACCATTCCATGATGTGTTTAAGGCCAGTCTGGATGAGGCACTGGCCAGGCTGATCTAGGGCAGGGTGTCCCTGCCCATGGCAGGGGGGTTGGAACTAGATGATCCTTGTGGTCCCTTCCAACCCTGACGTGATTCTAAGATTCTATGATTCCAAACTCTGACCCTTCCTTTCTATCTCCAGCTGCCAATTTGCTCTCCACTAACCTGCAACCACAAGCAGGGGTCCCAAGATAGCCTGAAACGGTCTCCTTGGGTTAATCAATATCTCTGTTTCCATCTTGTTTAACAAATACCCTCCTTAATGCCAAAGCTTTTTGTTAAGCTTCCTCCTCTTATCATCACGTTTCATCACATGGTAGCGGTGGTGGTGGTGGTTGGGGGAGGAAGGACACTTCTAAAAGTGCTTCTTTTAAAATGCCAGTTTTAAGCCGGGTTTTAAAATGGAAATTCTTCTTCTTCTTCCTATTTTTTTCCCCCTTTATCCAGCGGCAGGATATAAATGACTCAACTAAAATTAGATTAATCCTAATAAGAATGTCAGTTATCATTTCTGAATGCATTAAAGTTCTCTCTTTTTTTTTTTTTTTTCCCCCTTTCCTTTCCCTGAGTTTTTACATGCCTCTTTAGCTCTAATTGCTGGTGTAATTTCTCCCATAGACATGGTGTGTCCTCATGGTTGACAGAAATCCTTAATGCGGTGTCGACACCGCAGCAAGTTCCAAATTAGTGCGTCGCAGTCGCTGAAAAACGTTTTGAACTTTCTCCTTAATAAGTTAAAAGGAAAAGGGGGTGGGGAGGGGGGGGAATTGAAGGAGAAGAGGGAAAAAAAACCACCTTAAATGCAAAGCAAAGCAAAGCTAAAATGCATTTAGCTCAGCAGAATAAAGCAGGAGAGCCAAAGCTGGAGGCCTTCAGAGGGGCCTGTTGTGAGCTGTGAGAGGGAGGCAGAAAGGGAAGGGCAAGCTTGAGGGTCCTGGAGAGATGATGGGTGTGAGGAGGGAGTTCTTCACGGTGAGAGTGATGAGACCCTGGAATGGGTTGCCCAGGGAGGTGGTTGAGGCCTCATTCCTGGAGATGTTTAAGGCCAGGCTGGATGGGGCTCCGGCCAACCTGATCTAGGCTAGGGTGTCTCTGCCCACGGCAGGGGAGTTGGAACTAGATGGTCCTTGTGATCCCTTCCAGCCCTGACTGATTCTATGATTTGGGGTCCAAAGGCAGGTTGTGGGTCCTGGCGTGGTACTGGAGGCTGCTGGGCAGGACTGGGGTGGCTTCCAGACTTGCTTGGGAATGTTTTTAGAGTGAATAACCCTTCATGTGTAGTGGGTGCCCTGAAATCGTCGCTGAAGCGCATGTGCGGGCTGGGTGGCTGAGCCTCGTTTGCTTCTGCAGCCCTGCTTGCTTCAAATGCGTCTCTTTGGGCTGTGGGTTTGCAGTCTGTGCCACCCAATATCTGCCACGGTGTGTGTCACAGAATCACAGAAACATCCAAGTTGGCAAAGCCCCTCAAGATCACCAAGTCCAACCTAGAATCCTACTGTACAAGATTCACCTTAAACCATAGCCCCAAGCACCACATCCAAACCACCCTTAAACACAGCCAGTGTTGGGGACTCCACCACCTCCCTGGGCAGCTCATTCCAGTCCCTGACCACTCTCTGTGAACATTTTTCCTAATGTCCAATCTAAACCTCCCCAGCCTCAGCTTGAGGCCATTCCTCCTTGTTCTGTCTCCAATTCCCTGTGAGCAGAGCCCAGCAGCAGCCTCTCCACAGTGCCCCTTCAGGTAGCTGCAGACAACAATGAGGTCTCCCCTCAGCCTCCTCTGTTTCACACTAACCATCCTCAGCTCCCTCAGTTGCTCCTCATCAGGTTTACTCTCCAGGCCCTCTCCCAGCTTCGTTGCCCTTCTCTGGACCTGCTCCATCACCTCCACATCTCTTTTGTATTGCAGTGCCCAAAACTGAACGCAACACTCACGAAAGGACCAAAGTCCTCTCAGCAGCCTTAACCCCCCCAGCTCTACAGGGTGTGTGGCTTGGAGGGTGCTGGTGGGAGTCAGAGAGGGACAATAAATTCCCCATTACAATGACAGTCTTGGTGGCATAGTGGGGACATGTCCCCATCCCAGTGGCATGGCATGTGGTGGGGCGAGGACCACAGCTGGGAATGCCTGAGCTGGTGGGATTTAGAGGCAGGGCTCAGGAGAGTCACATCTGGCAGCACATGGCGGAGGAAGTGGTTGAAGGAGAGACTTTGGTCTCCTCCGTGGCATCTCCTCAGCTTGCTTCCATGTGCGTGGGTGGCACGACAGAGGTTCTCCTTGCGGGGGAGGGCAGGATGGGGAACACTCCCAGTCCGCCGGCAACCGGGAACTGGCACGGCGGCCAGGGTGGCTGGGGAGCTGGGTGGCAAGCTGGGTGCTCTGTTTTCCTCTCCTCCTCCTTCTCCTCCAGGCCCGAGGGCTGCTTTATTTTTAGGTTTAAACCTTAAACTTTTCCTTAGTGCTGTGTTAATGCTCCGGCCATGTGTCCTGGCACGGTCTGGGGACATCCCTGGGGAGAGGGCTGGAGAGCAGCACCAGTCCCCAAATCCATGAGCCTGGCAGCATCCCTGACACCCGAGAGCACAAAGGGCTCTCTGGTTCCTTCTTCTGCTCTCGCAGCAGGAGGTTGAACGTTTTATTAGAGTGCAGCCCTACGTGTATCTGGCCTAAAAATAAAAGCAAGTATGAGCCAGATCTCGTTCGGCAGGAGGAGAGGTTTAAACCTGACACTCCTGTGACGTGCTGGCTTCTCTCCCAGCCCCTCGCTCAGCTGCTGCTCTGCCCAACGGCCCTCAACTGGGTAAACTGGGAGCAGCGGAGGGAGAGCACAGGGAATCCTCAGCTTCTCCTAGTGGTGAAGCCTTTAGGAGTCCCTTTCCCTTTGCCATGGGGGACAGATAATGTAGAAAATGGAGGGCTTGTGTCCAAACAGCATCTCTCAGTAAAGAGGGATTGTGGGCAGTGCCAGGAAGAGGATTTGAGGAGAAAGGAGCAGTTTTCTTCTCCATTCAGTGCCGTTCTGGGGAGTGCACCCCACCTGCAGAGTTGGGTCCAGCTCCAAGATCCTCAGCATAGGAGAGCCATGGACCTGTTAGAGTGGGTCCAGAGGAAGCTACAGAAGTGATCAGAGATCTGGAACCCCTCTGCTGTGAGGCCAGGGTGAGAGAGTTTGGGTTGTTCAGCCTGGAGGGAAGAAAGCTCCAGAGAGACCTTCTGGTGGCCTTTCAGTGCTTAAAGGGTCCTGTGAGACAGTTGGAGACAGACTTCTTATCAGGGCCTGTTGTGACAAGGGAAGGGGTAATGGCTTTGAACTAAAAGAGGGGAATTTAGACTGGGTAGAAGAGAGAACATTTTTGCTCTGAGGATGGTGAGACCCTGGCCCAGGTTGTCCAGAGAGGTGGTAAATATTCCATCCCTGGAACCATTCCAGGTAAGGTTCTTTGGGGCTCTGAGCAGCCTGATCCAGATGTCCCTGCTGACTGCAGCAAGGGCTGGACTAGATGACTTTTAAAAGTCTCTTTCCACCCAAGCCATTCCATGAAGATGTTTTGCCAAGTAAGGGGCATTTTCCTTCCCCACTGAGTGAGTCCTAGGAGATAAAGACTGCATTCCTGCTTTCTTCTGGAGCTCGTTGCCCATGCTTTGGTGATCACTCACAGTGTGTGTGCAGGGGGAGGAGAGATTCAGGGGTGAAAAAAAACAAAACAAGCTATCTTTTGAGGTCCTATGACTCATCTTTAGCTTTTTCTCCTAGACCTAAACCAGACCCATCCACCCCCACGGTGTGGGGCCTAAGGTCTCATACAGCCCAGCGCAGCATGGCAGTGGTAGGGCTGACTCAGAGGTGAGGAACACACAGGGTGACCTGGTTGCCGGGGCAGTTCCTGTGTGGCTGTTGGGGTGGTTGCACACATGCAGTTCGTTAGAGTGGGGTGGTTAAGGAAAGTCTTAATGAGTTAGGAGGCGAGCTGCAGTCAAGCGAGTTCCCGGTGAATGACATGCGGGCTGAGCGCTGGGGATTTGCAGCTGCCTGGGAAGATGGCACTTCCAGACCCAGCTGGAATGCCAGAACTCGTCTGGCCACATCTGGGAGCTGGCAGATCAAAGGCCAGGCGTTGAGTCACGGCGGCGTGGTGAGGGGTGACGCTGCTCCCCCAGGACCAAGGGGCTGGCACCCAACACTGGCCCAGCTGGCAAAACCCGGGGGACCTGTTGGGGCAGGGCAGGGCATCCTGCGGCCGAGCTGTGGGTAACCATCCACAGGGATTTTTGGGTTTGGTTGGTTTGTTTTTTTTCCCCTCTTCTCTCTGCCCAATTCCTAATGTTGGGATTAATCCTTCAAACCACAGGATTGCTTCCTCAGGGTGAGCTCTTGCAAATTGGGTGGGTGCATGTGGACCATCACCCCAGCCCTTGGTGGGTATCTCAACCTTGGCACACCATAGAGGGCTCCTGGGTGCTAGAGGAAGGTGCTTCCCAGTGACCTGGATGAAACCGGGAGGTCCCCACTGCTGCAGCTGCTCCCTGGGGCATACATGGGCTTTGTTTTGGTGGAGGTCCTCAGAAAAAAAACAAAGGGATGAGGCTGGTGGTTGCTCTTCCTAGCTTTTGGAAGTTGGCACAGTGTGAAGTGGAGAGCTGAGGGGGTCTCAGGACCCCTCCTTGTACACCCGGGGATGCAGCATATGGTGTTGTCTGAGTTGGAATGCAGAAACATGCCCATCTGTGGTCCCACGGGGAAGTGGCTGGGTTTGGGGCTTCCAGCTGCAAATTGAGTTTGTGGGGTGCAGAGTTGGGTGCTGGAGTGCAGGGAAGAAAGGGGCTTCCTCCTGCCTAAGGACTAACCACAGGCTGTAACTTCATCTCCTGGCTGTTTGCTTTTAGTTCTTAGTTTTTACAACTGAGCTGGAAAAGTGAGAGCTGGGAAGCAGGGGGCAGGAAGGGGGAGTCTTGAGGAAGTGCTGGTGTCAGGTTTGTTGGGCTGAGCGCCCTCAGCTGCCTTCCCTTGTGCCCCCCCAGCTCTACATTGTGGGTTTGCCTCCTTTCTGTCCTGGCTGAGGATTCATCTGCATGACAATGAGCGGGGATTGGCCAGGAGGTCTTGATCTTCGGTTCCTTGGGCATATTCCTGCCGCTTTCCCTTCCAAGTGGGCGCTCAGCCGCCGCCGCGTCCCCTGCCAAAGTAATTCTTTGCTTTGGAACCGGGAGCTGAAATCTTCTCCATTTTATTCCGGAGGGGTCAGGGAAGGAGTGGGAACCCCGCTGATCCAACCTTGTTCCCTTTTAACCTGCCTCTCTTCCCCCTGCTCCCGGCCTCCTGTTCCGCGGCTGAACAGGGCAGCAGCCAGGGCCCGGGCGGCCAAAGCGGAGCTCAGCCGAGGACCAGCCGCGGGAACTGAGCTGCTTTCGGCGGGGCATTGAGGCTCTGCGGCACCCCGCGCCCGGGGCTCGGCTCCGTGCCACTGGGGTGCGTTCTGCAGCACCTGCTGGCATGCTGGGCTCTCCTCATCATAGAGTCAGCCAGGTTGGAAGAGACCTCCAAGCTCATCCAGTCCAACCTAGCACCCAGCCCTATCCAGTCAACCAGACCATGGCACTAAGTGCCCCAGCCAAGCTTTTCTCCACCACCTCCCTGGGCAGCCCATTCCAATGCCAATCACTCTCTCTGGCAACAACTTTCCCCCAACATCCAGCCTAGACCTCCCCTGGCATGACTTCACACTGTGTCCCCTTGTTCTGTTGCTGCTTGCCTGGCAGAAGAGCCCAACCCCACCTGGCTACAGCCTCCCTTCAGGTAGTTGTAGCCAGCAATGAGCTCTGCCCTGAGCCTCCTCTTCTGCAGGCTGCACACCCCCAGCTCCCTCAGCCTCTCCTCACAGGGCTGTGCTCCAGGCCCCTCACCAGCTTCGTTGCCCTTCTCTGGACACCTTCTGGCACCTCAACATCTCTCTTGAATTGAGGGGTGCAGACCTGGACACAGCACTCAAGGTGTGGCCTGCCCAGTGCTGAGCACAGGGGCAGAATAACCTCCCTTGTCCTGCCGTCCACACTGTTCCCAATACAGTCCCTTGCTGCTTTCCTCTCTCCTTGGAAGGTTTTGCTGGAGGAGGGGAGGTCGGGGAGATGGCAGGCTCACCATCCAGCTGCCAACCTCTGGCTAGGAAGGACCGCGGTGTGGGCAGGCAGAAGGTGAGCGCTCGCTCCCTTGCACCTCATTCCTCCCCCCAACCCTGAGCCTCATTGTCTCACTTCTCTCTCCATTCCTACGCCAATTAAAGAGCCGTGTTGCCATTCATGGCCCTTATGGTTTTGTTCAGTTGTCTGTCAGCTCTTGTCAAGCCCTGTCCCCTTCCCCTCCCCCGGTTTTCGGAGACAAAACCCCCGACAAACCCCGCTTTCAATCCCTTCTTACCTCACTCCCAGCGTGGGGCCCCATTGACGGGGGATGCCGGCGGCGGCGGCGGGGAGACCGCTCCCCATGCTGCCTTTGTGGGCTGCCGGCAGCAACCCCCTCTCCCCCCTCCCGGCTCCAAGCCTCCCTGCTTCTTGCCAGCATTCATTAGATAACTGGGCTGGGCTTTATTTCTCCGAAGGGACCCGCAGGACGCTTTTACTCCAGGGTGAAAATGCGGCTTTCCCCCCTCCTTTTATTTTCTGCTTCCATCACTGGTGGAGTTACTCGTTGTGCTTAAAGATGCTGAGTTTTCAGGGTGCACTCAGGAGACCCCCTAATGCTCCCTAGTTCACCCAAATTGTGTCTTCACTCTGGGTTGGTGGGCACAGGAGCTGGGGGGTCCGTCACCCCCTCCCCCCCAGAGCTGCATGTCACTGGCTGCATCGAGCGCTGCAGGTGGCAGCAGCTGCCTGCGCCAGCGCTCTGGCCCCAATTAAATCTCCTCCAAACTCCATCAATTAGCAGCTCTCTTTATTTTCACCCTCTCTTAGAGTCGTTTTGGTTGCAAGAGACCTTTAAGACCGTCGAGTGGAACCTTGCAGGAGTTGCATTAATATCGCTTGTCCGTGGGGGTTGGGTGCAACATCTCGGGGCATGAGGTGCTGCCTGGAGGTGGGGAGATGGAGCAGCACATGGCTGCTCACGTTGGCACCTGACCTCTTGCATGGGTTGTGAGTCTTCCTCCTGTCCCTCCTATTTGGGTCAGCAGACATCCATCCCCTCGAGTGGTCTTCCTCCTTGTCAGGGTGTTGGGATGGTCAGCAGCCATCCTCTTAACAGGTAGATGAGCACTGTGGAGCAAGCTGGCCAGGTCAACTAAGAGGGCAAAGGAAAACCTTCACCTTTTTGTGGTGCTTCCTTTTGGCAGCACTTGGAGATCTCCTTTCATCCGCCCCAGTGCCCCTGTGAATTGTCTTCAGCCTTGGAGGAGGCAGCGAGCACCTAGACAGGGTGCTGGAGAAGTAACTGAAGCCCTGAGTTCCCCACACAGTGCAAGGGGGTGTAGGAAGAGTGAGTGGCAGGCACTGGGCAGCTGAAGGGCTGGCATTGGCATTGTGGGCGCCTGCACTGCTGGGTTCTATGGTGGCTTTGCTATCATTAGTGTATGCTCTGGCCTATGTGGGACAAAGTCTGAAGCCACTCAAAATCTGCTGGGTGTTGGTGGGTGCCTGATGTGCCACAGCTGGGATGAGGTGGCTGGAAATGCAGACCTGCTGGTAGAGCTTTACTTGGGCTTCCTGCCTGGCTGGGTGCTTTGGTGTCCAGCTGTGGTATGGATCTCCATCACCTCTGCTCCTTGGGCCTGGTGGGCAGTCTGGAGCTCGGATGCTCTCCAGTGGCAGGTACTTTCGCCATGCTGTAATTACCATGATGGCTCAGGGAGAAAGCCCTTCCCGCAGCCCTGAGTCACCAGGGCCAGCCCTGGCTGCCGGCGACTGTGCAGCTGGAGATGGTGGCAGCTGTTGCCCATGGGTGCCGAGGTGTGGCCAGCGAAGAGAGCTGAGCCTGGCACTGGATCAGGAACACCTGTTTCTGAGCAGAGAGGAGTGGTTTGATTTCATTTTCCCCTTGGAGCTGGTCTTTCCTTGCTTTCCACTTCATTTGAACCCTGCCTTGACCATGACCTGAAGTCAGCCACAACGCAGAGCTTACTGGGGTGCCTGCACTGGGCGGGGGGCACCGCTGGGAGAATCTTCATCTCAAAACATGGCATCCCTGCCACCCGGGGAGGTCACTCTTGGGGTGGGGTTGGGTGTTTTTACCAGCTGTGCCAAGCCTTGCAGCCGGTGTGAAAGCAACAAAGGGGTTTTGGGGGAGCTGCGGAGGTAGAAAATGGCATCCCCTGTGCTGGGGGTGGGGGGTCGGGGTGCTGGTTGCCATGGCGACCCCGTTTCTGCCTCACTGATGCGTCGTGTAAATCCGTTTGGAAACGAGAAGGGCCTTTTGTCTTTGGGAGGGTTGAATGGGCCTCATTAAACCTGAGATGTGTGGTGGGGGAAAGGGGCCTTAGAGCCTTAGAGTGTGTCTGGGAGCTGTGGACGGGATGGCCTCCGTGGGGTGGCTCTGAGGGCTCAGGGGGATGGTGAGGAGCTGTGGTGGGGCTGGAAGATGTTGTGGTGAAAGGCTTAAAATATCTTGTTGGGCAGTGGGGGCCAAGGAAGTGAAGGAGATAAGAGGCTGCTTTTAGAGATACCTGAAATCATTTGGCTCAGTGCTGACCACCTCAGCTCCGAGAGGACGCAGCAGAAATAGAAGAGGTCTACGGAAGGGCAAGGAAAATAATTATCCACAGATTAGCAGGGGAAATAAAAGATGGAAGGCTCTTTTTGAAGGAGGCTAAGAATAGAAGAGCACATAAAAGAAGCGGGATTTAAAAGCAGGGGATTCGTGTGCTCCTGTTTGCCCTCCCTTGTGGTGAGGAATAGCTTGTCTGAACCAGGGAGAAGGTGACAGACAGAGATGGGAGGCAGAGGAGAGCAGGCAACCTTCTCCTTCAAGTTCTGATTAATTTCCTTCTGTGGGATATCTTTGTTCCCAAGAATTTAATGAGAGTCAGAAAGGAGAAAGGATCCTGGGCCTCCAGACGCTGGCACTGCTCTGGGAAGGGGCTGTGGCTGCTGCTGGTGTGCTGGGATGAGGTGGGTGTTGGGTTAAGTGTGTAAATCCTCTCTTTTAGTTGTCCTCAGCTCTTCAGAGAAGTGAGTTGGGTGGTGGCTGCTATGGGGCTGGTTCAGATTCCCCACTGATCATGAAATCACAGGTGGGATTTGGGTTTGGGTGAGAAGGGATCTTCAAAGGTCACCTAGTCCAACACATCTGCAGTGAACAGGAACATCTTCAACTAGATCACATTGCACAGAGCCCTGTCCAACCTGAGTTGGAATCATGGCATCATAGAATCAACCAGGTTGGAAGAGACTTCCAAGCTCATCCAGTCCAACCTAGCACCCAGCCCTATCCAGTCAACCAGGCCATGGCACTAAGTGCCCCAGCCAGGCTTTGCTTCAACACCTCCAGGGATGGTGACTCCACCACCTCCCTGGGCAGCCCATTCCAATGCCAATCACTCTCTCTGCCAACAACTTCCTCCTAACCTCCAGCCTTGATCTCCCCTGGCACAGCTTGAGACTGTGTCCCCTTGTTCTGTTGCTGCTTGCCTGGCAGAAGAGACCAACCCCACCTGGCTGCAGCTTCTCTTCAGGTAGTTGCAGACAGCAATGAGGTCTGCCCTGAGCCTCTTTTCCAGGCTGCACACCCCCAGCTCCCTCAGCCTCTCAGGTATGGTTTATCTACCACCCCTCTAGGCAGCTTGGATCAGTGTCTTGCCACCCTGATGTGCCCATGTCCTGCCAGGGTATCACCAGGAAAAATTGCCCTGTCCCCAGGAAGTACACTCTTGGATGCTCTTAGTTAAAGCTCACAACAGACCATGCCATTGCCCCTGTCTGATGATGTATTTGCTGCCAACCCCTTGGTATCTTCTGCCTGGTGAAAATGTAGGTTTTGGCCAGCATGGAGGTGGTTGGATGTCACTGGAGGAGCTCTGGAGCAATGGCTGGAGCATTACCTGGTTTTGTGGCATCAAGAGGTCTGGAGGACTCCATTGGTGACAGGACTGATCATTTCTAGTTGGTGGCTATGTGCCTTGGGCAGACAGAGTCCCTTGTGCCTGTGGAATGGTGGTGGTGTGTCCCAGAAAAGCAAGTAAGGAGGAGGCAAAGCAGGCAGGTGTTTAGTTCTGCGAGCATTTGGGCTTTGGAGAAGCTCCCACAGGTCTCAGGAGCATTTTTCAGGAGAACACACCCAGTTGGCTTTTCGACTGCATCTCCTTAGCTTGAAGAGCTTTTTCTTCTCAATTTCCTGAGGTGGTTCCCAGCTTTGGTGGCTCACAGGATAAGGCTGGTAGGACCCATATGCTCCGTTGGTGTGGAGAGCTCTGCCAACGTGGCCTTCAGCTGCCAGGCAGCAGGAGAACACCACAACTGAATGCTGGAAAATGCTGTTTGCACCTTGGTTATTGCTGCCCTCCTCTTGCAGGGCCTCGCTCTGCCAGGCATCAGCAGCCTTCCCTGCCAGGAGTGGATGTCCTCCTTGTAAGGTGGGGTTATTTTTGGGTTTCTTTGAAGAAAGCAGCGTTCAGCACATGTCATCTTGTATGTGTGTCAGCATGAATGCTGCAGAGCATCTACTTCAAGGAGGAGATGGTTGCTAGATGTTGTTCTGCTTTCTGCAAAGCCTGGAATAGGCTGAAGTTCAGTGTTTCTTGGACATGTGAGATGATGATTCAGGAGGCTAGAGCACCTCTGCTATGAGGACAAGCTAAGGAAGTGGGTTGTGCAGCCTGGAGAAGAGAAGATTCCAAGGAGACCTAATATCAGCCTGCCAGTACCTGAAGGGGGCTGTAAGAAGGCTGCAGAGGGACTGTTGGCAAAGGCCTGCAGGGACAGGATGAGAGGCAGTGGTTTGAAATGAGAGGAGGGGACATTTGGATTGGATGTTAGGAATAAGTTCTGCACCATGAGGGTGGTGGAACGTTGCAACAGGTTGCCCAGGAAGATAGTCGAGGCCTCATCCCTGGAGATATTCAAGGCAAGGTTCCACAGAACTCTAAGCAACCTTCTCCAGTGGAGGATGTCCCTGCTGATGCAGAGGGGACCTTTGGAGGTCTCTTCCAACACAAACCATTAGATACCCAAAGATTTGGGAGTTCACATGGTGTGAGGAGTGCTATGGAGATTGTTTGATGGCCCATTGACCTGTGCTTAGCAAAAGCTGCTTTCAGATGATTTCCCACTCGTGTTCTCCCTCAGAGAGAGTGGAAAGACTCCTAGGGTGTTGGTGCCAGATACCTATCTGCAGGGTTTGCAGCTATTGCCGTGAATGTTTTAGCTCATCCATGGTTAACCGTGACCCATTCTACCAGCTCCTACCTGCCCATGGGGAGAAGAGAGCCTGGGAGGTGTGGGGAGGAGGAGAGGGATCGTGCCCAGCATGTACCCTGAGCTTACTCTGGCCACGGTTTTCCTTCTCAACCCACGTTCCTGAGTTTGTTGAGCATGTAGCAGTGGTGGGATGGAGCAGAGCGATGCCAGTTGGGGTCTGCTGGTCCAGAGCTGCTTGGTGTGGGTAGTGTCATGTGAGGTAGCTCAGGAAGCTGTGGGCTTGTGATCTGGGAGATGGATTGCTGAGAGCCTCACCATCCACCTGCATGGCTGCTCCTCCTTAAAGCTGAGGTGGGAGCTTCTCAGACACCACCTCTCTGCATGTGGTTGCTCCAGGGGTTCTGGTCATCCCCTGGCTGGCTTGGGCTCCTGCCTAGGACAATGAGGGCTGCGATCCCTTCTTGAACTTCAGGCAGCTTCACAGTGTATTTCAAGAGATTTTCATCTCTTACCACCCCATTCCTCTTCCTCTCCTAGCAAAGCTGAGGTTCAACAAGGCCAAGTGCAAGACCCTGCACCTGGGTCAGGATACCTCCTGGTACCAGCACGTACTTGGGGGATCAAGAGGTGGAGAGCAGCCCTGTGGAGAAGGAGTTGGGGGTGTTGGTGGGTGAAAAATTGGACATGAGTCATTTGATGTGCACTCACAGCTCAGAAGCTAACCTGGGCTGCATCCCCAGCAGCGTGGGGATGAGGTGGGGGATTCTGCTCCTCCACTCTGCTGAAACCACCTGCAGTGCTGTGTCCAGCTCTGGAGTGCTCAGCACAGGAGAGATATGAAGCTGCTGGAGACACGGACCTGGAGAAAAAGAAAGTTTCAGGGAGACCTTCTTGTGGCTTTTCAGTACTTAAAGGGCCCTGTAAGAAAGCTGAGGACAGACTTTTTTGCAGGGCCTGTTGTGACAGGACAAGGGCTGATGGTTTGAACTAGAAGAGGAAGGTTTAGAGCAAGACTTTTTTGGTATTGAGACGCTGTTGCAGGTTTCCCAGAGAGGTAGTAGCTACCTCATCCCTGGAGTTACTCCTGGTCAGGTTGGATGGGGCTCTGAGCAACCTGTTGTAAGGTGTTGACTGCAGGGGCCTGGACTAGATGACCTTTGGAGAGGTCCTTTCTACCCCAAGACATTCTATGAAACCACTTCTGTGACACCAGGGCAGCAGATGCCACTTATAGCCTCTGGGTCAGTCCATCAGGTCCCACTAGAACTTTTTGGAGCTGTGAGGGGAGATCATCTCTCTGTGCTGATGTGAAGGGGTTTTGCCTGGTCCAAAAAGCGTTGGGGGGTTCCCTACCAGTGGCCTCCCAAGTTGGGGCAGCGGAGAGGCTTCTCTTTAATCCCATCCCTCTGCTCCAGCATCCTGGCATCCCGCTGCCAACAGAGCTCCCCTTGTTTACCCAACGCAGTGGAGTCGGTTTACAGGGCTCACAAATACCCTTTTCACCTTTCCCAGCAGAAAACACCTCCTGAAACAATGAGGAAATTGGATGCTGCCACCTGATCGCTCCCAAGGAACCTGCCGGGCCGGGAGCTGGGGGGCCAGGAGCTGGGGGCCACTGCTAGCTGGGGATGCCTCTCTGGGATGCTTCTCAGTGACCACTGTGGCTCTGTGGGTGGGCAGCCACAGGTGCCACCCGAAAAAACCTCACCTTGAGGGGCTTAAAGTGCTGGAGCTGGTGATAACTGGAGTGGAGAGCAGCACTCTGCTCCTGGCAGGCAAAAATGTTTTGGTTTTAAACTTTAATGGCTGTGGTTAATCTTTCCCAGCACCTTTGACACCAGAAGAAAAGATGCTGAGATGTTACCCTGTGAGCTGCTACTTAGTGGTGGTGCCAATGCTAAGTAAATAAAGCTGGAGCCACTCTCATCCTCCAAAGTGGTGAGAGAGGTAGAGGTGGATGGGTTTAGGAGGAAGAATGGTTTGGGTGGGAAGGGGCTTTTAAAGGTCATCTAGTGCAGCCCCCATAGATTCAGCAGGGATATCTTCAATGGGAGCAGGTTGTTCAGAGCCCCAACCAACCTGTCCAGGAATGTTTTCAGGGATGGAAAAATCTGCCACTGCTCTGGGCAGCCTGGGACAGTCTCATCACCCTCAACATACAAATGTCTCACTTTTATCTAGTCTGAATCTCCCTCTTTTTGCTCAGACCCATCACGCCTTGTCCTGTCACAACAGGCCCTGATAAAAAGTCTGTCTTCAGCTTTCTTAGAAGCCCCTTTAAGTATGGAAAGGCCACCAAAAGGTCTCCCTGGAGCCTTCTCCCCTCCAGGCTGAACAACCCCAAGTCTCTCAGCCTGGCCTCACAGCAGAGAGGTTCCAGCCCTCAGATCATTTCTGTGGCCTCCTGTGGCCCTGCTCCACAGGTCGATATCTCTTCTGTGCTGA
Source organism: Tricholaema leucomelas (assembly GCA_013400475.1). NCBI lineage: Eukaryota > Metazoa > Chordata > Aves > Piciformes > Lybiidae > Tricholaema lacrymosa > Tricholaema leucomelas. The sequence continues at coordinate 469,917 of WAAF01000885.1, forward strand.
GGACTTCAGAGTTGGCCCCAGCACTGTGGCTGGGGTCTCAGCAGAGCAGAGGGGCAGAATCTCCTCCCTTGACCTGTTGCCCACAGGGTATGTGGAGAGACCCTGCCAGTGTCTGTGGGTGATTGCTGGGGTGCTGGTGTCTGCTGATGGTCTTCTGTGGCAGATCCCCAGCATACACCATGCAGGATTAGCCCTGAAAGCACTGGGTTCTTGCTGCTGGGGTGCTGGTTTGGGTCCATCATCCCCCTCCTGCCTCAAGGGTGCTGCTAAACTGGTGCAGATCATGGCTAGGGGGACTGCTTGTACCCCAATAGCAGGGCTGGAAACTGGGCTCTTAGGATATCCTGGCTTTTTCATGCCCTGCTGCTCTGGACCCAAATTTGGGTTGTCTAATGGATTCCTGAGCAGGTCATCATGAAGGTGTCAGTCTTGATTTCAGTGTTAAGATGGAGTTTGGGTTTCCCTTTCCCTCTCCACCTCAAAGGAGGGATATCAAACTGGAAAGTACGGAGAAGGCAGCAGATCCCCCCTGCCTCCTCCAAAATTACAGCTGGTGCTCTGAGGTCGTGATGAATTTCCTCATTAATTTAAGAGGAGATCTGCTCATTTTTCCCCCAGTTAAGATAAATTCAGAGACGTGTCCTTGTGAAGAGCACTCTAAAGTGTCATTTCTCTTTGCCTTCAGTGATCTTCCTGAAGTTAAATGTCTCATCCCCAGAAGTTGTTGTAAGACCTTGTTCAGGCAGCTCCTGACAAGTTTTGGGAGAGAATTTGAGACTCTTTCTCTCTACTCTTCTTGTGATAAATGTATTTTGTTCACCTTCTGCAGTTTAAAGGAGAGGTTCTTGCAGAGCTGGCCTCTCACATGATGGGACCTGTTGTTGCTCTGCCTTTGCATGGTCATCAAGGTGTTGCTTGCCACAAAGCGAAACCTTTTTGGGGGGCAAAAAATGCTCTTGGTGTGTGGTTAAGAGGTCAAAGAGCTGAGAAAGGATACAACCTCAGGGTTGTATCTCTGCCTGTGCTGCCCAGCTGCTTTTAGAGGAGAGAGGAGGACACTGAGGGAGAAATGAAGGAGCTAAGCTGAGGGAGATTGAAGGAGGGCAAAGGATAAAACGTGTGTGTGGGCATGGACGTGGCTGGTGGGGAGCAGCAGTCAGAAGGAGCACCCCAAAAAACAAGCAGCGAGAGGCTGTGCGTGTTGGCTGGTAGCTTTTGTCTCGCTTGGTGTTTGTGTAGGAGAGCTGGAGGATGTTCCTGGGCTGATTCCCAGGCAGAAGCCACGTGCTTCTGAAGAGCTGCAAGGAATTAGTTTTATCTTGGAGACAAATTAACCAAACCTAGGAGTTCTCTCTGGGGTTTCTGGGATGAAGTGATGCTGGCAGGATGTGGCTCTGGGATGTTCTCAGCTGCTTTGATTGTTTCCCGGTCTCTCCCTTGGTTAAACATCAGCTTGACTGGATCCCAGTTGGCCATGCCGTTGGCACAGGCTGGTGTCGGTGTGGGCCGGTCGGTTTGCAGGTGTTAGCCAAGGCTTAGGCCAAAGAGCTGTGATAGGTCCTGCTGGTATGGAGATGGGAGATGGATAGGAGCCGCCTTCTCCTGCTCTGGCGTTGCAAGACATCTGCATGACTTGTTTGTGGCTTCCTGTTTGGCATCTTCTGGGCAGGAGAGAGCTGGCAGGGGCTGGAGGAGGGAATTTGAGTCACTGGGGAGCCCTGTGCCAGAAAGCCTCTGAGTCAGCCCAGTCGTGGAGAAGCGGGTGTGGGAGCCAGGCGCTGCCTGTCGGGGTGGGAAGCCCTGAGCGAGCGTGCAAGTGTTCACTTGTGCCGCATGTCTGCGGCCTGGGCTGGGGCTCCTCTGCAGCTCCTCCTGCATGGCTCCTGGCATTGCGTCAGGGCTGCAGCTGGGGCTGGGGGAAGGAGCCTCTCTTGGTCTCAAGGCTTTGGCTTGCTGGCCAAGGGCCAGCTGACCTACTTGGTAGCATTTGGGCAAAGAGAAGCTCACCTGCTGATGGAGCTGGGGCTGTTCAGCCTGGAGAGGAGCAGATCTTCTCAATGCTCATTAATGTCTAAAGGGTGAGGATCAAGAGGATGGGGCCAGATACCTTTCACTGGTGCCCAGCAACAAGACACATGGCACAAACTGGAACCCAGGGGGCTCCATCTGAACATGAGGAGACACTCCTTTGCTGAGAGGGTTCCTGAGCCCTGGAGCAGGCTGTCCAGAGAGGTTGTCAAGTTGCCTTCTCTGGAGAGATTTCAAACTCACAGGACATTATGACCCTGGGCAAACTGCTGTAGGTGGCCCTGCTTTAGCAGTGGGGTTGGACTAGATGATCTCCAGAGGTGCCTTCCAACCCTCACCATGCTGGGATTCTGTGGAGCTGGACTCTGCCATGCCACAGTGGGATTGGGGCAGACAATCCACCCAAGTTCATTTCCAGTGTTGAGGGAAGCACAGGTAAAGGGGCCTGCATCCTCTCCCCCTGTGCCTTGAGGTGCAGCTGAACTCTGTCTGTCTTTGCCATTCCTCCTGCTGATAGAGCTGGCACCAAGCACCAGAGCTCTTGACAAGGTCCTTGGGGTGTGCGTGGGCTCCAGCTCCTTCTGCCTCCTCCCAGCCAGGCTGGTCTGCATGTGAGTCTGCTGAGGCTCCCAGAGCCTGAACTGCTCAGGAGCTGGTTTCAGCTCCTTGGCTTCTTGCTAAGATGTGCAGCAGAGCCATGGAGCAGGTTAGGCTTGATTTGATCTTCCTTCCGTGGTGCCTGCAGCCCTGACCATGGCAGCTGGCTGGTGGGAGATGGTGAGGGACCATCTCTGGATCCAAGTGCTGGAATGAGGTGAGCTGGGGCCTGGCTGTGGCAGGGAAGGGAGAGCTGTGGATGTGCAGGCTGCTGAAGCAGGTGCTCTGGTTTTCGCCGTGCCCAGATGACGTGAGGGAGTCGCAGCAGAGATAACTTTGCAGGAACATCCATTCCCACCTTATCTGCCATCGAGAATGCCTCACGTTGCCTACATCAAAGTAGTCGATCTGCTGCTTCCCTCCTTGATACCCTAATCCTCTACTTCACGCTTCAAAAAAAGAAATTAAATAAGTATCAGAGGCTTGCTCCACAATAACGACATCTGAATGTTAATTATCAGCATCTCTTCTTCCTTCCCTTCCCAGTGCCCTGCCTTCCAGCCCCAAATAGCTTTCCTTTCTCCTTGCTCCTCTCCATCCGGTCCTCCCACGCTCCTGGGCACGCCGTTGAGCCTGGCTTGGGAGAAGTTGTCCTGCAGGATGCCTCCCTTCTTTCCATTTAAGGACAGGAATTCCTTGGGGAGCTGGGGTGTGGATGGGTTCCCTCCCCACACCCCTTTGTCAGGAGTTCTCCCTGTTCCTGATTACCACCTCTCCCTGCAGGAAGCTCCTTGCCTGGCCTTCGGGCAGAGCCATGGTGTCTGCAGCCTTTTGTGTTCCCTTTTGGGTGCCAGGCTGGAATCTGAGGAGGGTCCTCACCCCTGTTGTGCACAAGGGGTGGGAGCAAGCCAAGAAAGGCTCTGTTTGGGTCACTGGGGTCCTATGTTGTCTCTTTACACATGCAATGGTGGTGAAGGAAGAGAAGTCAAAAAACACCCTGTGGAGAGATAGTATGGAACAAATGGTGTGGAAGAGAGGCACTGCATGGGCGGGGACAGGTTGGTGTGGTCCTTGCTGCCTGTTCTTGAGCTGTTAGCCATGTGCCCTCCTGGCCAAGAAGGCCAACGGTGTCTGGGGCTGTGTTAAGAAGTGTGTGACCAGCAGGTTGAGGGAGGTTCTCATTCCCCTCTACTCTGCCCTAGTAAGGCCACAACTGGGTCCAGTTCTGGGCTCCCCAGTTCAAGGGAGACTAGGAGCTACTAGAAATAGTCCAACAGAGAGGTATGAGGGTGCTGAGAGGCCTGGAGCATTGCTGTGAGGAGAAAAGGCTGAGAGCCCTGGGGCTGTTTAGCCTGGAGAAGAGCAACCTGAGAGGGGATCTGCTCAATGTTAATCAATGGCTAAAGGGCAGGGGGCAAGAGGATGGGGCCGGACTCTTCTGTGGTGCCCAGTGTCAGGACAAGGGGTAATGAGCACAAAGTGAATGCAAACAAAAACTTCTTTGCTGTGAGGGTGTTGGAGCCACGGTCCAGGCTATCTAGAGAGGTTGTGGAATCACAGAATCATAGAATCAGCCAGGTTGGAAGAGACCTCCAAGCTCATCCAGCCCAACCTAGCCCCCAGCCCTATCCAGTCAACCAGACCATGGCACTAAGTGCCCCAGCCAGGCTTTGCTTCAACACCTCCAGGGACAGCAACTCCACCACCTCCCTGGGTAGCCCATTCCAATGCCAATCACTCTCTCTGCCAACAACTTCCTCCTAACATCCAGCCTAGGCCTCCCCTGGCACAACTTGAGACTGTGTCCCCTTGTTCTATTGCTGGTTGCCTGGCAGAAGAGATCAACCCCACCTGGCTACAGCCTCCCTTCAGGTAGTTGTAGCCAGCAATGAGGTCTGCCCTGAGCCTCCTCTTCTGCAGGCTAAACAAACCCAGCTCCCTCAGCCTCTCTGGGGAGATTCCAAACCCACCTGAACATTGTGATCTTGGGCAGCCTGCTGTGGGTGACTCTGCTTAAGTTGGGGGGTGTGTTGAACTGGATGGTCTCCAGATTTCACTTCTGCCCCCCTACCATGCTGGGATTGTGTGGAGGTGGTGACTAACCTCTCCCCTTTGTCTCTTTTAGGTTCATGAGTGGAAAGGGGCTGGTCATCTACCCGGAGATTGGGGATAAACTGGACATTATCTGCCCCAGGGCAGAGCCATCCAAGCCTTATGAGTACTACAAGCTGTACCTGGTGAGGAAGGACCAGGCTGATGCCTGCAGCACCGTCATGGACCCCAACGTGCTGGTGACGTGCAACCGGCCCGAGCAGGAGATCCGCTTCACCATCAAGTTCCAGGAGTTCAGTCCCAACTACATGGGCCTGGAGTTCAAGCGGCAGCAGGATTACTTCATCACATGTGAGTTGCCCTCCTCTTCCTCGCTGCCAGCCCTGGCTCGGCGGGGCCAGGGTTGGAGGGGGAGGGGGGGCGCCTGGAGACTGTCACTGGGCACTTGGTCACAGCTTGGCTGGTGCAGAGAGCTGACATGTATGGAAAATATTTCCTGCTGGATGGGAGAAGGGGAGGGATGTGTCACTGCCTGAGTGGCTCACCAGCCCCTCTCTGACTCCTGCTTGCAGCTGGGAGCAGGAGTGTGTCCCTCAGCCAAGGGACAAGGTGTGTTGGAGCACCATCACACCCCGAGCTTTCTTTGTGCTACCATCTCTGCCGGAGGTGTCGTGAGGCATCTTTTGTAGGGCTTTGCCATGGGGCAGTTCGACATCAGGAGGAGTGGTGACTCCTCTGAGAGCAGCCCCAGCAGCAGGGACTGGTGCCTGGTGCTTGCTGGGGTCTGGATTGTCTTCATGCTGCCTTGGTCCTTTTGTTTCTTAGCAGGACATAGAGGAGAGAGGGAAGCAGGGATGAATTCTGCAGTCTGGGGCTGTGCGTGCTGGGGACCATTGTTCAAGGATGTGCTGGCTCTGGCGTGGATGGAGGGAGGACTCCAGGGAGCTTGTGGCAACGTTTGGCTTATCTCTGCCTGTCAGTTCATTCTTCCTCTCCTTGTCTTCTCTTCAGCTTCACAGTTTGTGCCTGGCTTGGGCCGTGGCATGCAAGCCCACAGCTGGCAAAGGGCACGGTGGCTGTGCAGCTCATCTCTGCCCATCACGTGCTATGGGCTTGCTGCTGCAGGGGTCAGCCACCTGCATAGGAGCTGCTGCTTTCCAGTCCATGAACAATGTATTTTTAGCCTGAAATCTTTGCCTTCGGAGTGGGTGGAAAGGGGAAGGAGGTACTGTGCCATAGAGTAGTGCTGTGGTGATTCTGCCGGGCTGGATTTCCTGCTGGGAGCCCTCCCTGGAGCTGGGGCTGCCGGTAGTTTTGCTGCCCAACACGTGGCTGAGCACAGGGTGGTGGCAGCAGAAGGTCTCACAGGGATTTCTGGTCACTGTATGGCCACAGAAGGGATGATACAGGAAGGACATAGTGCAATAACCTGTTCATCCTGCTCAGCATGGCCCTGGTGCCCACAGAGAGTGTGGCTGAGTCACCATTTGGCACAGCTGGGCTCTGCTGCGAGCTGCCACTGCTTGGTCACTCTCTCTACTAGGATCTGAGGCCATCTGCCTGGTGTTGCTCCAGGGGCTGCAAGCCCAAATGCCCTAGAGATGGGCTGGGAATACCAGAAGCCCTGGCACAGTTCTCTAGCAGGCTTCCATCTACTTTAGCACCAGTAACCACGGCTGGCATCAGCCTTAATGGCTGTGGGACCCTGAAAGGTCAGCGCTTGTGCTGTCCCTCAGAGGGGCTGAAAGCAGAGCCATGGGTCTGCCTTTTGTATGTCAGGCAAACATCTTGAAGCATTTGGTCAGGGGCTCCACCACACTCAGGGGTCAAGTTCAAGCAGGGACTTCACCATCAACCTAATGAGGGCTGAAAGTGGGGTCCCTGTGCTACATCCCACGGGATCCTTGGGCTGCAAATGGGCCCCAAACCAAAACACATTGCCCAGAACGAGCTCAGGAACCTGCAGATAGGCCCCATAACCAAATGCATTCCTCAGAACAAGCTCACACCCACCCCACCCCATGTGTAAGGTCATGACTAGAGAGCAGCCTCCTGTTCTGAGTCTCAGTGTTAGGTTTTGAAGTCTGCAGGTTTGGCTGTTCCTTAGAGGTTGGAGCCCAGCCTTGGGACGTGACTCACAAACTTCAGTTGTGGAGGTAAAAATGAAACTGGGAGGAATTTGTCCAGGCTGTCCTGTTCAGGCTTTCTGCTTGCACTAACCTGGAGCTTTTTTTCCCCCTGGAATAAATCCACTCCCTCCAACTAGACTCAGCAGTGTTATGTTCCTCTAAGAGCTCAGTAAAATTAAATCAGTTCTTAAGACTTTCACCAAGAGCAGGTCACATCTTCCTGTTATTTCCTTCATCATAGTTTCCACAAATTCATTTTGAGCTTTTTTCTTTTCCCTTACAAAATCATAGACCTTCCCTTTTTGTTCTTTTCTTCATTCTGACTGCCTCGTGGCCAGCAGATTGAGAGAGGAGGTTCTGCCACTTTGCTCTGGTGACTCCTCACCTGGAGTACTGTGTCCGGAGCCTTCAACACAGGAAGGACATGGACCTGATGGAGCAGATCCATAGCAGAGCCAGGAAAATGATCAGGGAGCTGCAACACCTCTGCTATGAGGATAGGCTGAGGGAGCTGGGGTAGTTCATCCTGGAGAAAAGAAGGCTCCAGAGAGACCTAACAGCAGCCTGCCAGTCATCTTGTATGTGTGTCAGCATGAGTGCTGCAGAGCATCTACTTCAAGGAGGAGAGGGTTGCTAGATGTTGTTCTGCTTTCTGCAAAGCCTGGGATAAGCTGAAGTTCAGTGTTTCTTAGAGATGTGGGATGGTGATTCAGGGGGCTGGAGCACCTCTGCTACAAGGACAGGCTGAGGGAGCTGGGGTTGTGCAGCCTGGAGAAGAGAAGGTTCCAAGGAGACCTAATAGCAGTCTGCCAGTATCTGAAATGGGTTACGAGAAGGGACCTAATAGCAGCCTGCCAGTACCTGAAGGGGGTTACAAGAAGGCTTCAGAGGGACTGTTGGCAAAGGCTTACAGTGATAGGATGAGGAGCAAGGGTTTGAAATGAAGGAAGTGCAGATTTAGATTGGAGAGACTTTTGACTTTGTTTTTTTGGCTATTTTCTTCCTTGGCAGAAAGAGCTCCTGGGGCTGCTCGGCAGAGGGTAGGGCCAGATCACAGGAGCATCCTCGGCACCATGAGGGTTCTGGAACCCCCATGGAACAGGTTAGCCAGGGAGGTAGTTGAGGCCCCATCCCTGGAGCTATTCAAGGTCAGGCTTGACAAGGCTCTGAGCAACCTGCTCTAGTGGAGGATGTCCCTGCTGAGTGCAGGGGGGTTGGACTGGATGACCTTTGGAGATCCCTTCCAGCCCAAACCATTCTGTGCTTGCAGACAGAGTCTGGCAGCGAGGTGCAGGCAGAGAGAGATTTAGCAGGCTCCGAATCCTACAAGTTTCAAGGAGCTGCTTTTGCATTTCGCATGAAAGCTTCTTGCTGAAGCTTAAATCAACCTCTCTATAGCTGTCGGTGGCGTTTGGACGGCGCTGCCGAGTGCCAAGGCAGGTCCCTGCGGCTTTGAGCCGGCGCCAGCTCCCTCTGCAAGGCTGCCAGCACACCTGGGTCACCAGCGCTGCGGATCCGACGGGATCCGTGGCTTGCAAACTCCCGACTGTGCATCCCACTGGAGGCTTGGCAGAGCCTTTCCAACTCGTTGCACCGTTGCCTAATCTTTTTTCTTTCCTTTTTTCTCTTTTTCTCTTGACGTGAGTCTGTGTTTGTAGTGCAATCCTACTTCATCCCGAGGCGGGGAAGAGGAGTGTGTGGGGAAAATCTCCCCAGAAACAGCCATAAAATCCTATTTATCCTCCTTTCCCCAGCCTCCCCTTGCAGCGTGTGGGAACCTGTGTAGGGGGGGGGATGCAGGGTGCTCGGAGCATCCCCCCTTTCTCCTCGGGGCGGAGGAGGGGGGGACGGGGACCGGCAGTGCCCTCTGCCCCTTCCTCAGACCGTTTCTGACTCTAATTTCTCTTGACTGCTCTGCTCTTTGAAGCGAGCCCCCTCGGCGCGGGGAGCCAGCGGCTGCTGCCAGCTGAACTTTGGCCCCTGGGTGGGCCGAGGATGCTCCTGTGATCTGGCCCTACCCTCTGCCGAGCAGCCCCAGGAGCTCTTTCTGCCAAGGAAGAAAATAGCCAAAAAAACAAAGTCAAAAGTCTCCCCAGCAGACCACCCACGTATTGTCTTTTTATCCCCCCCCCTTTCTCTTTCCCCCCGCTCCCTTCCCTCTCCCCAAGCTTTGCCTGGACACACAAAAGGGTTTTTCCCCCCTCCCTTTTCGTTTGCCGGCAGCCCTAAGCCAGGGGGAAGCGGTGCTGAAGCGGAGGGGAGCAGGACGTGTGCCGCTTGCCCCCCGCCCTCCCTGGGCAGCTGCAAAACCTCTTTGCTAGAGCCTGGAGGGGGCTTCCTGGGATCTCTCCCCATTCAGGGTTTCTCCCCCCACCTTGCCTTGGACATGCCAAGCCTCATTGAGGGCTACTTTTATCATGAAGGGCCACGGCCACAGCCCTCAGCTTAGCAATGAAAAAGGCTTTTGAAAGTGAGCGTAACCTCTTCTCTTTTCGTCCCCCTCTGTGCCAGCCCCTCCCTGCCTTTCCTTAAAAGCATCTTTTCTCCTCAGGCCAGGCAGGGGAAGGTGATGCTTCTACTGAAGCCTTTTCATCAAGAACAAGATGCTTCTGCCTGCGGGTCCATGCTGGAGATGGTGGAGGCTTGGTGGAGGTCATGGGATGCCAGCAGCACATGGGGCACCAATCGAACCTGAGTAGCAATTCAGGATGGGCCCTGAGGCTGTGGAGAAGCTGGGAATTAGGAAATTAGGTGTTTTGCTCCATGGCACGATTTGGAAGTAGAGACATTCTGTGGTTCGGTCTCTCTGTGGTCTCCTGTCCCTGCTTTGAAGTCTCCTGTTCCTTCCAAAGCCACATGTGCCATGGGCAGATGGAGGGAAGCACATGGCAGTGGCTCTCCCAGGTGGTTCCTCTTGCTCTGCTGTGTGGGAGGTAGAAGGGTGAGGTCCAACAGGAAGGAATCTTTGTTTTTTGCCCCCAGAAGAAAAGTCCTTTTGGGAGTTCCTTGGCCGAGCACAAAGCAATGGACAGGCAGGAAAGGTCAGAGGGGACTCCAGGGTGGCTTGTACTTGCAGACTTGTGGGTGGATGCAAGTCCTACTACTATTCCCTGGGCTAACAGCATGATTTGGATCATCCTCACCATCCTCATCAAGGCAGAAGGTGCTTCTGGCTCGTTAGCAGATGTGTGATTACTCCTTCCTTTGTCCCTGCCGAGCTGGTAGAGAAGCTGTTGGCTTGTGTATGGCTGAAATGGGAGGGAAGAAGATGTGTGGGTGCTTAAAAATAATCCATCTGCTTGGCTTTTTGGGCTAGCAGGATGAAAAGGCTACAGGGAGGTGAAAGCTGAGGAGTTTCTGGTGAAGGTGCTGTCCTGGGAGTGTGGTGAGGGTTCTGCTTTGTGCTTGCTGGTCATCTACCCCAGGTCTGAAAGCCTGATGCTACCAACGTTTCTCCTCAGCCTTGGGTTTCAGCAGTTCGTGATGATTTTGCTCTGCTTCGTGTCCCACTCCAGTGTCTGTTCCTCCCATTCTGGTGTCTCTGCTTCTGGGATGCTCATGGGCAGCTCCGGCCCTCCCCAGCCTATCCAGCCATGCTGGTTCGGCTCTCTCCACCTCCCCTCCTGATTCACTCCAGCTCTTAATTGCATTTGCTGCTTCTCTTTGAACATGCTCCAGTTCTGCTATCTCTGGTAACGAGGTGCCTAGATAGAGAGACATTAATCCCCATGTCCTGGCAGCAGCACGGTGTGAGGAGGAGCTCCTGGTATGGCTCCTTGCCATGCAGGAGCTGCGAATGGGGCCCAGTGGTGCCACCATCAGCTGGCAGGGAGGCCTCCTGGGTGCCATATTCTTCAGCCTAGTGCTTCCTTCATCCTCGGTTGTGGTGGTGTGATGGTGTCTGCAGCCCTTTCTGTGTTTGGTGGGGTATGGGAGAGCACAGACCCCCCCAGGTGCTCTCCAGGCACATGGAGATGGGCAGGGCTTTGGGCCACCACTGCAGGTGAGTTCTTCCAGTTGGGATCTTTTGCCCCATCTCTCTGCCAGATCCCTGGGCATGGCTGCGTTGTCACAGTCTTCAAATCCCAACATGATGGTGGGGTTTGAAAGTGAAATCTGGAGGTCATCCAGTCCAACCCTCCTGCTAAAGCAAAGCAGGCTGCCCAGGGTCACAGTGTCTGGATGGGTTTAGAATCTCGCCAGAGAACTCCACAACCTTTCTGGGCAGCCTGAGTTGGGGCTCTAGCACCTTCTCAGCAAAACACTTGGTTCACATTCAGATGGAGCCTCCTGGTTTCCAGTTTGTGCCTGTTGTCCCTTGTCGGGTCACTGGGCACTTCCTGAAAGGAATCTGACCCTGTCCTCTTGCCCCCTGTCTTTCAGACGCTGACGATCCCCCCTCAGGCTGCCCTTCTCCAGGCTAAACAGCCCCAGGTCTCTCAGCCTTTCCTCCTCTCAGAGATGCTTCAGGCCCCTCAGCTGTTCCTTAGCCTCTGCTGGACTCTCTCCAGTAGTTCCCTCTTCGTCTCTCTTGAGCTGGGGAGCTTGGAACAGGACCCCAGTACTCTAGACATGACCTCAGTCAGGCGGGGGGTGTCCCACCCCTCCCGGGACTGTGTTTAAATCAACAAGACCTCACTGAATGAAGCCCTGGTAGATGTTTGCCCCACACACCTGACGTGTTTGCTGTTGATCTTTAAGCCCTTCATCCATTTGTGCTGTAACAACGTTCGGAATCCAGCCCAACACCTTTTTGGCAGCAGGAGTCAGCGAGCCCTGATCTATTACCCTGAGTGTTTCTTTAAAGCCCTTGTCTTGCATTTCTGTTTTTAGATGCAATTAGACTTCACCTGGCAGGAATTAGTTGTCATCAACCATTTCTGCTTCTGACATGTGGGCTTTGTCCCAGGCTCTCCCATATCAGCTTTTTTTTCTGCTGCCTGAGCTTCAGCATGGGGAAGAGGTCACCTGCATGCTACCAACTGCCAGAATCCTCCTTCCTTCATGGTTTTTTTCTTTCTGGGCCATGTTGCCATACTTGCTCTGCTGGCTTTGCTCCTCCAGCTTCTGAAACAGCTGCTGCTGCTTTGGAAAGCCTTCAGCCCATGCCAGCCTGTGTGAGAGCTGCTGTGGAACCAGGCAAGCTCCTTTCTGCAGCCCTTGGTAGTTAATAATTTCCTCCTTGGTTCCTTCTGCCCATTTCTGATGGGTGCTGTGCTGTGAGTGGGGGTGACACAGGACACGGGTGCAGCCCTCCCCCCCCAGGGCAGTTTGTCACCCTGCCAGCTCTTTGTTGGCTTTCTTTGCTGATTGCATTTGAATGTGGCCACTTTCATGTGCTCCACAACTTGTTTGGTGAAGATGAGTTGAAAGGAAAAGTGTCGTTTGATGCTGTGATGAGAGCTGTGAACTTCTGCTGATAAAAACCTCCCTTAACTGCCTTCCTCATTCTTCACCCAAATGGGCTGCCATGTCCTCGTCCTCGTCCCACCACCTTACAACCTAACCTGTGGTGCTGTGGAAAGCCTGGCTGAAGCAAAAAAGCCATCCTGGTGGCACAACCATCCGGGTTTGAGGACTGGCTTTGCTGCTCATCCCTATCCCCTGGGAGCTGGTGGCAGAGGTGGAGGGGATGAGAGCCTCTCCCCACAGGAGATGCTGCGTGGGAGCTGACGGGCTTGTACCAGAGACAAGCGAGTCTCTAATGGTGTCCCCCTCCCAACTTCAAAGCCCGGGTGCTGGACGTGTCAAACCCAAATAATGGCCCTTGGACAACACGCGGTGCCTTGTCTTGGAGGCTTGGCTGAAGACCGTGACCAGAGTAAATGCGATTTTGTGGAGCCCTGTCCCTTAAGCCTCTGCCTCTTTTCTCTTCTTCTCCTCCTCCCTCCTGACCTTTTCGGCTCAGCGCTGTCCCCGGACAGCCCCTGGCAGCTGATCTCATAGCTCAGGCCTTTCACGGCCCTAATAGGGATGAAAAGCCCTATCAGAAAGGGCCAGTGTCCCACACCCAGCCAGGAGGTAAATACCCAGCACTTTGATCTGCTCCTGGGCCGGGAGAGGGGGGCCCTGCCTGCAACAAAGACCTCTGGCCAGAGGTGCTGGTGCCCGCTTAACTCTCTGCCTGCTGGGCAGCCTGGACCCTGCTTGCATCCATCCAAGGTCTCTCAGGGGCTGGGCACCAGGTTGTGTGTGCCCAACTGCCTGGAAAGACAACATAGAGAGGTTGATGCTGAAAAGAGGTTGTAGCCAGGTGGGGTTAGTCTCTTCTGCCAGGCAAGCAGCANTAGAACAAGAGGGAATGGCCTCAAGCTGCATCAAGAGAGGTTTAGACTGGATGTAAGGAAAAAAGAGCAGTCAAGTATTGGCACAGGATTCCCAGGAAGGTGGTGGAGTCACCATCCCTGGAGGTGTTTAAAGGTCATTTAGATGTGGCACTTAGCAATGGTTTAGTGGTGAACTTGGTAGGGTAGGGTTAATGGTTGGACCTGGTGATCTCAAGGGTCTTTTCCAACCTGACTTACTCTGTGATTCTATGATATTGAGCTTCCTGCATCCGAGGATGCTCTTCCCAAGGACAAAGCATTTCTAAAGTCACCTCCTGAACATAACCCATTAGCAGAAAATAAGATATGTTTAACTCAGTGCTCCTGAAACCTGAGATGGCCTGCAGAGGTGATATGATGTGCAGCCTGGGTGATAGCAGCCAGGAGGTGACATCCAGCTGACACCCTGCATCCCCTGCCTGCTCCTGCTCTGCGCCCCTTGATGCTGCCAGATCAGTGTGACTCTGCCTGCACCCCACAAAAAGTGTCCCCTGTGCAGCTGTGGCTCTGCTTCTATCCTCATCCTCTTTCTCCTCTTCCATTTTTCTGCCCCTGGGCACATCCAGGGATTCCTCAGGACACGCATGGACCTTGCTTTTGTGACAGTCACCTCTGAGGACTGGCACAGCACTGGGAAAGGGTCAAACTTGTCTCCTCTTGGACTAAACTTCCAGTAAGAGACTTGAAAGGCAGAAGAAGCTTGACGAAGACTTGAAAACCATGGCAGTGTTCAGGAGTGACAGGGAAGGGAGTGCAGGAGGCAAGTGCAGGGAACTGCTTCCCTGGCACTTTAATTTGAAGAGCCACTTCTTCATTGAGACCCTTCCCCACGCTTTTCCTGTGGGATCTTCTACTGCTCCTCTAGGAACAATACTTTTTTTGATGGCAGAAGGCTCAGAGACACCATCCCAGCTCCATCCTGGTGTGGAAGGCTCTGTGCTGTAGCTTCACCTCCAAGCTGGGATGCTGGATGATCACTGGGCTCGTGTGTTTGTGTGGTCATAGATGTCTGGGTGGGTGCTGGGGGCTCCAAGAGGTGCTGCCATGCTTGGACTATGAGATGCAGACAGTGCAGTTCATTTGGCATTAGTGATTTCATTGTGCAGCCCTCTTCCATCTCTAGTATCTGATGCTCTGTGTTCTGAACGCCTCTGGAGCAGGCTGGCAGTGCTGGGGAGGGTGGACCAGCCAGAGCCAGCACTGTCATTTTCATTCCCACATTCAGAAGCATATCTGGACTTGGTAACTTTTGTGTTGTGGTGTGTGAGAAAGCACCACTGCAGTGTCTTGGTTCCTTAAAGCCTCTGGAGAGTGGTCTGCCCTCTGTGGTCACCTTGGCTGTCCCTTGTTTGCCATGTGTGTGGAAAAGATGGAGGGGAAGCTCTAGGTTCTGTCTTGACCCTGACTGGTGGAAACAGACCAGAACATCACACCAGGCTTTGCCTTGGGTGGTGAAAATTAGCTCACTGCCACAAAATGACTATTACACCAAATTCAGCCTGAATCAGCTCCATTAGGGCATCTCCTCATGGCTTGCTTGGAGACCCACCACTGCTTGGCTGTACTTGCATGCTTCCTCTTGGTAGAAGGGCTTGGTCTGAGGTTGTGACAAGCAGAGTTGCGTGGGTTTGTATCTAAACATCTATTTATTTAGCCGGGTAAATCTAAGGCTGAGTGCATGGTGCTGGTATGCATTAGCACCTCCAGCTGCACCAGCTGTACTTGAGTGCTCCAGGGCTTCCTAGGAGAACATAATGCTTTGGAGAGCTGAGATCCATGGCAAACACCTCAGCTATGGAGAGAAGCTCTGTGTTGGCCAGCAGTGTGGTTTGCTGCCTGCCAGCTCGCTGTGGCTGTACCCTGGTGGATCATAGAATCATAGAATGAACCAGATTGGAAGAGACCTCCAAGATCATCTAGTCCAACCTATCACCCATCCAATCCAACCTATCACCCAGCCCTATCCAATCAACCAGACCATGGTGCTAAGTGCCTCATCCAGGCTTTTCTTCAGCAACTCCACCACCTCCCTGGGCAGCCCATTCCAATGCCAATCACTCCCTCTGGCAATGACTTCCTCCTAACATCCAGCCTAGACCTCCTCCAGCACACCTTGAGACTGTGTCCCCTTGTTCTGTTGCTGCTTGCCTGGCAGAAGAGACCAACCCCACCTGGCTACAGCCTCCCTTCAGGTAGTTGTAGACAGCAATGAAGTCTGCCCTGAGCCTCCTCTTCTCCAGGCTAAACACCCTCAGCTCCCTCAGCCTCTTCTCATGGGTTTTGTGTTCCAGACCCCTCACCAGCTTCGTTGCCCTTCTCTGGACTCCTTCCAGCACCTCAACATCTCTCTTGAATTGAGTGGCCCAGAACTTGACACAGTAGTCAAAGTGTGGCCTGAGCAGTGCTGAGTCCAGGGGCAGAATAACCTGCCTTGTCCTACTAGCCACAGTATTCCTGATACAGGCCAGGATGCATTTGGCCCTCATGGCCACCTGGGCACACTGCTGGCTCATGTTCAGCTACTATCAACCAGTACCCTCAGGTCTCTTTCTTCCTGGCTGCTCTCCAGCCACTCTGTACCCAGTCTGTAGTGCTGCTTGGGGTTGTTGTGGCCAAAGTGCAGAACCCTGCACTTGAATGGGCCAGTGTGGCTGTGCATGTGGGACTGGGGTGGGAATGTGCTGCTGGGACAGCCTCCCACTGCTCTGGGGGGGCCAATGTCATCAGCAGACCCAGAGCCACAGGCTGGAGTGAGCTGGGAGGCAAACCGTGTACCTACAGCTGAAGCTGTGAAGGGTGGGAGGCTTTGTGCCTGTGCTGGAAGAGTGTAAGCTATGGGGTTGTTCAGCCTGGAGAAGAGAAGGCTCCATGGAGACCTTCTGGTGGCCCTTCAGTACTTAAAGAGGCTTGTAAGAAAGGTGAGGACAGACCTGTTATGAGGGTCTGTTGTCTGTTGACAAGGGACCATGGTTTAAACCGAAAGAGGAGGACCTAGACTCAAGGCAAGGAAGAAATCTTTTACACTGAGGCTGCTGAGACCCTGTTTCAGGTTGCCCAGGGAGGTGGTAGGTGCCTCATCCTTGGAAACACTCCGGGTCAGTTTGTTTGGGACTGTCTGCAATCTGATCCACTCAAAAGATCTTCCTGCTGGCTGCAGGGCGGGTTTGGACTGGATGACCTTTACAGGTCCCTTCCCACTCAAGCCGTTCCGTGATTCTGTGAACCTTGGCACAGTATCACCCAGCACATGCTGGTGTGGCTCCCACTGCTGCTTCTTCACCAGCCGCCAGTGGTCAGCCCTTTGTGGGGGGGTTGTATCTTGCTAGGGCCCCTGTTCACCCCCTGCAGAGAGGACTTGAGCTTCCTCATTCTGTAGTGGTGGTTCCCCGGCTGTGCTGCAGGCAGAGGGAACCTGGCCCTGATTGCTAGGTCATGAGGAGGATTCTCCATTACATAGTGTGGAAGCCCAGCACTGGCAGTCCTGGGATGAGCTCCTGTCCAGAAAACAGCTTTTTTTCTGACCTGCTTGTGTTTGTGAGAGCCTGAGGAGCAAAGAGAACGATGCAGATAACAAACAGGATTGGATCTTAGCGTGTGTTGGAAGCTGGTAGGGCAGAGCAGGAAGGTCATGATGGTTGTCCCCATCCCTGAGGATCTCCACACGTTTCCCACTCCCTTGGTAAGGGCCATTGCCATGCACAGAGCAGAGCTGCTTCCTGCCAAAGGAGGTTTCTGTGGCTAATGAAGAGTAGGTGGTGGTGGCAGCTGCCAGGCTAGGGATCACTGCCCATAGTGGGCATCGTCTGCCTCTCTGGAGATAGTCAAAACCTGCCTGGGCATGTTCCTGTGTAATCTGGTCTAGGTAATCCTGTTCTGGCAGGAGGTTGGACTAGATGATATGTTGAGGTCTCTTCCAGCCCCTGACATTCTGTGATTTTATGATTCTATGATCTCCTGGTGCCTGCTGGAGACAGTGGAGAAAATGGACCTGAAGCTGACCCACTGTTGGTCTCGCCTGCCAGTATAGGTGTAGGTGACAGAGACATCCCAGCTGGCACTCATCCTGGCCAGCTGCATGGACCAGTGAGCCGAGAAAGAGGCAGCCCTTGCACCCTGGGGCACCCTCGGCGTTGGGATGCTGGGAGAGAGGGGTTGCTTGGCTTTTCCCTTCCCAGAGCGGGCTGGGAGTGCTGGAGCAGCTCCTGAGCTGCCAGGAGGCTGTGTGAAACCCTAGCCCTGCACGTTCAGGGCCGGGACGGGGCTGGGCTGGCTCGCAGACGTGTTTCTGGGGCTGCAGGGGCCCCTTCCCTATGCAGCTGCCTCTGGGCTGGATGAAGGCTGCTGGCAGGGTGACAGCCAGGGGCTCGGCTCCCACTTCACTGCCCTTGCCCCAGCGCTGGCAGCTGACCCAACCGACGTGCCGGGGCCGATGGAAGAGGTTTGGGGGTGATGTGGGGGGAGTTGTGAAGCGAGCTCAGCCTCCCTTCAGTGGGGCCCAGCGAGGAAACAACAATGGGGATACCATGAGCGTGCCCCTGTCACCTCCCAGCTCAGCAGGAGAGGAGGAGGAAGGGGGACTGCAGCCAAGGCCTGCTCTGTGGGCAGCCCCAGGGTGCTGGTGTGCAGTGGAGCGTGCGGGTGCCTCTGCTCAGTGACCTGCAAGTGGCTCTGCGGGGCCCTTGGGGTGCCAAAGCCTGGGTCCTCTGTGGTGTCAGCTTTGGCTGGGATTTGGGGGTGGGGGGGAAAGGAGCCCAGTGCCTGGGGCTGGGCACCAGTGCAACACCTCTGCTGATGCAATAGCACCCACAGCTCAGTACTGAGGGTGCATAAAACAGCTTCTCTGGAGGAGAGGGAAGGTGGTGTGAGCTCAGTTCTGGTTTTAAATAGAGCCTGCTTGTCGATTCGCCTGAGAGCCTGCTGGCACAGGGCCTGAGAATGCTGGAGATGGGTAAGACATCTTCAGTGCTACCCATAGGGCCTTTACCTGTGCCAGGAGGGGTTTCAGCCTGGGGTGAGTGTCCAGGCTGAGCTGGAGGATGATCTGGGGCTGTTCTGACCCAGCTGCCCCTCAGCAGGGTTCGTTGGTGCCTCCCCCCAGCTCCAGTCCCTGGCAGTGGGTGCCTGTGGGATGCCTCAAGCTGAGTGATGGAAACGTGAACGTTGGACAGGTCTGGGGGGCTCAGGGTGGGGGCTGCGTCCAGGCAGCGGCTGGCTGGGGCTGGAGCAGGGCTGTGGTGTGCAGATGGAAGAGTAATTAAGGATAATAAAAGGAAGGAGACTTGGATTCGTTACAGTCTCAGCACATTAATTGTGCTTTGGGGCCCAAATCATAACGGAGTCCAGCTAGAGGGAGTCCAGAAGAGAACCCAAACGTCTCGCTCTGTCCAAAGCTGACCATTTAAGAGACCCTTGCCTTCATCTGCTGCCAGGTATTGCTTCCAGAGCCTCCCATCTGCCAAAACCCAAGTTCTTCTCTGGAATGTTTTTAGGGGAGGAGGAAAAAGCTGGGGTGATGCTCCTGATGGGGAAGCAGAATGTGATGTGCCGAGGACATCGCACAGCCCTGCCTGCTGCCGAGAGGTGGAAGCATGGGGGTTGGTGCGGCTCTTAGAAACATCTGTCCCAGTTTGGTGTGTGTCACCACGCTGAGACTCGGTATTTCATTGGTCTCTGAATCATGCCAGCAAGCAGAGGTCCAGCCTGTGTGTCCATGCAGGCTGAGCATCTCTTGTAAATTGACAAGCAATTACATGGTTAATGGTATCAGTGGTAAATCCTCATCACTCAGCAGCCCTGGGCTTAATGCTTCATTAAGGCAAAGGCATCTAATGGCTCTCGGGCTGGGAGCTGCCTTTTCTTCAAGCCCCAGTAGAAGTCGTCTGTCCAGGGGCTGCTTTTGCTTCTCCTGTCCTACAAACTGAGCTGTAGGTCCCAAAATGGAAGAGGGGCAAGAAAATGCTCCCAACCTGCATTGCCTGGGGCTGGCTGGATCAAGCCTTGCTTCTTGAACATAGAAGATTTCACCTCAAAATGAGGGGAAACTCTTTTACAGTGAGGGTGGCAGAGCACTGGAACAGACTGCCCAGAGAGGTTGTGGAGTCTTCTTCTCTGGAGACTTTCAAAATCCATCTGGATGAATTCCTGTGTGGACTACCCTGACAGGGGGGTTGGACTCTGGAGGTGCCTTCCAACCTCTGACATGCTATGTTTCTGTGATGGAGCTGCACACAGCAGATGAAGCCTGTGGAGATCACAACCATGGTTCCAGACCTGCTATTTCCAGTTCCTTGGATATCCTCAACCTCTCCCTGGTCACAGAGCCTCCTCTTGCTTCTCCTTGCCTGTGGATTTAACCTGTTTCTCTCCTGCATTCCCCTGTGTTTCATCTGCCAGTGAGGATCCTTGTCATCTCTCCCAGCGAGTATCTCAGATGCTTTGGACCTGCATCTCACTGCTTGCCAAGTCTCTGCTGGAGCAGGGCTGGATCCTGTGACCTTCTGTTGCTGAATCTTACACCGTGACAGCAAGAAGCAGGGTGGCAAGATCACCTCTCCATCTCTGAACGTTGTGGTGAGAACTCATAGCGCCACCATCACAGTGGGCACCTCCTGGCCACTTCCAGACCTGCTGCTCAGCAACCTCAGTCCATCCTGCATGTTGATATAAACGCCACTGGAAGCTTCACTCGTCTCTTTTAGCCCTGTGGATGGCATTTTGACTTCTGACAGCCTGGCCAGCTGGGTGGAGCATCTCTTTCCTTTGCTGAGGCCCGTTTTGGATCTGTACGGAGCGTGGCAGCGTGTGGCCTTGTTTCAAGAGGCTCCACTGGAGACCATCGCCATAGCTGGGGCTTTTTTTCAAGCGCCTTACCCTTTTAGCTGCCTCTTTTTTTTTTTTTAATGTTCCCTCAAGTAGCAGCTTCATTTCTTCTTCTTTTTTTTTTTTTTTTCCCCCATGTGGTTCCTTTTCAAAGCTGCTTCCTCCTCTCGTCGTTATGATGATCAGAACAAGAAGAGGCTCCTTGAACAAAGCCCTGTGTGTGGTGCTGGCGGAGGGATGCACACACGACGATGTTCAGCCACGTCCCTTCGTCCATCTCTCTGACTCCAGCTGCTCTTCTCTGTCCTTTTTGGACCATTTTTTTGTAGGTGTGGTTTGGTTTTTTTTTGGTGTGTGTCCAAATGCGACGTTTCCAAGGCTGTTTTAAAGGAGCTGCTTTCTCCTGTTGCTGCTGTGTGCTCCACTTTTGAGGAATCTTCTGGTTCTCCCTGCCTGAGCCATACTTCTCAGATAGTTCTGATATAATTAGATTATTTCCTTGTAAACAAGACCTTCTGAGGTCTCAGAGGGTTGTGTTTACAGACTGCTCTGTTTTTCCCTACTCCATTCTGTTGTGAAGTCAGTGAAGTCTATTCCAGATGGAGCAAACCATAGTGTGGTGCTGGGAAGCTGGGAATCTCCTCGTGGAGCTGCTTCGGAGCTGTGAGCAGGAATGTTTTGTTTTGTTTCATCCCCACACCAGGCATGGTGCTGGGAAGGTGGGAAAGCTTTGTGGAGCTCTCTTGTGAAGCCTATTCCAGATGGAGCAAACCATAGTGTGGTGCTGGGAAGCTGGGAATCTCCTCGTGGAGCTGCTTTGGGGCTGTGAGCAGGGATGTTTTGTTTCATTTCATCCCCCCACCAGGCATGGTGCTGGGAAGGTGGGAAATCTTTGTGGAGCTCTCTTGTGAAGCCTATTCCAGATGGAGCAAACCATAGCGTGGTGCTGGGAAGCTGGGAATCCCCTCATAGAGCTGCTTGCAGGGCTGTGAGCAGGGATGTTTTGGTTTATTTCATCCCCACACCAGTGTCTCTGACCCAGGAGAGATGGGCTGGGAAGCTGGGAATCTCCTCGTGGAGCTGCTTCAGGGCTGTGAGCTGGGATGTTTCATTTTGTTTCATCCCCAAATCAGTGTCTCTGACCCAGGAGAGCTGGGGGGGAAGTCAGGAATCTATTCATGGAGCTGCTTGCAGGGCTGTGAGCTGAGATGTTTGGTTTTATTTCATCCCCCACACCAGTGTCTCTGGCCCAGGAGAGCTGAGCTGGGAAGCTGTGAAACTCTTCACGGAGCTGCTTCAGGGCTGTGAGCTGGGATGATGTTTTATTTCATCCCCAAACCAGTGTCTCCGGCCTAGGAGAGCTGGGGGGAAGTCAGGAATCTCTTCATGGAGCTGCTTCAGGGCTGTGGGCTGAGATGTTTCATTTTATTTCATGCCCAGACCAGTGTCTCTGACCCAGGAGAGCTGGGCTGAGAAGCTGGGAATCTCCTCATGGAGCTGCTTCAGGGCTGTGAGCTGAGATGTTTGGTTTTATTTCATCCCCACACCAGTGCCTCTAGCCCAGAACTGGGCTGCGATACCTTCTGCTGGGGTTAGCTCCCTGAGATGGTTTTAATGGGAGGTTTGAGCTCAGGCCCCTCTGGCTGGCATTGGGAGCAGCTTCTGCAGGGTGCAGGGGAGTGTTTCTCCGCTTTCCCAGGCGCTTGGATCGGGATTTGTGCTGACAGTGTTGCTGTCAGAGCGCCCATCCCAGCTGTGTGGCTGCTTGGAGCTGCTGGCAGGCGAATGCCGCTGTAGGAGAGGCAGTAACTCAGTGCTGAGCCCAGCGGCCCTCAGCAGTGAGGCATTTGCTGGTCTTCCACACCGCTGCCTCTGCTGCACAGAGGTCCTTGGACAAAGCTGGTGGACTTGGAGCCTGCATCCCAGTGGGATTCTAGCATCCCAGTGGGATTCTAGCAGAGCTGAGCACTGAGTCCTCATGGAACCATCCAGAAGTGCTCAGGAAAAGGGGTGCAGAAAGACCTTTCTCTATAAGCCAGACTCTTCCTGTCCCCTCCTCCCTGGCGCCCACCAGGGTGGGATGGATTCAGCCACTCACCCTCCCCACATCCAAAGTTTTTTCAGGATGAAGGCAACCTGAAACCCTGAGGCAGAGTTTTGGTGTTGAGGCTCAGGGAAGGTGTTGGCTGCACTGTGCTGGCCAAATCCTGCTTTACTTCCTTGCCTCATCTCTGGAAAATTATCCCCATAGCTCTGTGTTTCTCCGTTCATCACCTTTCCTGAGCCCCACTTGAGCTGCCTCTGTGCTCCTCCCGGATTTTGTGGCTTCCCTGAGTGAATGAATGAATCCTCATGCCTGGATTTAGTGGAGTAGTGAAATGATTTGTGCTTGCTGAGATGTGTGAAGGTGCTGGCTCAAGACCCTGGTCACTGAGGAGAGCCAGAGCCGCCAGCCTGTCCCCATCTCAGCACAGCACCAGCAGTCTCTCGCTGCTGCCGGTGACAGCAGGGCTCAGAAATCAGCTCTTGGAGTATGTGGAGCAGAATCTGCTATTTGGGTGCTTAACCCTGTAGTCCACTGGCTTGGCTTTTCTTCTTCTTATGCCCTGAGCTTCCCCTGCTGTGGCCAAGAGCTGGTGGATACGTGGGTGGAGGGAGTCCCTGCGTGGTGGCAGCGGGAGATGCTCAGCTCCCTGCGATCCCATGGGATCGAAAGGCTTCCAAATCCATGCTGGCTAAAGCAGAAAGTTAATGTGAATTTAACTGACTTCTGCCCTGCAATTAAAGCCACTCAACCCCATTGGGGCTCTGAGTTTACATTCTTCACTGAGGCACAGGGTGTAATTATAGATGTATAATTTAAACTCTGCATATGCATGTGCTCCTATTATACACCGAGGAGCAAAGGAAATTATCCCGGAATTAAAGGGGGAGGAGGAGGGTGCCAGAGTGGAGAATGGCTCCTTGTGTGGATGTGGCAGTGAGGGGAAGCTGGAAGGATCACATCCTCATCCTGCAAATGGCTTTAGGAGATGTAGAAAGTGAGAACTCGGAGCAGAAAATGAGAGGTAGGAGTATTAAACACTAGTGGTGTGCTCCAGACTGGGGCATGAAGAAGTGGTTGTAGTGGGGAGTCAGGAGCAAGCCCCAGTGTTGGGAGGTGCTGAGCTACTGCCAGGTCCCTTGTGGTACGCAGGGATAGTGAGAACCTACCTGGCAGTGCCTGGGGACAGCAGTGGTCTGCCCAGTGCTGCCCAAGGCAAGAGCTGAGTCATGCCCAGTGGTGCCTGGGGATAGCTGGGCTCACGGTGCCCATTTGGGTCTCAGGAGCCCTGTGCCTGATGCTTCCTCTCTTTTCTTTACAGCCACTTCCAATGGGACTCTGGATGGCCTGGAGAACCGGGAAGGAGGGGTCTGCCAGACACGCTCCATGAAGATTGTCATGAAAGTGGGGCAGGGTGAGTCCTCCTCAGGCCTGGGGTCTCCCACTGCTGAAATGCTTTTGCCCAAGAAAAGACCCTGAACCATGGGCCCTTTCTTGCTGTGGTGGGGAGGGATCTGGATTCTGGGAAATGGAGGCCAGCCTGGTTGGTCCTAGGAGACCTCCCGAGTTAGTTCAGTTCAGCAGAATTTCATTTTTAGGATCTTTTTTCTTTTGTCCCTTTTTTCTTTTGCCAACCCTTGCACATGTGTGGTGCATTGGGATGAAAATGGGATGATTGTTCTGCATTGCTGCGTGGTCTGTGTCCCAGTGGGAAGCCAGCTCAGTGTGGGACCCATTGGCGGAGGGGCTCTGGCACAGCCAGTGCCTCTGTGACTCACTGAGCACTCGAGGAGGAGCTCAAGCTGGGCAGACCTTAGTACTTGGGCTCAGTACGGTCTCGGTGACAATGCCACCATGCTGTGGGGACAGCACAGGCTGATGCTGGTGGTGGGCACCAAGGGTATCACTGATGGTGGTGCTCCCAGAGCCCCAGCGACACATTGGGCTCGTTTCAGCCCCTGACTTGGATGTGCAGCTCCTGATGGCTGCATTTCATTAGTGTGGGAAAGTTTTGGGGCCAATGTTTGTAACAAACAGGAGAAGCAGTGCTGCAGCCTTAGCAGGCCTTTCCCTTCCCCTTTCCTTTCCCTTTTCCCTTTCCCTTCCCTTTTCCCTTCCCCTTTCCCTTCCCCTTTCCTTTTCACCTTCCCTTCCCCCTTCCCTTTCCCCCTTCCTCCTCCCCTTTCCCCCTTCCTCCTCCCCTTTCCCTTTCCCTTCCCCTTTCCTTTTTCCTTTCCCCTTCCTCTTCCCCTTTCCCTTCCCCTTTCCCCACCCCTTCCCCTTCTCCCTCCACTTTCCCTTTCCCCCTTCTGCCTTCCTCCCTTCCCCTTCCCCTTTCCCCTTTCCCCCTCCTCTCCCTTCCTTTTCCCCCTCCCCTTTCCCTTTCCCTTTCCCTTTCCCTTTCCCTTTCCCTTTCCCTTTCCCTTTCCCTTTCCCCTTCCGCCCTCCCCCCTTTCCCCTTTCCCCTTCCCCCCTTTCCCTTCTTTCCCCATGAGGAAACTGCTGCCCTGAAGCAGCTTTGCAATATTGCTCTTAGGATCTCCCAGCACTCCTGGTCCCATGGAGGGATTTTAGGGGCAGTTCTTTAGGTGGCAGAAGCAGCTGCTGCCATCCAGGCTGACTTGAGGTTTCTCATCCATCCCTTCCCAGATCCAAATGCAGTGATCCCAGAGCAGCTGACGACAAGTCGGCCGAGCAAGGAGTCTGACAACACCGTGAAGATCATCACGCAGAGCCCACGCAGCAAGGTCCCTGCAGTGGAGGAGCCTGGCAAGCCTGGTGGGTTTTACTGGAGACACCCCAGGAGACAGGGACCAGGACTTGGCAGGGAGCTGCCAGCAGAGCACATTCAAGCCAGACTTCTTGAATGGATCCCAGGAATACTGTGTGCCCCAAATGTTTTTTTTTCCCAGAAGCGTTGTACCCATCTCTGCCACCCTCACTGCTTGCAGCATCTCCTTGCCCCAGCCCTGTGCTTCTGGCCAGTGCTTGGTGCAGGCAGCCAGGCTGTGGTGTGGAGCAGCTCGGGTTTGTTTTCCCAGCTCTGGTATGTCCTGGCAGGAGCTTCGCAGGGAGTGCTGTTTCAGCACTCTCTTCCTCCTCCTCCTCCTCACTGCCCATCTGTTCCTTGCACTACATCTGAGAGGGCTTGGAGGAGGTTAGATCCTTGGGTTTTTGAGCTGAGCCAGTGTGAAAGCCCTTTGAAGGTGGTTTCCTGAGTTCCTGACCCTGCTGAGAGAAAAGTAAAATCAGATGAAGGAGGGAAGAGTTGCTCCTTTCTTCTCACCCAGGACAACCAGCCAAGTGCTGTCTCCTTGTGGGGCTGGGGCTGCCCTGGCCTGGGGGTTGGGAGGAGGTGGCGAGGTTGGTAATTGGATATCAAAGGGCTCCAGATGCCAGAGCCCCTGTTCACCAGAGCATCCAGGTTTCTTGTGGAGACCAAAGGCTCCTGAGGTCCAGACTGGTCATCACCTGGACATGAGCAATGCTGGGAGATGGACAGGGGGAGCAATGATGTGGGGTAGAGGAGAGGCTGCGTGGTGTGTTCTCTTTGGGTACCCAGGGCTCCTGCCTGCCACACCCGGTGCCTGCAGACTGGAATTTGTGCGTCTAACCGGGGTGAGAAGGTGTGGAAATGCTTCTTGGAGGCAAGGGGGGCTGCTCCCTATTGCAGACAGCACAGAAGGAAGCTGTTGTGCTGAGTTTGGGTGCAGAGAAGGGCTCCGATGATGCGACCCATGCAGAGGTGGGGTGCAGGCTGCTGACAGCCCTCTCCTCTCCCCTCCCATTCCAGGCCCTGTTAACCAGGATGGCCAAGAAACCCAGGGTCCCAGCGACGGCTTCTTGAGCTCCAAGGTAGCAGTCTTCGCAGCAATCGGCGCCGGCTGCGTCATCTTCATCCTCATCATCATCTTCCTCGTCGTCCTCCTGATCAAGATCCGCAAGCGGCACCGGAAGCACACGCAGCAGCGAGCCGCAGCCTTGTCCCTCAGCACCTTGGCCAGCCCCAAATGCAGCGGGAACGCGGGCTCCGAGCCCAGCGACATCATCATCCCCTTACGGACTACAGAGAACAACTACTGCCCGCACTACGAGAAGGTGAGCGGGGACTACGGGCACCCCGTCTACATCGTCCAGGAGATGCCTCCCCAGAGCCCAGCCAACATTTACTACAAGGTGTGAGGAGCAGCCTGGGCGAAGCCGCTGATGCAGGAGCACGGGAGAAGCCTGAGCCTGGCGGGGTGTGTGTGGGGGTGGGCAGCCGCCCCACCCCGGGTCTGGCGCCGGGAGGGAGGAAGCTGAACCGAACCCCAGAGCCCGCCCGACCCCC